>CM062810.1:588660776-589211558 GCA_031772625.1 Pinus tabuliformis
TCTAATTGATGCATTGCATCATTCAAACTTTATTTTTTCTATTTCTAGAAGGTCAAGTTAAATGGGTTATGGATATGTATGTGATAAATGGTTTTGTTGCCAAGATAATCTGGAAGTTAATGAGACTTAGTTTTTCTATTTTTAGCTACCAAGATCGTATTTTTATGGATCTAGATATGAACAAGTTGTTTCTATTTAAATTGTTGTTGTGCGATGAAAAAATATAGAAGTTGTGCGTGAGTGGTGAAAGGATGGCTATTTAAATGTAAATTAGACCATGGAAGGAGAAGTTGTGCCTCAGTGGTGAAAGGATGGCTAGTTAAATGTAAATTAGACTATGGAAAGAGTAGATCAAAGCCAGTGTATGCATAATTGTGTGTACAATATTTCTAATTGTTATATGTACAATATTTTGATTGAAAGAAATGTAAGCATTCTTAAGCTCTTAATTGAGCAGAAAGGCTTATTCTATAGCGTGTAAGCATGTTCGTCCATCATCAAAGTTGAAATTTTTCTCATATTGGTCCAAATAATTTTTTTTTAAATATAAAAATTAAAAAAATTAAATAACTATACAAAACATTTAAATTATGTTAGCTCATAAAAAAAAAATTGCAAGTGAAGAAATTGGATCTCTCTGGGCTCATGTTAGATACATATTTAAGATGGATCTATGTTGGTTGTATTTGTCTATCTGAATAAATATGAACTTAATTTGGGTGAAATTATCCGAATGTCAATTAGTGAAATTTAGGGTGGTATTTGAGATTACATTTCGATTAATTAAGAATCTATTGTGTGAGGAAGCTTTGAGACAAATCAAGGTGAATTAGTATAAATAATTCTGGGCATGCATCTATATTTTGTGTATCTGTTTTTCTTGCACAGTGAAGGATTCATATCAATCTGAGAAGCCAATGGAGAATTGAAGCTTATGGCTATATTGATCTAAGGAATAAAATTATGAAGTAATGCCCTGTGTTGACATTCGGATTATCTTTCAAGATTGATTCCTATAGTAGTTGTATAGTTTTATTGAACAAATTTTATAAAGATTAATAAAAGGAGCATTGAGGGAAATTTTTAATTACAGCCATCATAAGGAATGCTAGAATGTTGGTAGCTTTAATAGCCTACCAGCACTATGGTTGCTTGACTAGTGATCCATGGACCATGACAATTTCTGGTTGAGTTGGGAAATAGGTGCTAAACCCCACAATGCACATGGCTTTGCCTTATGAGTCTAGATTCCCCATAGTTTGAATTCAACGAGAGCATAAAAACTTCAATTTTGACAAATCGGATCTAAAGCTTTCAGAATTGAAATGCAATTTTTGGTTGTTTTTAATCCACACTATCAAATCTGTATCTAAATCAACAATTTCGCCTTGCTGGGAGATATTTCTCAAGTGGGCGTATTTGTTATCAAACCCTCTATAAGCTATTCCCTCAACCTAGTGCTAGCATCTATCAAAACATGGAATTCAACATTCATCCCTTCAACCCAATCAAAAGGCGATCCATAACACCAACAAAGTTTCCCCCTCCACAAATCAATTGAGTGACTTCTTCCATCATCAGTTTTCAGATTGTATGCTTGACCACACGGAATTAGTTTTCCAACAATGAAAACTTTGACAACCCTTCCCTAAACCCAAACAACAACTCGAATTCCTTAGCATTTCACCAGAGTTGGGCGTCGCCTTTAATCTAGTGATTGGGGAAACACAGTTTCCTCAATATTTGGCTGCCTTATCACCATAATTGGCACCTACTCTCAACATTTGAATGATGCCCTCTAATCTGGCACTATTTCCAACCATGCTGGGCACATTCCCTTGGGAGATTAAGGTTAAAATCTGACTGGGATGCAACACAGCATAAGCGCCTTCGTTAGAACCTCTCAAGATGATTTGTAGAGGTTTATGGGTGCCCCATCAAGCACATATAACACATACCCACTGTTATTCAATGGTTTGACATTGATTTTGATCAAGTGGTTATCTATTATGAATCCCAATCCATAAGAAAACTCTTTAGTCTATAACTCTGATCATGTATTGGTAACTACTGGCAAGTGGTAGCTAGAAAATAATGTAAAAATAAATGGTCATAATTGCATTTTAAGAAAAAAATTAACCGTAAAAAAAACGTGTTCAACCATTCCAAGCACGTTGAGAAATACAGGCATTTAGAAATTTCAAACGTCAAATACTCGAAAAATGCCCTATGGTGGTCAAATTGCCCGTCAAATTCCATCTCTAGAGGGAACAATGACAAAGCTAGCTGAGCCCTTTATAAAAGTTGTTATTATGATGCTGATTTAGCAGATTTAGGGGAGAAGTATTATAGAGCTGGATGAGCACAACGTCGGAGCACTCTCCCAAAACATGGAGGAAAAATATCTATGGGATGGGGAGTCGAACAAGCTGAGGTGGATTATCTTTTTTTTTTCTTTCTAAATTTCGTCTATAGGTTTTCATTAAGAACCAAAGATATTACAATGAGAGCCTTTCATACACTAAAAAAGAGACAAACTATTACTACGAGATGTAAAAAAATACCAAGATGAGACTTCCTTACACCAATGCAAGAACAAGATATCTACAACAAAAAAATTTACTAACCAATAACCTCCCTTTGACTCTGAAACACACCCAGACAAAAGTAAAAAATCGTGCTCCATAATTACATATGTCAAACCCACTAGCGTTGCTCACAAACCATCATAAAACTTCTTACAAAAAAATATACTAACCAACAGTAAAAACTAATGCAATATGTTTGATGGACTTGTTAGTCTGAGATGATGATGGGAGAGAGAGGAGAAGAGTTTAAGTGAGGAGAGGTCCTAGGTGGAGCATTAATGACTGCACACACCTCGTGTTGCTCTTTAGAGTCAATATTTGATTCAGATACCACAAACTACTCCACTTGAGTCGGTTTGACCACAATATCATCCAAGTTGTAACAAATGTCCCTAAGAAATCTCTTGATCTCCTCTTGGCCTATAAACAACTTGTAATTGTCTACCTGCTTATCCCGAATGACCATACTCAGCAGTTTTTCCAACCGATGGTGTAAGCTAATAGAATGGAGGAATTTAAGGCTTCGCTTGCAGAATTTCCCTGGATAACAAATCCACTTGAGGCTACTGCCTCTAATCTCAAAATCAAAGAAATATATACAATCCCCAAATTCCCTGGTTTATAAGTGAAGAATTTCCTTCCTCACTTCGAGTGGAACAGTGTCAAAATGGTTGGCCACGGACTCCCATTCAAACAAACATCAGTGTCACGAAGAAGATGACCCAAGTGCATCATCATGGCAACTAGGTAGTCTTTACCAAGGGGCTATAGATGCATATGAACTCCTAGCATGAAGGGAAAAGAAAACTCTCAAAAGAGGAAGGACAGGGATACACAATTTCAAGGGAGGGTAGGACTGTGAGACAAGGAAAACAACAGACAGTATAGTAATAAGAGAGATCAAATTTTATGACTAAAGAAGGAAGACTAGGAACCCACAACACTTGCAAATCATGCTAACTTCGCGATACCCTGAAACTTGAGTGGACAAAGAGCAAGTTCAAGAAAAAATTTAGAGCGACTAAAGTTCTATCCAAGCCATAACAATTACGAAAACCAAATGGAGAAGGTACCAAGATACCACGCTCCAAAAACCAACACAGGGAAACTAAATGAAATTCCAATAGGGTTGGATATTTGAGGTGACACGAAGGGCAACATGACCACCAGTTTGAATGAAGAACCAGACCTCGAGTTGTGTAAAAAGAGCACAAATAATATTGTCCCTCATAGTAAATTACCAAACAACCACGCAATAACTAGACCACTAAGGGATTAAACAATGACCAAATGCTAATACTTGAAGGATAGTGACAAGAAAAGAAACCTCCATGTTACACGTCATTTTGTCGCATTAAGAAAATGACCATCAGTTTAGATATTTTGCTATCCATAAATGTGTCCCAAAAGTATTCCCCTGCAAAGTTAGAATCCAAATCATCGCAAATAAAGTGGAATTCTTGGATTCCATGGTACCAAATCGTGTTTGTCGCTTCCTGTGCAGTTCCCTGGTTAATTTTTGCGCATACACAGAAGCGTCCATTAGGAATTTAGCGTAAGTATGCATTGTTTTACACTGTGACTTGTGAACATGACTTAACGTATGTAAAAATAAAATGTAAAGTCTAGAAGCATTGTTGGTAGCATCTATGTTATGAAACGAGCTCACAAAAAGATAGAAAAGATAGATAGACGCCTTAGAAATAAGCCTCTTCGAGGGGGCAACCTCCTTTACATTACACAAATGAAAAAAAATTGGATGATACAAATGACAAGACCTCCTTTCTATATATAATAGTCTAAGGGGTGATAATATAAGCAGAGTCAACATAACAATAATAATGTAAGGGCACAATAATAATAATATGGGGACTACATGGGCACAACAATATAATAAGGGGGTTGTACTAATAACAATAAGGGGTTACACTAGTAGTATATGGATGTAACATACCCCTCTCCTTCAAAAAGTGTTGTCCTTAATGCTTGAGTAGTTCTTGATGCTTCTATATAAAATTCTTGTCCTGCCATGTGGAATCTTCAGCAAGTAAGTTCTTCCACTTGATGAGATACTTTGAAATTGATCAACTTCATAGCTGTCAAGTTCTTGTTTTATGACTACTCCAGGCTAAAATATGAATTTTCCTTCCTCGTCAAGTTCTAGCAATATTGTTTGAACTAGGATCTTCTACAAATTTTGAATGAGTGGCCACACTTCTTCGTCCTTCTTCCATTCATCCCTTGCTTCGTTTATCCAATCTGGTTGGATAATAGATATAGCAGAAAAGACTGCTTCCACATCCTCATCCTTTCTTGAGAGTGCATCTGCAACAACATTTTTCTTCCCTTTTTTGCAGATGATTTCAAAGTCATAACCCAACATATTTTTGACCCATTTTTGTTGCTCTTCAGAGGATAATCTTTGTTCTAAAAGGTATTTAAGACTATCATGATCTATTTTTACCTTGAAGTGTCTTCCCATTAGGTAGGGTCACAATTTAGTAAGTCCATGTAGTATTTCCAACATTTCCTTCTCATAAATAGCGTTGTGTAAATACTTTCCTTTGATTGGACGACTTTCGAAAGTAATGGGTCTTTCATATTGCATTAAAACATCACCAATTCCATTTCCTGAAGCATCACATTCCACAATAAAGGTTTTTGTGAAGTTCAGCATAGCTAAGACCAGTGCTTGGCACATTGCCTCTTTAATATGTTCGAAGGCCTTTGTTGCTTTTGGAGTTCATGAAAATGCATCTTTATTCAATAATGTTGTTAGAGGTGCTACTATTCTCCCATAATTCTTAACAAACTTGCGATAATACCCTGGCAACCTGAGAAATCCTCGCAAATGCTTTATGGATGTAGGGATTTTCCATTCCTTAATGGATTTAATTTTTCTAGGGTTTACCTTACCACCTTCATGAGATACAATATGACCCAGATATTCCACCTCTTGTACTCCAAAGAAACATTCAGAGCTTTTTGCATATAATTGTTTCTCCTACAATAGTTTGAGCACCTTGTCAACATGTTGAACATGATCCTTCCAAGACTTGTTGTAGATTAGTATATCATAAGAAAATACTAACACAAATTTTCTAAGGAAGGGTTTGAAAATGGAATTCATCAAACCTTGAAATGTAGAAGGTGCATTAGTAAGGCCAAAAGGCATGAACAAAAATTCAGAATGACCCTCATGAGTTCTAAATGCTGTTTTCGGAATGTCTTCACTCTTCATTCTAATTTGATGATATCCTAAATTTGGTGAAGTAAATTGATCCATGCAATTCATCTAATAATTCATCAATGACAGGAATGAGAAATTTATCTTTAATATTGATCTTGTTGAGCTCCATATAATTCGGACACATGCGCCATGATCCATCCTTCTTGTGCACCAATACTATTGGAGCAGAGAAAGAACTTTGACTAGGTTGAATTATACCAACCTCTAGCATTTTTGCAACCATACGTTCAATTTCACTCTTTTGGGCATAGGGATATCTGTACGGCCTGATGTTTGGAGGAACACTTCCTGGAATCAAATGAATAGCATGATCATGATCATGAATAGGTGGCAGGTCTTTAGGGGTCTCAAATACCTTGGAATGATTGTCCAAGACTTTTTGGAGATCTGGAGAAATAGATGATTTCAATGTGGGAACTTCTAGTGAACATAATTGTGAAATTATGCCTCATTGTTCCTTCTTTAGAAGCTTTGTCATACCGTTAAAGCTGATTATCTTTCTCTGTTTCCCTATAATACCCCTTAATTCAACTTCCTTTCCTTCCGAAAAAAATTTCATGAAACGTTCTTGAAAATTAAAAGCTATTGTACCCAAGGATTGTAGCCATTAGACTCCTAGTACAACATCAGCACCACCCATTGGAATGGAAAGCATTGGGCTATTCAATACATATTCTCCCATGGATAGCTTGATATTATGGCACTTTCCAGAGAAATTTATGGTTCCTCCACTTGCAACCATCACTTGACACTCTGTTGCTAGATATAGGAAGCAATTCAATTCCTTGGCTATCTTACAATGAATAAAATTATGGGTACTTCCCGAATCAATCAACACTATTACCTTTTTCTTCTTGATATGTCCTTCTATCTTGATAGTTTGAGGAGTGGTAATTCCAACCAATGCATTACAAGATATGGTCGGATTCATTTCTTCTTTATCTAGGGTTTGTTCCTGGAGTATATCCTCTTCTTTTGACATTTCTTGTTCCTTTTCTTCCTCCTCTTCACAATCTATGTAGAATAATTTCTTCCCAGCACACTTATGAGCTTTAGTGTATTTTCTATCACAACTGTAACAAAGCCCTTTTGCTCTTTTTTCTTCCAATTGTTGTGGTGTCAACCTTGTAAGTTGTGGAAGGCTAGGGGAAACAACACTTCCATCTTTATAGTTGTGAGTGGTAGGCTTCTTGGTTGCCATAATTTTTATTTCCATTTTTCTTGCTAACCTGAATGCCTTCTCCAGTGAATCAGGTTCCCAAAGGCGAACCTCATGTTGGATAGTATCCTTTAAAGTCCCTATGAACACACCAATCCTATGATCCTTTGGAATATCTTTAACCCTTATGTTCAATTTTTGGAAGTCCTCAATGTGCTCCATCATTGAACCCTTTTGTTTGAGATTTATCAATTGGATAAAAGGTGTTTCTTTTTGTATCCTCATAATGTGCTATCATTTCTTCTGTAAAAATTGCCCAAGTGACAATTTATTTATTAGAGCAAAGCCATCAATACCATACAAACTGATTTGGTTCCAAATATAAAGTTGCAATACATACCTTTTGTCTGTTTTTCACATTATGGATATCGAAAGATTGCTCCATCTGTAGTATCCATGTCCCGAGATCCTTGCCATCAAACTTCATCATATCTATTTTTGGAACATGGTGGGTCTTCAATCCAACATTAGAGTCTATGAAATCATGATTAACATTTCTTTTTTTCTCATCATGAGTTTCCTTTACTACCCTTTCACCATTAGTAACCATTTGCTATAGAAACTTATTCAAATTTATCTTCAATTCTTCCATCTTAGCATTCATGCCATTCATTTTAGCATCCGTGGCATTCATCTTAGCTTCCATGCCATCCATCTTAGCATCCATGCCATTCATTTTAGCATCCATGGCATTCATCTTAGCTTCCATGCCATCCATCTTAGCTTCCAGGACATCCATCTTAACTTGCACACCTTTCATATTAGCTTCCACGCCATTCATCTTGGCTTTAGTTACCTTTTGCGAGAGTGAAATTTTTTGTACTTGGTCTTGTAATTTTGATATATCATGTTGCATTTCTTCCTCTTCTTCACGAGTCATGCTAGAGCTTTCAGGTTGCTTACTGGGTGTTTCCGTTTTCTTTCTTCGGGGCATTAATTAATGCTAATAATTATTCACTATTCCCTTTGAATTCCTTCAAACTAATTTTTCAAACCAATCTTATGCCAAAATTAAAAAAAACTACACACCGTTTTTTCACTTTGTAAGAGCTCAATATTGAATCTGTTGTATCTCTGTAACTATGGATCTCGAATATCTGAAATCATGTCCTGTAGTAGCCCTTTGAGTCCTCTTTCTAAACCCACAAGTTTTATCAAAATTGGATTCTCCAAGGAAGAGTTATGCCAAATCTCCCACAGTGACCTGATTATAGACTACTTCTGTAGAGCGAACTTGTACGAAGTGCCATGTGTCACAGTTTCTACCTTAGTACCTGAAACTGATATACAGAAAACTACAGGTTGTATTCTTTCTGAAATTTCTTACGAAATTTCAATCTGATGCTCAGAACAAAATTTATGACGATTTTCCCCAGGTCACCTTTTTGGAATGGAATTCGGGAGTCTGCAAAAACCCTCACTTGCTCAGATCATATCTTCCAAAATATAGTGAGACAAGCTTTGAAATTCTAATCCAAAGTTCAGACCAATTTCGACTCAAATGGGTTTTTTGTTTAGATTCTGAAACGTCACAGAAAAAAAGGTTATAGTGAAAATGCCACAATGACCTGTTTGGAGCAGCGAAACCCTAGAATCCAAAGGTCTGATCCCAAATGTTATGAAACCAGCTCACAAAAAGATAGAAAAGATAGATACATTCCTTAGAAATAAGCCTCTTTGAGGGTGAAACCTCCTTTACATTACAAAAATGAACAATTCTTGGATGATACAAATGACAAGACCTCTTTTCTGTATATAGGAGTCTAAGTGGTCATAATATAATCAGAGCCGACATAACAATAATAATGTAAGGGCACAATAATAACAATAGTGGCATTCTATGGGGCACAATAATAAAAATATGGGGACTACATGGGCACAAGAATATAATAAGTGGGTTGTACTAATAACAGTAAGGAGTTACACTAGTAATATAGGGACTTAACAATCTATCCCAACCAACAAGCTTCGAATGGTTTCCTATTAGGTCCCAATCCCTCCCATCATGGAGAAACTCCCTCTTTTTGTGGAATACATATCCCGCCATTAGTGGATCTCATCTCTTGGAAAATATATCCCAAATTTCCCACTCTTGGCCTATAAATCTAGCACAGGCCTGAGGATTGACAAGGACTATTGGAAGTAGGATTTTGCTGTTGGAATAAGGTTGGAAGGCTATTCATTCAAGGAAAGGGTTGGAGATTGTGGGAAGAGACTTGTAACATCAAGGCTACATGGTTGTAAGGATATAATCCGTTTTATTAATATAAAGGAAATTGTTCTTTCTCAATTACATCTTAGTTGATATAATTTGTAGGATTCCTTGATCACCTACATATATTGTGATTGCATATTAATCAATTTATGATACATGGTTGAGTTAATTAGTCTATTTATCTCTTATGTTATATATTGGATGCTTTTATCTCGTGTTTGTTTCTGTCTATGCAAATCTCCTTTAGGACATTATGGAGAAGTTGTGGGGAGCGACGGGAGGATCTTTAAAGCATCGAGGAACGAATGGTCGAAAGCTTTGAAGGGGACTTCATCAATCATTTCGTTTAAATGATAAGTGGCCTCTATCGTAGTATTTGTTTCAGTTTATCATAATATAGAGAAAGGTATTCGTTCTTGGTTGTTTGTTATTCTTTCAATTCTAGGGAGATCGCTCTTGCCCACAAGAGGGATAAGTCCTCATAAAAATTTGGTGACTCCACTGGGTATCTGTCTCAGTCTCCATAAGTTTTCTTGTTTAACATTTTGGACCTTTTGTACAAGACTTCCTTGAGTGTCTGGAAATCTTAAAAATTTAAATTTTGGGTTGAATTTGACTTGTTTTCTTTTCCAAAATTCTCGTTGTTGGCAATTAGGTTTTAGGCACAGTGAGCATATCTATGCACTTGTCATTTTGCAACAAACCGTATGTGAATTGCTTTCCTCTATAACCTATGTACATACCTAAAACTTAAAAAAAAATCAGTTTTATCCTCACGCATTCCAAATTTTTTAGTTTTTCCTGTTAATTTACACTTGTTTGTACCTTCTATGAGTGTTTGTCAGTCTGGTTCAGTGTTATAAAATATTTTCTTTTGGTTGTCTTGGTTTTGTAAATTAGGGTAAAGTCTGATATGATGAATGGTTGGTTTATCAAAAGAGAGATCTATTGGTCTTGTTGCGTTGATTGTCTATCTTTCTTCTTTTGATTACATAAGGTTTGAGTCCAGTTTTCTCATTTGCAGAAGTTTGTTTTGTGTGTCAAAATCAATGATTTACAAGATAAGTGTTTGTGAAAAATACTTCTAATGCTAGTTTCGAAATGTAAAGTTATTTTTCTTTTTATTGCTAAAGTGCTCATGAACTGTACCTTTTACTGCAAGTGAATTCATAGCATTCAATTAGGGAAAATTCATTTTTAGTGATTATTGGTTTCTTGTTGCATTTTGCGAATTTCTAAGTAATCGTATGAAAAGAGAGATTTCTTGATTCTTTGTGTTATTGGAAAAAGTGAAAGTTTGAAGTTATTTTCAATATTTGGGTAATTTGAAATTGGATATCTGCATTTTAGGAAAAGCGACATAGTGGTATTTAGAGTTTTTATTTACATTTCCGTTGAAAAAGTGAAAGACTCTTTCCTTATTTCAAATAGATTTTCACTGAAACGAAAAGATTATCTTTCCATTTTCGACTGCATTAAGATTTGCGTCAAGTCATAATTTCATCGTTTCACATCCATTATCTTTAAGTAAATAAAAACTCTTAAAATCAATGCTAATAAAATCAATCTAGAAAGTTTTTATTTTTAGGGCTCTTTTCCACCTACAGTAGATCAGGTTGTAGGGCTTTGGAATAGGGAAGTGAGTTAACTTTCCAAAATTGCAAAAAAACATTAGCATCTTGTGATAGGGAAAAAAATCCATTTACTGAAATTTTTCTCTGGGAAGCTCGCCTTACAAAGGAGTCAAGTACGAGATCATATCGAACCCAGTTAAGTGATCGACCCCACTTCAGTGCCTACGGTAGAGTGATTTACACAAACTAAAAATGGCACCAAAAGTTACTTGGGAGTCACTGGAAGTAAACCTCAGATTAACCATGTTGAGGAACTTTCAAGGGGATTGAGCTTTGTTAATCTTCCTTTGCATGCATGTCTGATCTGCGACTATCTCCCCAGGTTAAATTGTTTTACGTGGTAACCTTAGTGAATATATTCTTATGGGTTTTACCAAAGGTGACAGTGGAGGGGAAGTCTCTGTTGTATCTAGAACAGATGTTAGCTAGACTCAGTTGGACATTTCTGGAGGGTATTCTTCATTTGAGATGGCATAAATGAAGTTTACTTGCACCAGATCATGTATATTAAGCAGTTTGTCAGCTTAACTAGTTCCACCTGCTCTATCTATAACCACTTTTCACTTTGATTTCTGTGACATTAGATTTAATCACCAACTAGTGATCTCACTATGAAAATATTGTTTGCATTTTTTGAATCCTTAGATTTTTTAGCATGTGCTAATTATTTGTTTTCACTTTTTATAAACCTTAGGATTCGATTGTGTGTTGGCATTATGACATAGGCTTGGCACTATGGCACAGGTACTGTCCTTGATGGCAACTCACTTGGCAATTTACGCAAATGACAGTTCAGGCTCACAGGCTCTCAGAATAAAGGAAAAGGCGATATATGCAAGTTCCCATTGACAATGCTGCGTATACACGCAGATTCACAAACCAAAAGGCGCATATGCGTATACATGCACTTTCATGCATAGAAAAGCACTCACGGTTTGGAAAACTTGGTTTTTGGTCCTAGGTATTTGGACCTATGGTTTTGGACCATGGTATCTCGTCCGAAGTGTTGAACCCAGGTATTGGTTCTAAGTGGTTTTGGACCATGGTATTGAGTAAGGACTAAGACTATAAAAGGAGGAGGAATCATTAGGTAAAGGCACTCAAGGATTGAATATCTTATGAAGAGCAAGATCTAGAATACTACCCATTGGGGTGCATAGCTGGATCTGAATCAAGGAGGAACCTGAGCGCTAGAAGAAGGATAAGTTCTATTGATGGGTCAAGATCTTAAGGCTTGAAGAGAAGTATCTTGGTGTGATTTTGATCTTTTGTATTTGGCGCATGACTTGATCTGTAAATCTGATGATCTGGGTATAACTGATGTTTGAATAGTTGAAAAGGGTAAATTATCTTTTACAGATCTATATGCAGGTTCAGCATAGCAAAGGCGTGTATACACGTAGGTTCAGTAATTCAAAACAACGTATATGTAGGTTTGCCTTAATATAGCAGCGTATGCACGTAGGTTCTTCATATTGAAGTAGCGTACATCTCATAAAATATGTTTTAGCTACTTCTGTTTACTGCTGTAGTGTTCTGGGTTCAACATTGGTTTCTGGTTACTGTTATTGTATTCTGGCTACAGCATTCAGAGAAGTGATTGTTTGATTTAGTTTTTGGTTGGTGCAAAGAAGATTGGTTGATGCAGATATATTTAATGTTTGATTGATGTTATTGATGGATCCAGTCTGAAAATTTATGAAACGTGGTCCCTGGAAGAAAAGAGAAGGTTGTAGCCTTCTGTAGGTCAGCACCTACGTACTAGTACATCAGCTAGTACAAAAGCTAAGGGGGTTGTAGCTTCCTTCCAGGAGAAGTTGGAGAATGAGAGAAGGTTGTAGCCTTCTGCAGGTAGAAGCCTACATACTAGTATAAGACTGCACCAGTACAAAAAGATTGTAAAAAGAAGTTTCTTACTAAAATAAGGTAGAGACGAATTGTAGTAGGTGGTTTTCACCCACATTGGGTTTCCACCTTCTATCTTGTGTTCATGTGTGTGATTGCCTGTACTGTTTACTGCACTTGATCACTGTTTTATGGTTCTGATACACATATTAAGATTAGCTAACTAAATTATAAGTCTGTAAGATATACGCGGTTTTCTCTAAACACAGTTGCGTATATATGCAGGTTGAATTAACAGAAGTAGCGTATATCAATTTGTTTATGGAAATGAAAAATTGTTAAATTTCTAATACTGATTCACCCCCCCCCCCCCCCCCCCCCCTCAGTATTATTTCCAACAATTGGTATCAAAGCAGGTCCTTCAGAAGAAGCTTGATCGCTTGAAGGAAGATCTATCATCATGAGAAACTACAAAAAAGAGGCATCCATCAGGCCACCAATTTTTGATGGGAGCAACTTCGTCTATTGGAAGGTAAGAATCACAGCCTATCTTCAATCTCTTGGAATAGAAGTTTGGGATATCGTGGAAGGAGGATACACATTTCCAATAGCAACTCCTACAGATACGGCAGGTAAAAAGCAGTATGAAACAAATGCAAAGGCTGTCAATACTCTATTGGGGAGTCTATCACAATCAGAATTTGTCAAGGTTATGCAGTTCAAAACCGCCAAAGAAATATGGTACAAGATTGTTCTAGGCTATGAAGGAGACGATCAGGTAAAACGTGCAAAACTAAAATCTCTCAAAATTCAATATGAAACTCTCAAAATGCACAATGATGAAAGTGTAGCTAATTATTTCCTACGTATAGATGAGATTGTTAATCGCATGAAAAATTTGGGTGAAGAGATAAAAGAAGTTACTTTGGTGTAAAAGGTTCTAAGATCCTTGTCTTCTAAGTTTGAATCAAAAGTGTCTACCATAGAAGAAAAGCAGAATCTTCAAAGTATTACTATGTCACAGCTACATGGAATCCTAACTGCTTTCGAAATGAGAAAAGGGGGTCCATCAGACATGAGAGAAGCTGCATTCAAAGCTTCAGGAAAAGGAGAATACAATGAGTCAAAACATATGTTAGAAGGAGAGGAAGAATCAAGTTTTTTCAAGAACCTTCAACGGGGTTCTGGAATATTCAGAGGAAAGTTACCTTTCAAATGCTTTGCTTGTGGAAGATTCGGTCACGATGCAGCCAAATGTCCTCATAAAGATAAGCTTGATAAAGGTGGAACCGGTTAAATGGAATAGAAAACAAAGCGTAAGTAAGAAGATCTATTATACACATGAATACAATGATGGACTTTCAAATAGTGATGAAGATGAAGATGGTAATGATTATAGACTTTTGATGGCTTTTGAAGATGATGAGGACTATCCTTCAACATCAAATCAGATTGATGCTGAAGAAGAAACTTATGAGGCACCAGAAGAACAGACAAGGGTAGAAGAAAAGACTCCATCTAGGTACGTCCAGAAGAACCATCCAGAGACTCAAATTTTGGGGCAGAAAGAGGTAGGTGTACAAACAAGAAGAACTATTACAGAAGCTTCCAGCTATCTAACATTGCTCTCCTCTGTCGAACCATGAAATATAAGTGAATCATGCGAAGATGAATGCTGGATGAAGGCCATGAATGAAGAACTTGAGCAGATTGAAAAGAATAACACTTGTGAATTGGTTCCTAGACCTAATGATAAGAATGTCATAGGGACCAATGGATATTCAAAAACAAGCTGAATGAAAATGGAGATGTTATTAGAAACAAGGCCAGACCTGTTTGTAAAGGGTATGCTCAACAAGAAGGTATAGACTTTGAAGAAAATTTTGCACCAGTTTCCAGACTTGAAGCCATAAGAATGTCCCTTGCTCTTTCTAGCTTTCAAAAGTTCAAAGTATATCAAATGGATGTGAAATCTGCTTTTCTAAATGGAGACTTAGAAGAAGAAATCTATATTGAGAAACCAAATGGTTTATTCTTGGAAATGATCCAAAACTTGTATGCAGACTCATAAAGGCTCTTTATGGTCTTAAACAAGCTCTAAGGGCTTGGTATTATCATCTAGACAAATACCTCCATCAACAATGTTTTTCAAAAGGATCAACAAATAGCAATCTATATATAAAAATTGACAATGATAAATTACTAATACTTGTTCTGTATGTTGATGATATCATATTTGGTAGCAATGAAGAAGCCATGAGTCAAAACTTTGCTTTGGTGATGTAGAAAGAATTTGAAATGTCCTTGCTTGGTGAGCTCACATATTTTCTTAGTTTACAAGTCCAACAAAACAAAGACGGTACGTTTTTATCACAAACCAAGTACCTCAAGCAGATCTTGAAGAAATATGGCATGGAAGATTCGAAACCAGTATGTACCCCTATGGTAACAGGATGCAGCCTTAGCGTAAATGATGATTCAGCAGCAGTACATCAACCAACCTATAGATCCATGATTGGTAGTCTGCTCTATCTAATAGGTCCATGATTGGTAGTCTACTCTATCTAATAAGTACCCGACTAGACATCATGCATGCAGTGGGAATAGTTGGAAGATTTCAGGCAAATCCAAAGGAAGCACATCTTCAGGCAGTTAAAAGAATTTTCAAATATCTTCAAGGAACTCAAAACTATGGCTTATGGTATCCTAGAGATACAGATCTCACACTTCATGCATATACAGATGCAGATTGGGCAGGAAGCGTGGATGACAGAAAAAGAACTAGTGGTGGTGCATTCTTTATGGGTTCCAGATTAGTGTCTTGGTTTAGCAAGAAACAAAGTTCAATTGCATTATCTACTGCTGAAGCAGAATATGTGGCTACTGCATCTTGCTACACACAACTCCTTTGGGTGATGCAAACATTGCAAGACATTCAAATCACTTGTACTCCACCCATCTCCATTCTATGTGTTAATACAAGTGCAATCAACATTTCAAAGAATCATATCATGCATTCCATGACCAAGCACATACCTATCAAATATCATTTTCTTCAGGAACAAGTGCTTGAACAAAAAGTCAAATTGGAGTATGTTCCCTCCAAGGAACAGGTTGCTGATATATTCACCAAACCACTGCCCAGGGAGACATTTGAATACCTCAGACAGAAGCTGGGAATAGTTGATGCATCATCTTGCTGTTAACACTTATCTGTTTCAGAGAAAAATTGTTCTACGCGAGTTTCAAGAAGATCATCCATGTACATATGCCGGTTTCTGTGGAAACAGTTGCGTATATGTTGGTTTGAAGAATATCAGTGGGCCAGACTCAAGATGAAAAGAGTCTAATATGGGTCTGATCATCTAGCACAAGTTCAGGGGGAGCATATACTTCTAACAGTGCATCATTGGCATTACCTTAGAAGATCTTGGTACAATTTCACAGTTGTTTTCATTCAGGTGGAACAGGTGCAGAGGGAGATCATGGTTGCTGGCTCGAATGGTGATTGACAGATGTTGCTGATGATAGTTGCTAATATTGTCTTAGATATTTGGTCTCTATGTCATGTATTTCTTTTAGTATCAAGGTCATGTAATGACCTATTTTGTTTCCCCACTATGCCTGGGATGGATGATGTAATGTTCTTGTTTTATCATGTATAAACTTTTGGTATATCCCCACTTGGTTGGGTGGATGAGTTAATTTTGGTATATCCCCACTTGGTTGGGAGATGGATGTATGTATGAGTCTTTGGTGATAGGAAGGTCATCTATGATGTATATAGTCATGTTCTTTGTTGTCAAACATCTTTTTACAGACCTTGCCTATAGTCAGGGGGAGCATGGGCAGCAAAGCAGAGCAGAGATTTCAGCATGTACTCAGGGGGAGCATAACCCTTTTCCCTTGATGACAAAGGGGGAGAGTGATTTGGGGTTGCCATCAAGTCCAAAGGGGGAGATTGTTGGCATTATGACACAGGCTTGGCACTATGGCACAGGTATTGTCCTTGATAGCAACTCACTTGGCAATTTACTCAGATGACAGTTCAGGCTCACAGGTTCTCTAAATAAAGGAAAAAGGCGGTATACGTAGGTTCCCATTGACAAAGACGCATATACACATGGATTCACAGACCAAAAGGCGCGTATCCATATACACTCACTTTCATGCACAGAAAAGCGCGTACAGTTTGGAAAACTTGGTTTTGGTCCTTGGTATTTGGACCTATGGTTTTGGACCATGGTATCTCGTCTGAAGTGTTGAACCCAAGTATTGGTTCTAAGTGGTTTTGGACCATGGTATTGAGTAAGGCCTAAGACTATAAAAGGAGGAGGAGATCATTAGGCAAAGGCACTCAAGGATTGAATATCTTATGAAGAGCAATGTCTAGAATACAGCTCATTGGGTTATGGTGAATAGCTGGATCTAAATCAAGGAGGAACCTAAGCACTAGAAGAAGGATAAGTTCTATTGATGGGTCAAGATCTTAAGGCTTGAAAATAAGTATCTTGGTGTGATTTTGATCTTTTATATTTGGCGCATAACTTGATCTTTAAATCTGATGATCTACGTATAACTGATGTCTAAATAGTTGAAAAGGGTAAATTTTCTTTTACAGATCTGTACGCAGGTTTAGCATAGCGAAGACACGTATACACACTGGTTCAGTAATTCAAAACAACGTATACGTAGGTTTTCCTTAATATAGCAACGTATGCACACAGGTTCCTCATATTGAAGTAACGTACAACTCATAAAGTATGTTTTAGCTACTTCTATTTATTATTGCAGTGTTCTAGGTTTAGGATTGGTTTTTGGTTATTGTTACTGTATTTTGGCTACAACATTCAGAGAAGTGATTGTTTGATTCAGTTTCTGGTTGGTGCAAAGAAGATTGGTTGATGCAGATATATTTAATGTTTGATTGATCTTATTGATGGATCCAGTCTGAAAATTTATGAAATGTGGTCCCTGGAAGAAAAGAGAAGGTTGTAGCCTTCTGTAGGTCAGCACCTACGTACTAGTACATCAGCTAGTACAAAAGCTAAGAGGGTTGTAGCTCCCTTCCAGGAGAAGCTAGATAACGAGAGAAGGTTGTAGCCTTCTTCAGGTAGAAGCCTATGTACTGGTATAATACTGCACCATTACAGAAATATTGTAAAGAGAAGTTTCTTATTAAAAGAAGATAGAGACGAGTTGCAGCAGGTGGTTTTTACCCACATTGGGTTTCCACCTTATATTTTGTGTTCATGTGTGTGATTGCCTGTACTGTTTACTGTATTTGACTACTAATTTATGGTTTTGATACATAGATTAAGATGAGCTAACTAAATTATAAGTCTGTAAGATATACACGATTTTCTCTAAACACAGTTGCATATATACGTTGGTTGAATTAACAGAAGTAGCGTATATCAATCTGTTTATGGAAATGAAAAATTGTTAAATTTCTAATACTGATTCACCCCCCTCTCAATATTATTTCCAACAATTAGTATTAGAGCAGGTCCTTCAGAAGAAGCTTGATCGCCTGAAGGAAGATCTATCATCATGACCAACTACGAAAAAGAGGCATCCATCAGGGCACCAATTTTTGATGGGAGAAACTTTGTCTATTGGAAGGTAAGAATCACAGCCTATCTTCAATCTCTTGGAACAGAAGTTTGGGATATCGTATAAGGAGGATACACATTTCCAACAGCAACTCCTACAGATACAGCAGGTAAAAAGCAGTATGAAACAAATGCAAAGGCTATCAATACTCTATTGGGGATTCTATCACAATCAAAATTCGTCAAGGTTATGCAGCTCAAAACCGCCAAAGAAATATGGGACAAGATTGTTCTAAGCTATGAAGGAGACGATCAGGTAAAACGTGCAAAACTACAATCTCTCAAAATTCAATATGAGACTCTCAAAACGCACAATGATGAAAGTGTAGCTAATTATTTCCTACATATAGATGAGATTGTTAATCGCATGAAAATTTCGGTGAAGAGATAAAAGAAGTTACTTTAGTTGAAAAGGTTCTAAGATCCTTGTCTTCTAAGTTTGAATCAGAAGTTTCTGCCATAGAAGAAAAGTAGAATCTTCAGAGTATTACTATGTCACAGCTGCATGGAATCCTAACTGCTTTCAAAATGAGAAAAGGGGGTCCATCAGACATGAGCAAAGCCACATTCAAAGCTTCAAGAAAAGGAGAATACAATGAGTCAGAACATACGCCAAAGGAGAGGAAGTATCAAATTTTTTCAAGAACCTTCAACGGGGTTCTGAAAGATTCAGAGGTAAGTTACCTTTCAAATGCTTTGCTTGTGGAAGAGTCGGTCACTATGTAGCCAAATGTCCTCATAAAGATAAGCTTGATAAAGGTAAGGAACCAGTTAAATGGAATAGAAAATAGAGCGTAAGTAAGAAGAGCTAATATACACATGAAGACAACGATGGACTTTCAAATAGTGATGAAGATGAACATGGTAATGATTATAGAATTTTGATGGCTTTTGAAGATGATGAGGACTATCCTTCAACATCAAATCAAACTAATGCCGAAGAAGAAACTTATGAGGCACCAGAAGAATAGATAAGGGTAGCATAAAAGACTCCATCCAGGTACGTCCAGAAGAACCATCCAGAGACTCAAATTTTGGGGCAGAAAGAGGCAGGTGTACAAACAAGAAGAACTATTACAGAAGCTTCAATCTATCTAGCATTGCTCTCCTCCGTCGAACCACGAAATATAAGTGAAGCATGCAAAGATGAATGCTGGGTCAAGGCCATGAATGAAGAACTTGAGCAGATTGAAAAGAATAACACTTGGGAATTGGTTCCTAGACCTAATGATAAGAATGTCATAGGGACCAAATGGATATTCAAAAACAAGCTGAATGAAAATGGAGATGTTATTAGAAACAAGGCCAAACTTGTTTGTAAAGGGTATGCTCAACAAGAAGGTATCGACTTTGAAGAAAATTTTGCACCAGTTGCCAGACTTGAAGCCATAAGAATGTTCCTTGCTCTTTCTAGCTTTCAGAAGTTCAAAGTATATCAAATGGATGTGAAATCTACTTTTCTAAATGGATACTTAGAAGAAGAAGTGTATATTGATCAACCAGATGGATTTATTCTTGGAAATGATCCAAAACTTGTATGCAGACACAGAAATGATATCTATGGTCTTAAATAGGCTCCAAGGGCTTGATATTATCGTCTGGATAAATGCCTCCATCAACAAGGTTTTTCAAAAGGATCAACAGATAGCAATCTATAAAAATTAACAATGATAAATTGCTAATACTTGTTGTGTATGTTGATGATATCATCTTTGGTAGCAATGAAGAATCCATGAGTCAAAACTTTGCTTTGGTGATGCAGAAAGAATTTGAAATATCCCTGCTTGGTGAGCTCACATATTTTCTTAGTTTACAAGTCCAACAAAACAAAGACGGTACGTTTTTGTCACAAACCAAGTACCTCAAGCAGATCTTGAATAAATATGGCATGGAAGATTCGAAACCAGTATGTACCCCTATGGTAACAAGATGCAGCCTTAGCGCAAATGATGAATCAGCAACAGTACATCAACCAACCTATAGATCCATGATTGGTAGTCTGCACTATCTAACAAGTACCCAATCAGACATCATGCATGAAGTGGGAATAGTTGGAAGATTTCAGGCAAATCCAAACGAAGCACATCTTCAGGCAGTTAAAAGAATTTTCAAATATCTTCAAGGAACTAAAACTTTGGCTTATGGTATCCTAGAGATACAGATCTCACACTTCATGCATATACAGATGCAAATTGGGCAGGAAGCGTGGATGACAGAAAAAGCACTAGTGGTGGTGCATTCTTTACGGGTTCCAGATTAGTGTCTTGGTTTAGCAAGAAATAAGGTTCAATTGCATTATCGACAGCTAAAGCAGAATATGTGGCTACTGCATCTTGCTGCACACAACTCCTTTGGATGATGCAAACAATGCAAGATATTCAAATCACTTGTACTCCACCCATCTCCATTCTATGTGATAATAGAAGTGTAATTAGCATTTCAAAGAATCCTGTCATCCATTCCATGACCAAGCACATACCTATAAAATATGATTTTCTTCGGGAACAAGTGCTTGAACAAAAAGTCAAATTGGAGTATGTTCCCTCCAAGGAATAGGTTGCTGATATATTCACCAAACCACTGCCCAGGGAGACATTTGAATACCTCAGACATAAGTTGGGAGTAGTTGATGCATCATCTTGCTGTTGAAACTTATCGGTTTCAGAGAAAAATGGTTTTACATGAGTTTCATGAAGATCATCCGCTTACATATGCCAGTTTCTATGGAAACAATAGCGTATATGTTGGTTTGAAGAATATTAGTGGGCCAGACTCAGGATGAAAAGAGTCTGATGTCGGTCTGATCATATGGCACAGGTTCAGGGGGAGCATATACTTCTAATAGTGCAGCGTTGGCATTACCTTGGAAGATCTTGGTACAATTTCATAGTTGTTTTTGATTCAGGTGGAACAGGTGCAGAGGGAGATCATGGTTGCTAGCCCGAATGGTGATTGACAGATGCTGCTGATGATAGTTGTTGATATTGTGTTAGATGTTTGGTCTCTATGTCATGTATTTCTTTTAGTATCAAGGTCATGTAATGACCTATTTTGTTTCCCCACTATGCCTGGGATGGATGATGTAACGTTATTTTTTTATCATGTATATACTTTTGGTATATCCCCACTTGGTTGGGAGATGGATGTATGTATGAGTCTTTGGTGATAGGAAGGTCATCTATGATGTATAGAGTCATGTTCTTTCTTGTTGAACATCTTTTTGTAAACCTTTCCTACAATCAGGGGGAGCATGGACACAACAGCAGAGCAGAGATTTCAACATGTACTCAGGGGGAGCATAACCCTTTGCCCTTGATGACAAAGGGAGAGAGTGATTTGGGGTTGCCAACAAGTCCAGAGGGGGAGATTGTTGGCATTATGACACAGGCTTGGCACTATGGCACAGGTATTGTCCTTGATGGAAACTCACTTGGAAATTTACTCAGATGACAGTTCAGGCTCACAGGCTCTCAGAATAAAGGAAAAGGCAGTATACGCAGGTTCCCGTTGGCAATGCCGCATATACACACGGATTCACAGACCAAAAGGCACCTATGCGTATACACGCACTTTCATGCATAGAAAAGCGTGTACAGTTTGGAAAACTTGGTTTTTGGTCCTTGGTATTTGGACCTATGGTTTTGGACCATGGTATCTCGTCCGAAGTATTGAACCCAGGTATTGGTTCTAAGTGGTTTTGGACCATGGTATTGAGTAAGGCCTAAGACTATAAAAGGACAAGGAGATCATTAGGCAAAGGCACTCAAGGATTGAATATCTTATGAAGAGCAAGATCTAGAATACTGCTCATTGGGTTATGGTGCATAGCTGGATCTGAATCAAGGAGGAACCTAAGCGCTAGAAGAAGGATAATTTCTATTGATGGGTCAAGATCTTAAGGCTTGAAGAGAAGTATCTTGGTGTGATTTTGATCTTTTATATTTGGCACATGACTTGATCTGTAAATTTGATGATCTGCATATAACTGATGTCTGAATATTTGAAAAGGGTAAATTATGTTTTAAAGATCTGTACGCAGGTTCAACATAGCAAAGGCATGTATACACGCTAGTTTGGTAATTCAAAACAGCGTATACACAGGTTTGCCTTAATATAGCAGCGTATGCACACAGGTTCTTCATATTGAAGTAGCGTACGTCTCATTAAATATGTTTTAGCTACTTATGTTTATTGCTGTAGTGTTCTGGGTTCAGGATTGGTTTCTGGTTACTGTTACTCTATTCTGGCTACAACATTCAGAGAAGTGATTGTTTGATTCAGTTTTTGGTTGGTGCAAAAAAGATTGGTTGATGCAGATATATTTAATGTTTGATTGATGTTATTGATGGATCCAGTCTAAAAATTTATGAAACGTGGTCCCTGGAAGAAAAGAGAAGGTTGTAGCCTTCTGTAGGTCAGCACCTACGTACTAGTACATCAGCTAGTACAAAAGATAAGGGGGTTGTAGATCCCTTCCAGGAGAAGTTGGAGAACGAGAGAAGGTTGTAGCCTTCTATAGGTAGAAGTCTGCGTACTGGTATAAGACTGCACCAGTACAGAAATATTGTAAAGAGAATTTTCTTATTAAAAGAAGATAGAGACGAATTGCAGCATGTGATTTTTACCCACATTGGGTTTCCACCTTATATCTTGTGTTCATGTGTGTGATTGTCTGTACTGTTTACTGTACTTGATTACTATTATATGGTTCTGATACACAGATTAAGATCAGCTAAATAAATTATAAGTCTGTAAGATATACGCGGTTTTCTCTAAACACAGTTGCGTATATACGTTTGGTTGAATTAACAGAAGTAGCGTATACCAATTTGTTTATGGAAATGAAAAATTGTTAAATTTATAATACTGATTCACACCCCTCTCAATATTATTTCCAACAATTAGTATTAGAGCAGGTCCTTCAGAAGAAGCTTGATCGCCTGAAGGAAGATCTATCATCATGACCAACTACGAAAAAGAGGCATCCATCAGGCCACCAATTTTTGATGGCAGAAACTTCGTCTATTGGAAGGTAAGAATCACAGCCTATCTTCAATCTCTTGGAACATAATTTTGGGATATCGTATGAGGATACACATTTCCAACAGCAACTCCTACAGATACGGCAGGTAAAAAGCAGTATGAAACAAATGCAAAGGTTGTCAATACTCTATTGGGGATTCTATCACAATCAAAGTTCATCAAGGTTATGCAGCTCAAAACCGCCAAAGAAATATGGGACAAGATCATTCTAAGCTATGAAGGAGACGATCAGGTAAAACGTGCAAAACTACAATCTCTCAGAATTCAATATGAAACTCTCAAAATGCACAATGATGAAAGTGTAGCTAATTATTTCCTACGTATAGATGAGATTGTTAATCACATGAAAATTTCGGTGAAGAGATAAAAGAAGTTACTTTAGTTGAAAAGGTTCTAAGATCCTTGTCTTCTAAGTTTGAATCAAAAGTTTCTGCCATAGAAGAAAAGCAGAATCTTCAGAGTATTACTATGTCACAGCTGCATGGAATCCTAACTGCTTTCGAAATGAGAAAAGGGGGTCCATCAGACATGAGAGAAGCCACATTCAAAGCTTCAGGAAAAGGAGAATACAATGAGTCAGAACATACGTCAAAAGGAGAGGAAGAATCAAATTTTGTCAAGAACCTTCAATGGGGTTCTGGAAGATTCAGAGGTAAGTTACCTTTCAAATGCTTTGCTTATGGAAGAGTCGGTCACTATGTAGCCAAATGTCCTCATAAAGATAAGCTTGATAAAGGTAAGGAACCAGTTAAATGGAATAGAAAATAGAGCGTAAGTAAGAAGAGCTATTATACACATGAAGACAACGATGGACTTTCAAACAGTGATGAAGATGAACATGGTAATGATTATAGAATTTTGATGGCTTTTGAAGATGATGAGGACTATCCTTCAACATCAAATCAGACTAATGCCGAATAAGAAGCTTATGAGGCACCAGAAGATAGATAAGGTTAGAAGAAAAGACTCCATCCAGGTACGTCCAAAAGAACCATCCAGAGACTCAAATTTTGGGGCAGAAAGAGGCAAGTGTACAAACAAGAAGAACTATTACAGAAGCTTCAAGCTATCTAGCATTGCTCTCCTCCGTCGAACCACGAAATATAAGTGAAGCATGCAAAGATGAATGCTGGGTCAAGGCCATGAATGAAGAACTTGAGCAGATTGAAAAGAATAACACTTGGGGATTGGTTCCTAGACCTAATGATAAGAATGTCATAGGGACCAAATGGATATTCAAAAACAGACTGAATGAAAATGGAGATGTTATTAGAAACAAGGCCAAACTTGTTTCTAAAGGGTATGCTCAACAAGAAGGTATCGACTTTGAAGAAAATTTTGCACCAGTTGCCAGACTTGAAGCCATAAGAATGTTCCTTGCTCTTTCTAGCTTTCAGAAGTTCAAAGTATATCAAATGGATGTGAAATCTACTTTTCTAAATGGATACTTAGAAGAAGAAGTGTATATTGATCAACCAGATGGATTTATTCTTGGAAATGATCCAAAACTTGTATGCAGACACAGAAAGGATCTCTATGGTCTTAAACAGGCTCCAAGGGCTTGGTATTATCGTCTGGATAAATGCCTCCATCAACAAGGTTTTTCAAAAGGATCAACAGATAGCAATCTATAAAAATTGACAATGATAAATTGCTAATACTTGTTGTGTATGTTGATGATATCATCTTTGGTAGCAATGAAGAAGCCATGAGTCAAAACTTTGCTTTGGTGATGCAGAAAGAATTTGAAATGTCCCTGCTTGGTGAGCTCACATATTTTCTTAGTTTACAAGTCCAACAAAACAAAGACGGTATGTTTTTATCACAAACCAAGTACCTCAAGTAGATCTTGAAGAAATATGGCATGGAAGATTCAAAACCAGTATGTACCCCTATGGTAACAAGATGCAGCATTAGCGCAAATGATGAATCAGCAACAATACATCAACCAACGTATAGATCCAATCAGACGTCATGCATGCAATGGGAATAGTTGGAAGATTTCACGCAAATCCAAACGAAGCACATCTTCAGGCAGTTAAAAGGATTTTCAAATATCTTCAAGGAACTAAAACTTTGGCTTATGGTATCCTAGAGATACAGATTTCACACTTCATGCATATACAGATGCAGATTGGGCAGGAAGCGTGGATGACAGAAAAAGCACTAGTGGTGGTGCGTTCTTTATGGGTTCCAGATTAGTGTCTTGGTTCAATAAGAAATAAGGTTCAATTGCATTATCGACAGCTAAAGCAGAATATGTGGCTACTGCATCTTGCTGCACACAACTCCTTTGGATGATGCAAACATTGCAAGATATTCAAATCACTTGTACTCCACCCATCTCCATTCTATGTGATAATAGAAGTGCAATTAGCATTTCAAAGAATCCTGTCATGCATTCCATGACCAAGCACATACCTATCAAATATCATTTTCTTCGGGAACAAGTGCTTGAACAAAATGTCAAATTGGAGTATGTTCCCTCCAAGGAACAGGTTGCTAATATATTCACCAAACCACTGCCCAGGGAGACATTTGAATACCTCAGACAAAAGCTGGGAGTAGTTGATGCATCATCTTGCTGTTGAAACTTATCCGTTTCAGAGAAAAATGGCTGTACATGAGTTTCATGAATATCATCCGCGTACATATGCCGGTTTCTATGGAAACAATAGCGTATATGTTGGTTTGAAGAATATCAGTTGGCTAGACTCAGGATGAAAAGAGTCTGATGTCGGTCTGATCATATGGCACAGGTTCAGGGGGAGCATATACTTCTAATAGTGCAGCGTTGGCATTACCTTGGAAGATCTTGGTACAATTTCATAGTTGTTTTTTATTCAGGTGGAACAGGTGCAGAGGGAGATCATGGTTGCTAGCCCGAATGGTGATTGATAGATGCTGCTGATGATAGTTGTTGATATTGTGTTAGATATTTGGTCTCTATGTCATGTATTTCTTTTAGTATCAAGGTCATGTAATGACCTATTTTGTTTCCCCACTATGCCTGGGATGGATGATGTAACGTTCTTTTTTTATCATTTATATACTTTTGGTATATCCCCACTTGGTTGGGAGATGGATGTCTGTATGAGTCTTTGGTGATAGGAAGGTCATCTATGATGTATAGAGTCATGTTCTTTCTTGTCGAACATCTTTTTGTAAACCTTTCCTATAGTCAGGGGGAGCATGGACAGCACAACAAAGCAAAGATTTCAACATGTACTCAGGGGGAGCATAACCCTTTGCCCTTGATGACAAAGGGGGAGAGTGATTTGGGGTTGCCATCAAGTCCAGAGGGGGAGATTGTTGGCATTATGACACAGGCTTGGCACTATGGCACAAGTATTGTCCTTGATGGAAACTCACTTGGCAATTTACTCAGATGACAGTTCAGGCTCACAGGCTCTCAGAATAAAGGAAAAGGCAGTATACGCAGGTTCCCGTTGACAATGCCGCGTATACACGCGAATTCACAGACCAAAAGGCACGTATGCGTATACATGCACAGAAAAGCGTGTACAGTTTGGAAAACTTGGTTTTTGGTCCTTGGTATTTGGACCTATGGTTTTGGACCATGGTATCTCGTCCGAAGTGTTGAACCCAGGTATTGGTTCTAAGTGGTTTTGGACCATGGTATTGAGTAAGGCCTAAGACTATAATAGGAGGAGGAGATCATTAGGCAAAGACACTCAAGGATTGAATATCTTATGAAGAGCAAGATCTAGAATACTGCTCATTGGGTTATGGTGCATAGCTGGATCTGAATCAAGGAGGAACCTGAGCGCTAAAAGAAGGATAAGTTCTATTGATGGGTCAAGATCTTAAGGCTTGAAGAGAATTATCTTGGTGTGATTTTAATCTTTTATATTTGGCGCATGACTTGATTTGTAAATTTGATGATCTGCATATAACTGATGTCTGAATATTTGAAAAGGGTAAATTATCTTTTAAAGATCTGTACGCAGGTTCAGCATAGCAAAGGTGTGTATACACGCTAGTTTGGTAATCCAAAATAGCGTATACGCAGGTTTGCCTTAATATAGCAGCGTATGCATGTAGGTTCTTCATATTGAAGTAGCATACGTCTCATAAAATATGTTTTAGCTACTTTTGTTTATTGCTGCAGTGTTCTGGGTTCAGGATTGGTTTCTAGTTACTGTTACTATATTCTGGCTACAACATTTAGAGAAGTGATTGTTTGATTCAGTTTTTGGTTGGTGGAAAGAAGATTGGTTGATGTAGATATATTTAATGTTTGATTGATGTTATTGATGGATCCAGACTAAAAATTTATGAAACGTGGTCCCTGGAAGAAAAGAGAAGGTTGTAGCCTTCTGTAGGTCAGCACCTATGTACTAGTACATCAGCTAATACAAAAGATAAGGGGGTTGTAGATCCCTTCCAGGAGAAGCTGGAGAACGAGAGAAGGTTGTAGCCTTCTATAGGTAAAAGTCTGCGTACTGGTATAAGGCTGCACTAGTACAGAAATATTGTAAAAAGAAGTTTCTTATTAAAAGAAGATAGAGACGAATTGTAGCAGGTGGTTTTCACCCACATTGGGTTTCCAAATTATATCTTGTGTTCATGTGTGTGATTGCCTGTACTATTTACTGCACTTGATTACTGTTTTATGGTTTTGATACACAGATTAAGATCAGCTAACTAAATTATAAGTCTATAAGATATACGCGGTTTTCTCTAAACACAGTTGCGTATATGCGCAGGTTGAATTAACAGAAGTAGCATATATCAATCTGTTTATGGAAATGAAAAATTGTTAAATTTCTAATACTGATTCACAACCCCCCCTCTCAGTATTATTTCCAACATTGTGAATATTGTTTGATTTTATGATAAATTTTCATCTTGGCTGAATCACTAATGAAGTCACATAAAATGAAGGGTAAACCCTGTGAATACACACTTAGTCAATTGGAAAAGATAAAAAATGAAAGTTCAAATTCAACAGTATCCAAAGCCTCAAAATAACCTAAAACATCAACCATTTTACAATATGAGATAGTAGAACCGAAGTGAATCTGACACAAGAAGTAGAATCAGTCTTAGTTCATTATGGCCCAAAGATCACTGAAGTAGTTCAAACTAAATCTGATACTGGTAAAGTTTCAAACACTGAACTAATCGAACAAGAAATAGAACAACCTAAGTGTGAAGTTTCTCAACTTAAATCACCTTCGATTATTGTACCTCCTACTCCTGAGCCACCTTCCCGTTGAAGGAATCTTATAATTATGACTGAATTACCTGATGGATTAATTAGCATTGAATATATTACCGAAGATGAAGAGGCAGAAACACCTCATTTTCCATTTACCGGTAGTGAATCTTTTGACCCAAGAGTTACTTTCTCTGCTTTTTGACCTGACCATTGGTATTCTACCACTTTGGCCTTTTTAGGTCATATTTTGTCACCATCACGCATTACTTTTATTCACCCAAAATAACTATGGCAGAAATTCCTATTGGGAGCCAACCCATTGATTCATCTATCCTCGCGGTAGATTAGTTTACAAAATGGGCTGAGGCGATGCCTGCATATAAGGATGATGGTGAAACAACATCCATTTTCGTGTTCAATCATGTGATTACTCGGTTCGAATTCCACAAGCCATCATTACAGACCATGGTATCCATTTTCAAAATTTTATGATGACCGATTTTACCACAAAGCTAGGCCTGCAACATGACAATTCTACTCCATATTACCCGCAGGAAAATGGCCAAGTAGAAGTCATTAGAAAGGTTTTAACCACCATGATTAAACGGATTTTCATGAGTCATAAAAGAAATTTCCATCTAATGCTTTATCTAGCCTTATGGGCATACTTTACCACAACAAAAACTTCAATGGGTTTACCTCATTTCCAACTCGTTTAGGGTTTGGAAGCCGTTCTATCGATTGAATGTGAGATACTGTCTTTGAAACTGGAAATTGAATTATTACCAGCCGCTTCTGTCGAGGAATAACGTCTCTTGTACTTAACATGTCTCAATGAGACTCGTTGTGATGATGCATTAGCTAGCGAGGTCCAAAAGAAGCGAGTTAAAGCACAGTATGATCATGTTGGGTGTGGAGCCTGATTATCTTTTGTATTCAAAGGTTTCAGCTAGATGTATACCCTAGGAAGACTGTACACCCCTCCATGCAGGGGGGTGCGAGGGGGGGACTTGTCCCCCCTGTAGGGGTCTGGGGGGGTAAATCCCCCCCAGCTGGGGGGTCTGGGCGCCAGCGGTCCCCCGGCAGGGGTTTAGGGGCAGCGCCCCCGAAGCTAAAAATAGATGTAAAATTGCCTTGTAAAAGTCTAGTAATTTCTAGTCAATCTAGGCCGTTCATTAGGTGGATGATCTGATGGTAGAATTTATGTTTAACTTATGGTTTTTTGCCCTAGAAGGCAACCCCTCACTATATATGAGGGAATTGTATTATGTCTATATATATCTGTATTTTGAGTGAGGAAAGAGAGGAGATTGAGAGCGAAGAGGGTGTTAATTGTATCTCTTCAGTTTGTTGGATAATATAATAAAAGAAGGACTAGCTGTTTCTCCATGGATGTAGCCCAAACTGGGTAAACCACATATATCTGTGTCTCTCTTGTTTTGTGCGTTTTTTGTGTTTATGTTTCTGCAATATTTTATGTGTTCCATTGCTCTGTAATATATAATTTACTAACAACTGGTATCAGAGCCAAAGGTCTATTTGGCTGATAAACTCACAGGAGAGAAGGGTTCCTGGTTCGAGTGGGAGCAGTGGTGGAAGATGGTAGGTTTAGGGTCGAAAAATTCAATGGCCAAAACTACCAGCTATGGAAGATACGGATGGAAGATTATCTATATCCGAGAGATATGTACCTACCATTGAGTGGAAAGACAAAGAAACTGACGAGTATGATAGACATGGAATGGGATATTCTCGATAGAAAGGCACTTGGAACAATAAGGTTGTGCCTAGGAGCATCGGTAGCATTTAATATTTCAAAGGAAATTACAACACAAGGTTTAATGTCAGCATTAGCCAAACTATATGAAAAACCCTCGGCGTCAAATAAGGTATTTCTTATGAAGCATTTATTTAATATGAAGATGTCAGAAGGTGGATCTATTGCAGATCATTTAAATTATTTTAATACAGTTACAAGTCAATTAAGTTCTGTAGGGGTAAATTTTGATGATGAAGTTAGGGCTCTGTTATTTCTGTGCTCATTGCCAGAAAGTTGGAATGGTTCAATTATGGTCGTTAGTAACTCTGTCTCTAGATCTAGTACTCAATGAGACTCGTTGTGATGATGCATTAGCTAGCAGGTCCAAAAGAAACGAGTTAAAGCAAAGTATGATCAAAATGTCAAACCCCGTTCATATGCAAAAGGTGATTTAGTCTTGGTCTATGATGAAGAGAATGATAAGTTAGGCACTGGTAAATTCGAGCCGATGTGGCATGGCCCTTATGTTGTAAAACATGCACTCATAAAAGGGGCCTATGAACTAGTTGATTATGACAGAATTACTTTGGGAAAGCCTAGAAATGGTCTTTACCAAAAGAGATATTATGCTTAGATTCTTCGGTAAATTTTTTTTTATTGATGTACTATAGTTTACGTGTGGCAATTTTTAGAATCTTTGTATGAGTTTCCACTATTTCTCCTACTTATCTTGTATTACACTCAATTTATAGATGTAAACGCTCCCTCATTCTTACATTAGATTCGCTGATGGCGCTAGTCATAGTACGCAGAATTTATCTTCTGCATCGTGGGTCATTTATTCGCCCGCATATGAGTTAGTTTCTATTCATGAGATATGCCTTGGTCGAACAACAAATAATATTGCAAAGTATAGCGCAGTGATTGAGCTATTATACGATGCCATTTCATTTGGCATTCATCAATTGATCGTTAGGTTAGATTTGCAACTTATAGTATTACATTTTAATGGTGTTTATTAAGTTGGAAGTGCTTCCATGTTAAGAATGTTTTTGCAGGTTCGTCTCTTGGAAAGAGAGTTTGATTATATTGAGTATCAACATATTCTAAGAAATTTAAACACATTAACTGATGCATTGGCAAATTATGTGTTAAATTGGCATTTATAAAACATGTGTAAAGAAATCAATGCAATATTCATCGATATATTGTACAAGATAGATTGAAATAGAAGTAATATCTTTCATTAGATAAATGTCTATAAAAATTGTAGCTTTTACAAAAAAATTCATCCAAAGACATGAGGCCCCATGGCCTTTATTTTCCAAACATGCCGATACATCAAAAAAAATAAAAAATTAGCCCTCAAACTAGTGACTATGTGTGATTATCATCATGGTAGCATACAACAGCATGTGCTACTCATCATAGCAAATGAATAATAATTCTGGGAACCCCCATAGTGTTCCTCTGATAGTGGAGAGGCAAGTCATCTACCCCGACATCCGGGATGTTGAAGGTCAGCCTATCAAGGTTGTGCTCTATCACTGTCAATGGCTCTTACGCATCCAGGTTCATCATTATGGGAGCTACTTCCTTCTCATCATGCATATTATATCTGCATAATCTAGCTAGTCTCACTAGCACCACATTCACATGATCATTTCAGACAATTAGTTTTGGATGCCAAAAAATAACAAAAAATGGAAAATTTTCAAAAATCAACCAAAGTGTGAAGTTTTACCTATATTGCCCCATTGCATCCTAGGTGGAAGTCGCATGTCTGGATCACCTTTGTAATCCATCCCTGCATATGGAAAATCTCTGATCATGATGATTTGATTTCTGAGCCACTCGAAGAAGTCAGGAGTATATCTGATGGTTGGTCCATCGCCACCTCCATGGTGTGCCATAAGTGTGACCCATTTCAGCATGTGAGGGTCCCAAGGTCCTCCTCTCTCTATAACTACCTATGGAGCAAGAAGAGGGATCCACTCTAGAGAAAATAAAATGACAAAGGCACCATACCCAAAGTTTTTGAGTCTACATGTTTTGACTCTAGTTAGTTGCCATTTTACATTGGAAACTACAACCTCGCTCCAGTTGAATATAGTAGGTTGCAAACACTCTACGATAGTTTGCATCTGAGCCTTTGTGAGCAAATGCAGAGCTGCACTACCGCATAGTCGTGAAACAATGAACCTAATAACTTTCAAAGGAATACGTGAGATGGTTTTAATTTCAATTCCCCCATCTTTGAGAGAAAATCTCTTAATGCAATGTTGTATCAAATAGGTGGGATTGGTTTCCCCACCTTTCCTATGCCCATACAGATTTATTTCCAACCCATGGCGTGGAGGTCCAGTTAAGAAGTAAATGTCATCAGTATCAATGACAAGTCTATGGTCTCCAACTATGAAATATTCTTCTTGAACGTTCCACTTTCCCACCATCTGTTCTAACAAGTCTAATTGGGATTTCATGCCCATAATGGTGAACAACTTGTGCATGCCACAATTTATCAATGCATGTATGGTTTTTAGATGGTTTAGAGTAGATATGTCTTACTCTTCATCTTCACACTCTCTCCACTCCATATTTACAGCTTGAGACCCTACAAACAAGCACAAAATATCATTAGAACAAATCATGGAAAAAATTAGCAAGAAATTTGGGTGTTTTTCATTTTATTTTCTGTCCCCTCAACACTGTGTGCATCTGACAGTGCCAAATAATGCATATGTTCACGTTTATCTTCTTAGAAACCATTGACATCACATTTGTACTATAAAAAAATTGGTCGATGTGTGTAGGCCCAATAAGGGCAACCTGCACACATTGAGGGTGAATTTTATTTTGAAAACCCTCCCTAAAAAATCCAAATCTACAGTGAAATGTTAAATAATAAAGATGAAAATGAATATCTCGGAGAGATGATCTACCTGAAAAATATGGCTCGCGATTTCGCCCAACGGTTTGTCCAGAATCTGCCTCTGAAGTCTCTAGTGAAAATGACCTCTATCACTCTCAAAAGATTAAAAGGACAAATGGTAAAAACTTTTTTACTTTTGGGGTTTTTATAAGTTTATAGGCCTATTAAAATATACTTTTTGCCTATTAACCCTTAAAATCAAAATTTATGATGTTTTTCACTTTGTTTTTGAGCAACGATATGATTTTTGAGTTCAATTGTGCAAATCACAGGTTATTTACAGAAAAATAACATTTTGGTATTGAGTATATTTTTATCACTTTTTTGAACTTGTTAAAGCTTACAAAAAAAGCGAAACCCTAGAGTTCCCTTTACGCCCTTTTCAAAGTCCTTAAACATGAAAAGATCGTCGAGTACTTGATTTTTTAAAGTCGTAAAAGTAAATGAACAACCATCTATTTAGTATAATTTTACCCCTTTTATAGATTGAACCAGACTATTTACGAAAAATGTATACGTTGACTAATCATGGTTAATAGAGTTCTATCCTGCATTATTTTACCCTTTTTTAGGCTTGAGGGACTCAATTTACGAAAAAGGACACTGTGGATTTTAGTTATGTTTTTCTCTCGACTCCCTAAAACTGAAAAACGCTAAGCTTTACTTTCTCTGGGCTCATTAAAATTTATGTTGAAAGAACTAAACAAGTTTTCTTTTTGTGTCTTTCCAAATTCTTTAAATATGAAAACGACATCAAGTTACCCCTTCACTAGACTTGTAAAATCTCAACAGTGCAAGAATCGTTAAGCATGATGAGACCAAACCACTCCTTTTTATGGTTCGTTAAAAATACTTTGAAGGACTCGTTTGAAGGATAAGCTTATAATACAACCATATGTTTTCCTCCTCAAGCTTGTAAAAAATAAAGAGGTATGTGCTAGTAATGGTGGGGGAAAGTGAGAAAGAATCTTTGTTTGTGTTTTTAATAGGAAGTATGTTGCTCTTCAACATGACACTGCGTCACTTTTTATGTCTTGGTTGGGAAATCCATTTTCTGGTCAGTTGACCATACCTCCTTGAAAGTCCTCAATTGGTTTGGGTTTTCTTTTTTATTCAAATGATGTTAAGTCATCATGTCATGTCTCTGATATGCTTAAGAGAAGTCCAAACTCAGTCAAATTAATTTGTCAGCCATATCCTTCAGTTGCATTGACCATCCCTAAGTCAGTCTTGGATTACTCCAAACTGTTATTCTTTAAAACTTGGCATAAGTTTTGTGTCGTAGGCCCTCATGCGACAGGTCAATTCCTAATGAATTCAACTCATTATATAGGAATTTGATCTAGAAACCTTCATTACCTTGAGGCCTGCATGCCTTAATGACAAGTTTCTCGCCTTCAACAATAGGTTCTCATCATTGACATTAGATCAAATAATTCTATGAGTCTTTGATATCATCACATCTATTTTCACTTCATAAACTGTACTAGAAGTACCTTGAGAGTCATTTTAATTATTGGTGGTTTCTCTTGCACTTGTTAACAGTTCACATCATTGATCGGTAATTAAGTGGTTTCTGCCATGTTCGGCTATGAGACATTCACTCGCATGGTTAGATTTGTACTACAGATCCAAAGACGAAGATCAAGACCCTGGATCTAGTTTCATCCATCCAGGCTGTGTGGAGTTATTAAATATTCACAATTGTAAACATAGATCCATTGATGGTTGTGTCCGTACTATGTTGTCTATTGACATGGATCTTTAGATGTATTTTCGTACTCGTTATTTCAGACATTTATACTCTGAGTATGGGAATGACTACCTCAATGATGATTATATATTGCATTGTAACATTTGTTTTATCTTTTCAAGTCTCTGACTGCAGTCTCTAACCAAAACCTTGGCATGAAAAATAACTTTAGTCATCAAACATCTCTTCTAACATTACACTTTAGGGGGAAATATGCTACACGTCATTTTGTCGCATTAGGAAAATGACCATCGGTTTGAATCTTTCGCTATCCACAAATGTGTCCCAAAAGCATTCCCTTGCAAAGTTAGAATCCAAATCATCCCAAAGAAAGTGGAATTCCTACATCCCATGGTACAAAACCTTGTTTGTGGCTTCCTGCATAGTTCCCTCGTCAATTTCTGCACATACGCAGAAGAGTCCATTAAGAACTATGCATAAGTATGCAATGTCTTACACTGTGACTTACAAAACTTACTTAACATATGTAAAAATAAAAAATAAATTCTAGAAGCATTGTTGGTAGCATCTATCCCAACCAACAAGCTTCAAATGGTTTCCTATTCAGTCCTGATCCCTCCCATCATGGAGCAACTCCCTCTTTCTGTGGAATACCTATCCCACCATTAGTCATTCTCATCCCTTGTAAAATGGATCTCAAACTTCCCACTCTTGGCCTATAAAGCTAACGTAGGCCTCAAGATTGAGGAAGACTATTGGAAGTAAGCTTATGCTGCAGGAATAAGGTTGGGAGGCCATTCATTCAATGAGAGGATTGGAGATTGTGGCAAGGGGCTTGCAACATCAAGGCTACATGTTTGTAAGGCTATTCTCCATTTTATTAATATAAAGGCAATTGTTCTTTCTCAATTACATCTTAGTTGATATAATTTGTAGGATTTCTTGATCACCTACATAGATTGTGATTTCATATTGATCAGTTTGTGATATATGGTTGAGTTAATTAGTCCATTTATCTCTTATGTTATATACTAGATGCTTTGATCTCATGTTTGTTTCTGCCTATGCAGATCTCCTTTGGGACATTATGGAAAAGTTGTGGGGAGCGACAGGAGGATCTCTAAAGAATTGAGGAGTGAATGGTCGAAAGCTTTGAAGGGGACTTCATCAGTCATTTTGTTTAAATGATAAGTGGCCTCTATCATAGTATTTGTTTCAATCAATCATAGACTAGAGAAAGGTAGTAGTTCCTAGTTGTTTGTTACTAGGTTTCTTTGAAGTCTAGGGAGATCACTCTTGTCCGCAAGATGGATGAGTGCTCATGACACCATGTAGTCCAGAATAGACCACCCTTTTCCACCATGCACAACTTGACGACTGGGGTCTTTTAGCAGCAAAAAGCGTAACATAAACATGCCACCATCGTGGGATCTTAACCATGCATATATAGCAGGGCAAGGACGTGAAAGGCCGAAATCATTGCATAAAGTAAACAATGGGAACGATCGTCATGGAAAGACATGTGTACGAAAAATAACAATCTTCAACCATCCCAAGAAACTTAAGAATCATATGCTCATGAATGAGCTATCCATGTATGTCAGGAATTCTCTACCCACGACCAATCCGCCATGAGAGAGGCGACCCATCTCAAGCATTAAGGAATGAAGTGTGTTGCCAAAATGAACTTTATACCTAAATCTAAATACCCTCACTTGCATGAATTTAGGTCGATAAGGTTGGAGTAGGTGATACATAGGTTGTAAATGGTGAGGAAACTGCACGGGGAGCATGTGATGCGAGGTGGAGAGCATGGCTCTCAAGTCGAGGGTTGCCACCCCATGTGCCATATATTTGATCAACATGCTAATCATGTTGCCTAACAAAAAAATTTATTTGTGATACCCCCATCGGGGAAGGTGGATTATTGATCTAGGAGCACATGATTACTTTACTTCAATGGAAAATTGAGTTACGAATAATTTTTGTACTCATTATTTCTATCTGCGTTGTCACATCCAAAGTTATGATCCAACAACCCCATGTGCCATACATTTGATCAACATGCTAATCATGTTGTCTAACGTAAAATGTTATTCATGATACCACCCCCATCGGGGAAGGTGGATTATTGATCTAGGAGGACGAGGCTACTTTACTTTAATGAAAAATTAAGTTACTGTACTCATTTTTTCTATCTGAGTTGTCACATCGAAAGTTATGATCCAACAAAGGTATATTCCACATAGTAGAAGGTATAGCCTGCAAAAATATGAACTAGCACATTCAAAGTTGTAAATGTGGTCAATATATGTTGATATAATTCAATTATTAATAATTATACAAATAATTTATAAATAATTCATTTATAAAAAATAAAGTAAGTTATTTAATATTGTATGATCATGACTAATTACTAAATTGATATTAGTATCATGTGAAGTTTTTATTGTGTTGAAAATAATTGCATATAATGTGAATCGAAAATAGATCTATACTAAAACACCTTATAAACATGATTAAGAAATGCATTTCATTTAATAAAATAATATAAATAAAAAATATTAAGAAAAACAAAAAAATCCTAAATTAACTTAACCATGGATTTTAACCATATATATTGTCACTTACATAAACCAACTCACATAATATGTAAAACGAAATTCAACAAACATTGTGATAATTATTAATCTTACACCTTAACTACAAACAAAATCTTCAAAATAAATTTACCTTAAACATCCAAGATAACATTTACTTATTTAAAAGCTTCTCATTTAATTAAAGTTATGTTTTAATGATAGACATAATTTCAAAATACCAGAAAAACAAGACACATCCCTGTTGTGTCATATACACACAACCACAATTTTGTTTTTTTATTATTTACCTACATTTTCACCTTTTCTTTTTAAAATAAATTTGTTATTACTATTACCGGCCAAAAATAAAAATGAAATAATTTATTTTTTATAAAACACTTCTTTATATTTTTCCATGGTCATGGCATGCGACGGAAGAAAATAAGAAAGAGGAAAAAAAATTGTATACACCATGGCATTTTTACGTGTCATCTTCCCCACAAGTATTATTATCGCCTATCTGTCATGGTAAACATTAGTCCCCTGTAACATTCTTTAGAAACCGGATCTTACATTAGAAACCGGATCCGTTGGTAAATTGAAATATTGGCCCGTTGGTAAATCATTGTTCTGTTATTCCGGAGGTTTCGCGTTTTAGTCCCTCCATAAATAATGGTATTCAATTATAAATAAATAATTCAATTTTTTATTTTATTTTTTATCAAATATTTATAAGGGTTGATATAATTTACTTGTATTATTTAGCTTGATTACATTTTGTTGATGGAATAATGGTCGGAGGGTTGACTTGATGTTGGAATTAGAATTTCCACCATTAGATACACAAATTCTTCAAATTTTCAAAAGGTTGTTGTTTCCTATTGAAACTTCTTACTCAATTGTTTATGTTTCTCATATTTAGGAAGGTCAATAAGGATAAAAGCTTGATAAAAATTGTCTTCCTTATAATACTAAGGGATATAAAGGTTGAAACAATTTTATTTCTCGGAAATATTTGTGCTTATGTAGATCGACCTTGTTTTCTTTAGACAATGAGGTTGTTCCTTAAGCCATTTTTTAATTAATTCCATCAAAAGTGTGCACATGTTATATACATGTTTAATAATGCATACACATTTTTAATATGTACGTGCTATTAAAATGGTTCATAAATTGATCTTGAAACCATTAGAAAGAACTTTATATGTAATAAGTGGTTGAAGAATGGGATTCGAGACTTATTGAAATGTTAAGCACAATAATGGGCATAATTCATACTTTAGGGTATAAAACTAATGGATTTTAATGCACTGTAAAATTATTTTTAAGCTCACACTAGACAGCATTTGTGAGGTTATAGTTATTGATTTTTATCTTTTGATTGTGACATGGGCATCGCAAGGGAAGCATTAAACATATCCTATCAATATTAACCACCATCAACCTGCTCTCAAATCATCACAAAAGACCATGGATAGATCGCGGGGTCTTTACCATCATCAAAAAATAAATTAAATACTGTTTTATGCTATAAAATCATTTTTAGCTCGAAAACCTTAAATAGCTCCTAGAGTGTTATAGGGGATATTTGGTCTTTGAGTGGGATATAAGCACCATGACTATTATTTTTCATTAAAAATGGCTATCAAGGAATGGCTATGGGGGAGAAAAAAACATTAATATGTAATTAAAGGTTCCTAAGGTAAACCACCATGAATAACACCTAGAAACAATGATATGAGTCCAAACTAAGTTTTTTCCATTCAAAGTGAATATGGGTACTATTATGAGGTCTTACCCACCAATGACTTGTCTTTATCCTTGATCATCTTTAAGGGAGGGAAACAAGAGTCTTTAAGCTTAAACCTTTATTCTGAAGCTCAAGCATCATGGATGAGTCCCAAAACAACTACATATGACCTATTGAGGGTGTCATTTACCTCCACAAGTGGCATGGGAACTATGGCTAGGTAATTTGTAAACCAAGAATGGGTCTCTAAATGTAACCAAGGCCCTAGAGATGAAAATAGTGGCCTTGTGCCCTAAATTAAAGTTCTCAATGTCTAGCATCGTGAATAACACCTTCAACCCATAATACTTGTTAGCTTATAATGTTGAATGTATCATTGGACAATCACATAATACCCTTATAAGGCATCTATATTTAATAGAGTGATATAATGTCCATGATTAAACCAAAAAAGGACATAAATAGGAATCTCTCTTAGGTCCACCCGAAGAACCAGTATTGGGTCCATTGTTGGGGTTCCATAACATTTGAGTTAGATATAAGCACTGTGAGTAGGGTTGGTGTAACATAAATGGATCTCAAGTCTTGCACATGATTATGGAGGACACAAGTGACTTAATCCAAAAATAAATCTTCTTGAGTTCCAGTTGCATGGTTAGGGGAGGAAAGAAATTTCGCCTTAAACCCTAAATATCATTTATTGGGTTCAACTACCATAAACAACACCTACAAGGCATAACAAAATCCCTTTCTAAGGTGGTCACAGGTAGGAAATTTGGATATTGATGCGATTAAGAAGTTTTGTATGTCAAGGATAGGCTATAATAGTTGAGCATGTAAAATAGTTCCTTTGGATATTGTTGAATCCTTTTGGCTCAAATCCTTGACTAAGTGTTTTGAAAATAATGTGATTCATTTCTAGGTAAATTGGTGGGATACAAATCCCGTGAGTAGGCTTTATGCACTAGAAATATGTCTTTACACCTAAGCATGTCCAAGGTATGAAAGTTAGAGTCTTAATCATGATTGATCTTTCTAAATGTTATGTGCCCCAAGCTACACATAACAACCATAACACCAAACCTACTAGGACTTATTTGGCTTAGGATTTTGATATGTTTTCCATTAATAAGTTTCACACACCATTTATAGGTATTTGGGCCTTAACCATGATATTAGTAGGGAAAATATAGCATCATTACCTTAATGCAAGTCAAGTGAGGGAGATAAAACCACATACCCTAAACATAGCTTCTCAAGCTTAAAATTTGATGAGCACATCCTAAAATAAACATATGGGAGAATGGATGGGTCATGGGACCTTGGCCATCATCGAAGAATAATACCTCTTGATCTTATTAAATCTTATTTATAGTAACAACCTTTAATAAGCCCTCTAACCAACATAGAGTAACTATATAGGTGGTCTTTAGCCCTTGACTAGGATATAAGCACAAATAATAGGTTTTGTGTATTGGAAATATTTATTTGGGAATAAACATGGGCAATATGAAGCAATGGGCTAAGACATACCTTCACCTTCTCAAACATAATGATGAAAAATACCTAAAAACCATGGTATGATCCCTCTCTAGGGAGTTTTTGGGATTTATTTAAAATTGGTTCCATTACAAGGTCTTAAGCATCATGGATAGGCCTTGCATCCTCCACCATACTCATGGAAATGGAGGAGTATTTTTTAGCCATAAACCTTGCTTCTTAGGTTGAAGCACCATGGATGTGTCCTTGAACCATTACATGTGAGATATGTTTATTATCAATTACCCCCAAAGTTGTTATGGGCACCATGACTAGGTTAGATATGGATGAAGAATGATTCTCAAGATTTTATCAGCATAATAAGTGTCATGTGCATTGAATGACACCTACCATGTTCAATCAAAATGAAAAAAGCATATAATACATGAAATGTTCACTAACATTGAGAGCCTTCAACTGAGACATTTACCAAGAGACATTACGATGCTTTCATTAAAACACATGGATCTTTTGGTCTTGATAATGGTTAAGGAAGCATATAAGTATCTTTGGGAATTAAAAAAGTATTTTTAGGCTCAACCATCATTAAGGATTCATTTCAACACGACATATGACCTTTCGCTGTGAACTCTAGCCTCTATGTACAAATATTTATGATTAATTGGTTTTGTGTAGTATTGATGGCTTTAGTGGCCTAGACCATGGTAAAAATGGAAAAAAGTATCTTGCATGGGAAACTCAATCTGTTAGGCCTCACATTACTTGAATAAACCCTCTAACCACAACACATTCCTCCCCTGCTAAATAACCCAGGACTCTATGCACCGATTGTACAACGACAGGTTATTTTCTCCCCTTATCTTGCACCTTCAAACCTTGTTAATCACTCTTTATGAAAACACAATATTCACATTCATGAGTCCCTGGATTTTGGAATTTGATTTCCAAATCGATTAGAGGGTCTTCCTTGTCTCTCCAATTATGTAACCCTCTTTTGATTGCACGCAACAGTTACCCTCTTCTTCCCTTAATTATTCATGCGATGGTGACAGGTTATTATTCCACAAATGAAAGCGGTGAACGTCATTTTATAACCTCCTTTGTACCAATAAAGAATTAGGGGTCATGTCAAACAAGTCAAGGTCCACATTGAATTAAAGGTCAAAGGCCGGCCTATTCTTCCCTTATGAATTTCTTCCCACGAACCCAACTTCACAAAGGGATGACTACATTTGCTTGGGTTAGACCCGTCTGACTTCTGTGAGGATGGGTTGGTACAAAGGTTTACGTTAGGGGTCAGACCCCCTCCTTCTTGTAATTTCCTCCACAAACATAGACTCACCAATAGTTGACTACGTTGAATTTCTTTAAGCCAACCAAGCCTATTGGTCAAAGGTTGGCTTTCCCTGGTGCACACCTTCACAAAAAAGAATGATTAAAATTTGAACCTGACCTTCCTCATAGATAGCAACCACAACTTCCATGATTTAAAGGTCAGCCTCTTGGGTCCCTTTGGGCTCTCGGCCTTGAACAACAAATTGTGCATTTGTTCCTTGCCACCTCGAACTGTTGAACAAGCATCTCCTTAGAACATTTTACCATGAAAATATGTTTGATTTTTGCCTCTCCTTTCCAACCCAAACTTAAAATATCTGATGGCTTCAGAAGTTTGAATTTTGGAACTCTTGGTCCTTCATATAACCACCACTACCATCCTACCAAATTTCACACTCAAACACCTTTCTTATCGATCCTTAATCTCATCCTAAGAACCAAGATTAAGCTCCTCTCTCATCTTTGATTGTTTATTTGTATTCATAATCGAGCTCTAGCTTAATCCATCTAAGAACAAATTCAGGGTCTTGAACCCTTCAGTGATTAACTACCATAGTACATGCCTCACACACATAAATTTCAATTTCTAGATGTAGAGGTATTTGCATCGTTCGACCTCCCCAATCAAATTTTCTATAAGATACTAAACTCTATCGCTACTTTATTCTCCAGGTCTTTTTATACCCTTAACAAAAGATACATTCTATTACTAGTAGTAAGCTTGCATACACTCAGACATCAAATGTGGACACATAAAATCATATCCATTTCATTAAACATGAAGGGAATATTTGTAGAGGAACTACTAAGGCTCGCTTCTCTAGCTATCCTCTCCTCATATATGAGAAACCCCTTATGCTATCTAACTATACATCTCTACATATATTGTTTCTATTGATGGGGAAAATATGTCTCTAAGACAAGAAACTAGACACCTGCCCCAAAAATAATCAACAACTAAGCTAAACACTTGTTAATATTCACAAAGACTTATCTCAAAACATCCTAACAAATTGACATTCTAGATTCCTCTAGAATCAATACAGTTAACCCTATTACAAAACCCCCTAAACAAAATGAGAAAACAAAATTTATGTCTAAAATTCACATGCCCCTTTTGGGCCTAAAAAAAAATGGCACAACTAGTATTGATGCTCTTGCATCAAACTCCCTCGGTGAAAAAATTAACCTCCTTGTCAATATGCTAAATCCTCTAGGTCCAAAATAAAATGTTGTTGTTTTCCATATGCCTTCCTATCCTATTGCTCTAGTCCTGACTTCATTTTTCCAGGATCCGAATTTTGATTTTGTTGCATTGTACTTGCCTTGCTGATGTAATATCATGCAATCATCTTGCTACTCAATTCCCTTTTCCTCCCATGATCCCAGATCCATATTCATTGTTGTATCAAACCTGTTATGAAACTGAATTATATTTCCTCATCTTCATACCATTCCTCAGGTAATCCTTTCATTAGCATCTCTAGCTAGTCCAAAATTTTGGTGCCAGTTAACCTCGTCAATACATTTAGGGCTTTAGTCTCTATTTCATCATATGGCTTCCAATTGTCTCCATCCCCATAACAGTAAATAGAATGCAAAATTTCAAATTTCTCGTAACTCTCTATCATTATTTGCTACCCTGTAACTCTTAGTTGCAAATGAAATAATTTTTCTTGATACAAACTAGTCTCATTTCTCTTTTCCTCCCCTTCATATCTTGGCAAAATTCTCTTCCTCCTTTCCAAAATCTCAACAGTCCTTTCATCATGTTCTTTTTCCAAGAACTTCACAATGGTTGGGTACCGATGTGATGTCTTCTTCCTTGCGGCTACTATGAACTGCAAATTCATCTTCAGTAAGCTTTATATTTGCATACACTCTTCCTGTCAAAATATTGGTCACAATATCCTTCAACTAGTTCAAGGCTTCACAGTTTTCTCTATACTTAACAAACCAATTTCAGTCTCTTTTGGAATAAATTCTCCCACTCTGCATCCTCTTGGATGTTCTGCTTAACCTCGGGTACTGTGAAATCTGCATTTACATAAAATATATTTGTTTCAAACAAAAGAGGCCTTTTAGCCTCTTTTGTTGTCCTCTTCAGCAATTCTTTCTCCTGATGACTTTTATGAGACATGGTTATCCCATCCTCCTTTATAAAAAAATTCAATTTCCTCCTTCCTTCAATGTCTTGGGAAGGTTTTTCTCCCTCATTATTATTGGAACCTGCATCCACATATAAATTTTTAGATTTAAAAATTTAAGGCTCTCTTGCCTCATTTGAAATCTCTGCATCGAAATTTCCATGAGGATCTGAATTCTTTCTTTGATTCAATTCCTTCTCAATACTTTCTCTCTATCGAAGGGTTGCAAACCCTTTATCCAACTCTTTTTTTCCACATTTTTCAGCTACATTTTCTTCCAACTCCAGCTTAGCATGTTGGATGCACACTTTCAAGTCAACTACCTCCCTCCTCGGGAATTAAGTTACTCATACAAGTCGACAAAATTAATTTGAAATAAAGTTGCATTCTCGTCCTTTATCATCCATTCTCCTTCATCAAATTTTGACTGAATTTATTCTAGCATCTCAATTTCTTTATCATTTTCATGAGCACTTCATTTAAACTAAGCTCAATAACCATCTCATACGATTTCAAAGATGCCCCTCTTCGAAATCTATTGTTTCCTCTATCTCCTAAAGAGAAACTTCATATCCTCCCCTTATTTTATGATGATTCGTAATGATTGTCTTCCTTCATGGTCTCCATGACCTGCGCATGAATAAAACACATAAATTTAAAAAAAGGGGGCTTTTGTGCCTCTGCAGATGCTTCTAGTTGAATTTTTTGTTCTGGACATTCCTCAATAGTCCATGAGACTCTCAACCAATCTCTCCTATTCATCCTCATCATCACCTTCACTCTTTTTCATAATATATTTTGAGGACCTTTCAACATCATTATTCTCATATGCCATTATGTAAATCTCTTGAAATTCCTTGCATCATTCCTTCTCTGCTTGCTTTTCATATTGAGAGGAAATTATTATGCCTTCTCCTCTCTGTTGGAAATCCTATCTATGCCTCTGGTCTATATTCACATAAAAATCACCAACTTTAAAGAGAAAAGGACACCTAACCACCTCTTGTATTTTTTTTACCAGCTCTCCTCCTTTCCGACCTTCCACAATACTTTCTTCACATTCCCTGAGACATTCAATTAATGTCTCATCAACATCCTTTTTTTGTAGCTACCTCTATTGCTTTGGACTTTGCACATAACAATTGAGACTCTCAAACAATCTCTCATTATCATCTTCTTTTAGGATGTCACCTCTTACTTGTTTATAAGTGTGAACGGCTCCAGTCTTAAGCCCAATTATTTTGAGCCCCTCCTCTCTTATTGAAGCATTCAATAGGTACTTCAACTCCTTCCCTGGCCTCTTAGGGATCTTCTTCTTGAAACCCTTCCTTATGACAAGAAAATTGAACCTCCTCCTCTGGTTCAGTCTTTGTCTCTAGTCTTCTCGTTTTGGCATCATCTTCACTAAATTATGCCTCTCCTTCATCTCAACAATCTCATTATCAAATTCCTCTTGACTTAATTTCTTCTTCATGTGATGCAGGGATTCCCTCGCACATACCCACAGTATGCAAGAATCTGCATAAATGCATCTGTCCCAGGTGTTTGACTCTTCAAAGGAGTCAAAACTTCAAACCATGAATGGTTAAGGCCCTCTATAACAGTTCCTTTGTATCGGAACACAATCACCCTGCCAAAACCTCTCTATCCAGACTTTTAAACAGGCCTCAAGCCTTTGTTTATGACTTTATTAAAGTCTTCCTTCTAAATCCTTCTATCGGGAATTAAAAACCCTTCAGCACCTTTACATATCCCCTTAACCGCATATATATCAACCTTTCCTTCTTAAAACATTGGTTAGTATATATATTTACACATAAACCCTTTCATTGGTGCTTTTCCTTATGAAATCTGTTAACAAAGAAATTAACTACAAAACATACCTTTTCCGCCTTCTGTATGACTTTTGCACAAATTCCGAGGCTGTACCTTTATCGCAATTGCTATCAGCTATCAGGACTTTCGCAGGCCACATTACATGTGTCTCATCACCCCTTCCCCTCTAATATGCGACTATCGGAAGTGTTTCAACATTTTAACATAATACGAAGGGAATACATGGAATTTATGCTCCAAACACATATAGCGGACTTCAAATTCATTAGACTGGCGACTACATTTATCGTCAAGTCCGTATCTTATCGCTCCATAGCGTTGCTCCGACCTCCGCCTTCTCTGATCGCCGATTTATCGCTATCGGCGTATCGACATTCCATTGTACTGCCCCTTGACTGCTTCAAAGTGTCGATCCGATCAGTCCTTGTGGACCCGATATGGATTAGACCACTCTATATAATAATTCAAGTCCGAAACTCAATTCCGACTATGTTTTGCGTCGTTTCTTAGTGTAAGCTGGGTTCTACAGTTGCGCGACTTAATCTTTATAAATAATTCCTCCGATGCGATATTTCGCCTTCCTCTTCAGTGACATCATCTAGACCGTTGATCTTTCAAATCAAACGGCTCCTTTGCATGCCTCTTCACTTCATTGTTTATCCGTTTTACTTGATTTCTCCATGATTTCTTCAATTTTGCTTCAGTGGTTTGGTTCTTCTGAAGGTTCCCGTCCTCTGCTATTTCGCTTTGCTCTCTCTCTCCTAGCTTAACCTCGCATGCCCTTTGATCAATGTCCTCTTGATCCTTTGAATGGATTCAATGATCCATTGCAAATCTCTGTATCATTTTCTCCCTCTGCGTGCTTTGCAGAACTCTACCTGCAACCCTTGTTACAGAACCTATGAGTTCAAATACAATTCAACACTTGAAACACGCATTCCCACTTGAAATTGGGTTGATTGTATTAATAAACATCAACAATGATTACAGAATGAGACCTTTGTCTCACATAGGCCTGTTCTTCACTATTGTGGCCTCTCCCTTTGACTCTGCCCATAGGCTTACATGTATGCCAGGAGTTCTATTGAACTATCCTAGTTCAACTCCTATATCTACTGAAATGACTCCTAAATCCTCTGTCCATTATGTCCACTTCTAATTAATTAATTCCTAAAGTCTCTCCTTAGTTCCTCAAATCATGAACTATTCTAAGAGTCCTAATTGATTTTAGGCTCTTTTGTCATTATTGCCACTCATGTTCTCATTTATTCGAGAGCACTTAAAACTTACTCCATTATCTAATTAAATCACTTAAAGGCCTAAATATTGCATTAACTTGAGACTTAGGAAACTACTTCTCTAAAGCTACATGACCCCCTATGTTTACTTAATTACGATGATTTTCTCTTGGGTGAATGCTCCTGCATTAGACTCCCAAAGTAGAAAATATTCATGATCTCTTGATCATGTGTCTTCTGATCTTGGTCTTCCTAGATCCCACACTTTGTTTTGTAACTGTCCACACGCATTGTTCCCTTGTTGCTGTTGTACTTGTGTTGTCTTTTGCTTCTTCTTCTTCTTCTTGTCAATCAGGTTCAAACTCTGATTTATCTTGCTTCCTTCTGCTACCATTTTCATCCATTTGGTCTGCTTCATCATCATTTGCCACACCTCTTCAATTTCTGTTTCTAGTACATCTTTCGACTGGTCCATATTATGCTTCTTACTTCTTCCTCTTTCTCTTTGGTTCAGGTTGCTGTTGTTGTCCACTATTTCTTCAAACTGTTGTTGGTTTCCTTTACTTGCTCCAACTTTTGCCTTGCTTTCTTTGCTTGCTTCTATGCTGACTCTTGCTTTGCTTGTTTCAACTTTTGCTATGACTCCTATGCTGACTGCATCCCTATCATCCTTACCCTCTTTCATGACTAAATCATGACTATTCAACACTCTCTCCAACAAATTAACTTCTTTATTCCATATATTGAGTTCTTCCATAGAATTCTCTTCCTTCACCTTTATTTGGTTGTTTACTTGTGCCAAATCTCCTCCAGCAATTGCAACAAAACCTGCATTCACAAAACACTTGTTAAAATAAAAAACATAAGGCTATTGTGCCTTATTTACCTTTGGCAACAATTCAGTTTGCTGCTCTATTTCTTCCTCCTTTGTCAGCACATCAGTACGCTGATTTGAACTCTGATAAGAATTCATGAGACTGTCCTTTGGTCTCTCATCCACACCATCCGTCCCAATGATGCCTTTCTGCTCTTGTTCACTGTAGTGAACTCCTTCTTTTGCAGTGTCAATCTGTTGAACTCTCATTATCACCTCCTTTCTCTTGTGACTATCATTCATGACAATTCTTTTGTCTTCCTTCTTCAGAAATCTCTCTTGAACATCTATCCTCTGTCTTTCGAACTCCCTTCTTTGAAAATCTAATTTTCTATATAACTCAACAATTTTAATTGGAGTAGATTTTGGAAATTTCACACAGTTCTCCATACCTTCCTTTGTTATGGATAGATCATCAGATGTCCTTTCTCCCTTTGCTAAGTCTTTTCCATAGACTTCTTCTTCCTTAACATCTTTCAGTAGATGTCCTTCTTCTTCAGTACATTTTGCCTTGTTGTCCCCCTATAACTCTTCTCCCAGAGTTATTCTTGTCTCATCATCTTCATTAACATTCTCTTGTATTTGTTTTTCATCAATAACATTAATCAAACTCATTTGATTACCTTTCTGAGACAATACTTGTTCATTCTTCATCAGAATAAGATCCTGATTCCTCATTTCCATGACAACTTCATCTCCTCTGAAGATATCTTCAAAAAGCTGCTTTTCTTCTGCAATACCTGCCATTATACAAAAACTATCAGTTTTAAAAACATAAGACCTTGTAGTCTCACTTGATGCTTCAACCATCATATCTCCTTGCTATTCTAATTTCTCTTTATGACTCAGAAATTCTTCGATGGTCTCCTCTTCAATCTTCTCAAGCCCTTCACTTGGTTGCTTGATATCATCCTCCAACTACATTTGAGACCTATCTATCTCATCTTCTTCCAAAACATAATTTAGATTCTGCTTGTCTTCTTTCTCCTTTATGACAATATCAGCAAATTGCCCTTCTTTACATGTTTCACCTGCAAACATACACAAATTGTCAGTTTTAAAACCATGTGACCCTTTGGCCTCACTTGAAGTTTTAGTCTTCAAGTCTTCATCTTCACTTTCTCCCAAAATTTCTCCTTGTTCTGGTTCAGAAATGGACTCTTCCATTCCCAACTCAACTTCCTTGAGTTTTCTCATCATCCACTTCACTTGCTTTTGCTATAGCCTTCTCTGCATCTCATGCCACTCCACTAGCTTCCTCCTTAAGACCCAACCTAGTCTTTGGCTTTCCTCTAGTATTCTTCTTAATGCTTTGAGTTGTTGTTCTTTTAACTCTGCAATCTCCTGGTCAATTTCCTCTTGACTCATCCTCTTGGCATTTGCCTTGGCATCCTCTTTCTCCATCTTTCTTCTACTGTGGCTTCTCTCTGAACCTCTGCTATGACTATTAGTAGTCACCTTATTCTCTTCTTTCTTCATGATCTCCTTTGCAACAAACCTCTGTTACAGCTAGTCCTCCTCACTGTAATCTTACCTCACTAAGCTCTCCTCACTCATTCTTTTGGTAAGCATAGGCCCTCTGTCTGGAACCTCCTCTTGAGCAACACCTTTGCTCCTTCTAGGCTTCTGCAATCTCTCACTCTCTCTTGAGAACACTTCAGCTATCCTCTTTATCCAATCTCTTGTTGGATTCTTCAAGTTAACTATCACTTCTCCATCAGAGTACTTTCCTTACTTTGTATTCAAGAACACATCTGGTTCTCCTCTCACAACTTCTCTTGTTGTCACCTGTGCATTAGTACAAAACACACATTCTCAATTTAAAATAGAACATAGCATATTACCTCTCCTTCAAGATCCCAGCATGATCTTGTTTCACCATTCCACCTGTACTTTGAATGGATTGCCCTCTGTTTTGTTTCCAAGTCCTCTTTCCTTCAGAACTTGCATTAAGCAATCTTGCTTTCTCTTTCCTTTGTTCCTGTCTACTCCAAGCCTCTGCTGGAACTGCTACAGTCTCCCAAGAACTTCAAAAGTTCCCCTTATAGTCTTTTGTTGTATTTTCTATCATTCATCAATTAACTTATGCACATGACCTTCTTCTGTGTGCAAACTCCCTTTCGCAGAAATATTTCCTCGCTCTGATTTCAATTCTACTCTGATACCACCAATGATGCAGGGATTCCCCCACACATACCCATAGTATGCAAGAATCTGCATAAATGCATTTGTCCCAAGTGTTTGACTCTCAAAAGGAGTCAAAAATTCAAACCATGAATGGTTAAGTCCCTCTATAACAGTTCCTTTGTATAGGAACACAATCACCCCGCCAAAACGTCTCTATCCAGACTTTTAAACAGACCTCAAGCCTTTGTTTATGACTTTATTCAAGTCTTCCTTCTAAATCCTTCTATCAGGAATTAAAAACCCTTCAACACCTTTACATATCCCCTTAACCGCATATATATCAACCTTTCCTTCTTAACACATTGGTATATATATATATATATATATATATATATATATATATACACACACACACATAAGCCCTTTCATTGGCGCTTTTCCTTATAAAATCCGTTAACAAAGGAATTAACTACAAAACATACCTTTCCACCTTCCGTACGACTTTTGCACATAATCCGAGGATGTACCTCTATCGCAATCGCTATCGGCTATCGAGACTTTCGCAGGCCACATTACACATGTGCCTCATCACCCCTTCCCCTCCGATATGCGACTATCAAAAGTGTTTCAACGCTTTAACATAATACGAAGGGAATACATGGAATTCTTGCTCCGAACACATATAACAGACTTCAAATTCATTAGACCCACGACTATATTTATCATCGGGTCCATATCTTATTACTCCACAATGCTGCTCCGACCTCCGCCTTCTCTGATCACCGATTTATCATTATCGGTGTATCGGCGTTCCATTATACAGCCCCTTGACTACTTCAAAGCGCCGATCTGATTAGTCCTTTTGGACTCGATATGGATTAGACCACTCTCTATAATAATTCAAGTTCGGAACTCAATTCTAACTGTGTTTTGCGCCGTTTCTTAGTGTAAACTGGGTTTTACACTTGCGGGACTTAATATTTATAAATAATTCCTCCGATGCGATATTTCGCCTTCCTCTTCAACGACATCATCTGGACCGTTGATCTTTCAGATCAAACGGCTCCTGTGCATGCCTCTTCACTTCACTGTTCGTCCCTTTTACTTGATTTTTCTGCAATTTCTTCAATTTTACTTCTGTGGTTTGGTTCTTTTGAAGGTTCCCATCCTCTGCTATTTCGTTTTGCTCTCTCTCTCCTGGCTTAACTTCGCATGCCCTTTGATCATTGTCCTCTTGATCCTTCGAATGGATTCAATGATCCATTACAAATATCTGTATCATTTTCTCCCTTTGCATGCTCTGTAGAACTCTGCCTACAACCCCTGTTATAGAACCTATGAGTTCAAATACAATTCAACACTCGAAACATGCATTCCCACTTGAAATTGGGTTGATTGTATTAATAAACATCAACAATGATTACAAAGTGAGACCTCTATCTCACACAGGCCTGTTCTTCACTATTGTGGCCTCTCCCTTTGACTCTACCCGTAGACTTACATATATGCCAAGAGTTCTGTTGAACTATCCTAGTTCGACTCCTATATCTATTGAACTGACTCCTAAATCCTTTGACCATTATGTCCACTTCTAATTAATTAATTCCTAAAGTCTCTCAGTTCATCAAATCATGAACTGTTCTAAGAGTTCTAATTGATTTTAGGCTTTTTTGTCATTATTGCCACTCATGTTCTCATTTATTCGAGAGCACTTACAACTTCCTCCATTATCTAATTAAATCACTTAAAGGCCTAAATATTGCATTAACTTGAGACTTAGGAAACTACTTCTCTAAAGTTACATGACCCCCTATGTTTACTTAATTACAATGATTTTCTCTTGGGTGAATGCTCCTACATCATCATTCCATTTCTCTTGGAATATTCCTTTCCTCCGCAATGGATTTTCCTTGAACCCTAATTATGGCCATAAGTAGCAAACTATTTTCCTCCCTTCAAGTGAGCTTTCACTTGCCCATTGTGAGTTGCAGATAATCCCCTTGTAACAAGTATTCTCCATTTATTTTTACTTGAACACCTCACCTCCAGCTAGTTATTACTATCCCTTGGTCCCCTACTTTGGAACCTCTTAAGCATTCCTTGCTCCTTTCTAGCTTCAGCTACACCTTTCTTGTTGGCATTATGATACAGGTGTTGTCCTTGATGGAAACTCAAATAGATGATAGTTCACAATACAACAGGTTAACGGCAAAGGATTACAGATCAGACTCCAGAAATGGCTTAATAAGTATATGCTGGTTCATTTTGTCCAAGTAGTGTATACACGTGGGTTAACAGAACAAAAGGAGCGTATATGTATAGACGCACTTTCACAAAAGGAAAAGTGCGTATGGGATGGAAAATCAAGGTTTTGGTCCAAGGTATTGGTCCAATGTATTGAGAAAGGCCTAAAACTATATAAGGAGGAGAAGATCATTAGGCCATTGAGTGCAAGTGAATGGGTTTCTGAGGAATACTTCTATCTGAAGTATATGTTATGTTGTAGGGGCTATGATTATGAGATGATCTGAAATATTTTGTGCGCCTTGGATACAGTGTTGGATTAGGATCATAAGAACTGAAATGACTTATCATTGCATGATCTGAGGTTGATTGGGCTAGATCTGAATACTAATGCATGTTTTATTATGTAAATGTTATGATCTGGATATGACATAAGTCTGGAATAGCTGTGAAGTTTTAAGTTAGCATTTTTAGATTTGTACGCTGGTTTTCTTTGATAAAAGCGCGTATACACACTGGTTTGGCACATCGAAGTATCATATACATTATGAAATATGATGTTTGAAGTTGTAGTTGGTTCTGGTTGTTGATGTAGAGTTTTGGGTTCAGCTCTGTGTTCTGGTGACATGTTATGAATGTTCATATTGGTTGATTGTGATTTGCTTCAATGGTGATTATTTTTCAGTGATTAGTTGTAGTGCAGTGGTGATTGATTTTGATCTTCAATGTTGCTGATGGGTCCAGTATGAAAATTTGATGAAATGTGGCCTTTATATTGTGGTGTTGTATTCCAGGAGTATCCAATCTAAAAAATTATGAAACGTGGTCCCTGGAGGAAGAGAGAAGGTCGTAGCCTTCAGTAGGCCAGCACCTACGTACTGGTAAACATATCAGCTAGTACAAGAGCCAAGGGGTTGGAGCTCCCTTCCAGTAGTAGCTGAAAAATGAGTGAAGGTTGGAGCCTTCTGTAGGCTAGCGCCTACGTACTAGTAAAAATATTGGCTAGTACAAGAGCAAGGGGGTTGTAGCTCCCTTCCAATAGAAGCTGGAGAACGAGAGAAGGTTGTAGCCTTCTGCAAGTGGGTGCCTACATATTGGTATGAGTCTGCACCAGTACAATATTGTAAATATGTTTTTCTTATATTTAAAGAAGACATCAATAGGTGGTTTTTGTCCCACATTGGGTTTCCACCTTAAATCATGGTGTTCATGTGTGTTGCTTATATGTGATGGTGTATTCTATTATTACTGCACATGGTTACTATTTATATGGTTAATGAAGTATTGATGCACTGATTAAACATCAACATATGATGAATTAACTGAATCATAAGTTTGTTGGATATACACTGGTTTCTTTAAATACAATTGCATGTACACGCAAGTTACCTTCATTGAAGTAGCGTATATAAATCTAAGTATTAAATGAAAAAGTTATTGATTTGATAATACTGATTCACCCCCCCTCTCAGTATTATTTTCGACAATTGGTATTGGAGCAGGTCCTTCAGAAAAAGCTTGATCGCTTGAAGGGATATATTTCAAAATGAACAATCACGATGGCATCGGATCTATCAAACCGCCAATCTTGAATGGGAATAACTTTGTATATTGGAAAACATGAACTATAGCGTATCTTCAGTCACTTGGAGCTGATGTTTTGGAAATTGTGGATAAAGGATATCAATACCCAGCAGCAGTCCCCATGGATCTAGCAGAAAGGAAAACATATGAAATCAATGCCAAAGCTGTCAATTCTTTATTGAGAAGTCTATCAGAATCAAAATTCATCAAAGTCATGCAACTCAACACAGCCAACGAAATATGGGATAGAATCATTCAGAGCTACGAAGGTGACTCCCAGGTAGAACGTGCTAAACTAGAAACTCTCAGAATCCAGTATGAAACTTTCAAGATGAATAATGATGAAAGCATTTCTACTTATTTCTTGCGAGTAGATGGGATTGTAAATCATATGAGAAATCTGGGTGAAGAGATAAGGGAAGCTACTTTAGTTGATAAAATTTTGAGATCTTTGTCTTCTAAATTTGAGTCAAAAGTGTTTGCCATAGAAGAAAAATAGGATCTTCAAACTATAACTGTGACTCCACTCCATGGAATCCTAACTTCCTTTGAAATGAGAAAAGGAGGTCCATTAGATATGAAAGAAGCCACTTTTAAAGCATTAGCAAAGGGAAAAGAAAAGGAAGAGCACAATGAATCAGGACACATTTTAGAAGAGGAAGATGAGGTAAATTTTGTCAAGAAGCTTCAACGAGGTTTCAGAAGATTCAGAGGTAAGATACCGTTCAAATGCTTTGCTTGTGGTAGAGTTGGTCATTACGCCACTAAATTCCCTCGTGTCAAAGGAAATATGTATGAAGAAGGTAATAGAAGTTATTATACTCATGATGATAGTGATGGCTTGTCCAATAGTGATGAAGATGATCAGGAAATTAAACTACTCATGGCGTATGAAATTGATGCCTTAGAAAAGGAAGATTTCCTTAAAGAAATCACTCAACTCAAAATCAGTTTGGTAGAAAAGAATATAGTCATAAACATAGTGACACATCAACTCACTGAAAATGACAAACATAATGAAGTGTTAGAATGTGAGGTAGTAAGTCTAAGAAAAGAACTTGAAAGGACAAAGACTCTAAATCTTAGATTTTCTAAAGGATCAGAAATGTTAGATGAAATCATCAAAGTTTAGTGTTCGCCTATTATAAAGACTGGTCTTGGTTTTCATGAAGGTGAATCTAGCTCACAAGATGAGGTAAGGAACTCAAATGCGAAATCTGAAATGCTCAACAAAGAGATAAAAGGAAAACCCCATCAACAACCAAGGAAAGAAAGACTTCAAAGAAAAACATTTCCACCTAACTATGGAAGGGATATTGTTTTCTTTTCTCTGACAAATAATGTTAAATCTTTTAAATGTCATAATTTTAGACATGTTGCAGCCAGATGCAGAAGTAGAATGGTTCAAGACCATCACACGGAAATATCATCAATTTCCGGGTACTTTAAGGGATATTGTTTTTCTTGCAATATGTTTGGTCACAAAGCTATTGATTGCAATAGAAGGAATATGAAACATGTAATATGTTATGCGTGTAACAATTTTGGACATAAAGCAAAGGAATGCAGGAGCAAATTTCAGCCACCATACCAAAAGGAGCAAACATCATCACAATCCAAGGTATTGAAGAAGAACGAATTGTTGTCAAAAAGATGTGGCATAGCTCAATTTACATACATAACAGACCCAGGGGGAGATGAAAGTGTAAAACTTTAGTATTCCAATTCTCATACACAATTATTATAAAGAGAAGTCGTATATATACACGAGTTAGAAGCTGCACAGTCGCGTATATGGCGTTTTGAAGAAACAGCAGTGGGACAGACTCGGGAAAAGGGGTCTGATATGGTTCAGTCAATTAAAAATTATTTATTTTGCTCTAATTGATGATGGTTATAGTCTGCTGATGATATGTGGAAGTGTTTTTGGCCCTCATAAGCTGTTAATAAGTTGGCGAATAACTGGTTGATGATGGTGCCTTGATGATTCTTACTAACAAATGCAATGATCAGATCTGATAGTAAACAGTTGGCACAAGTTCAGGGGGAGCATATGCTTCTAATAATGCATTTTTGGCATTATATTAGAAGACCTTGGTACATGACGATAATTATATTGCTTCATCCACATAGTTGTTTGATTTAGGTGACTCTTTTGATGATGGACATATACAGGCTGTTGATCTTGACGCTGCTAACAAATGTTGATGGTGTAGATCATATATGGTGTATGATAGTTGCTGATGACTATCATGGTCTTGTTTAGATTGTTGGTCCTTGTTATAAATGTCGTGTATATCATTTGATGTAAAGGTCATCAAAAGACCTAATTTTTAACCCCATTATGCATGGGAAGGATGATGTAATAATTGATATTTCAGTCATGTATACAAATTTGGTATATCCCCACTTGGTTGGGTGGATGAGTCAAATTTGGTGTGTCCCCACTTGGTTGGGTGATTGATGTATGTATGATTCATTGGTCTTAGGGAGGTCATACTAACTTAGTTGAGCTATAGAGTCATGTTATTATTTTGAAAAATATATTTGCAGACTCTGCATGTACTCAGGGAGAGCATGGACATCATAATGCATATCAAAAGGGGAGAATATCTTGGTTCTCCCTTTGCCCTTGATGTCAAAAACGGAGAGTATCTTGGTGTTGTGGTTGCCATCAAGTCCAAAGGGGGAGATTTTTAGCATTATGATAAAGGTGTTGTCCTTGATGACAACTCACATAGATGACAGTTCACAGTGCAACAAGTTAATAGCAAAGGATTCCAGATCAGACTCCAGAAATGGTTTAAGAAGTATACGTTGGTTCCTTTTTTCCAAGTAGCGTATACATGCAAGTTAACATAACAAAAGGACCGTATACGTATACACGCGCTTTCACAGAAAGAAAAGCATGTATGAGATGGAAAATAAAGGTTCTAGTCCAAGGTATTGGTTCAAGGTATTTGGTCCAAGGTATTGGTACGAGGTATTTAGTCCGAGGTATTTGGCTCGAGGTATTGGTCTGAGGTGTTTGGTCCGAGGTATTGGTGCTAAGTGGTTTTGGTCTGAGGTATTGAGAAAGGACTAAAACTATATAAGGAGGAGAAGATCATTAGGCCATTGAGTGCAAGTGAATGGGTTTCCGAGGAATACTTCTATCTGAAGTATATGTTATGTTGCAGCGGCTATGATTATGAGATGATCTAAAATATTTTTTGCACCTTGGATACAATGTTAGATCAGGATCATAAGAACTGAAATGACATATCATTGCATGATCTGATGTTGATTGGGCTAGATCTGAATACTAACGCATGTTTTATTATGTAAATGTTATAAGCTGGGTATGACATAAGCTTGGAATAGTTGTGAAGTTTTAAGTTAGTATTTTCAAATCTGTACGCTGGTTTGCTTTGATAAAAGTGCATATACACGCTGGTTCGACACATCAAAGTAGCGTATAAATTATGAAATATGATGTCTGAAGTTGCAGTTGGTTTTGGTTGTTGATGCAGAATTCTGGGTTCAACTCTATGTTATGGTGACTGTGTTTTGGTGATAGTGTTCTGAATGTTCAGATTGTTCGATTGTGATTTGCTTCAGTGATGATGGGTATTCAATGATTGGTTGTATTGCAGTGGTGATTGATTTTGAGCTTCAATGTTGTTAATGGGTATAGTATGAAAATTTGATGAAATGTGGCCTTTAGATTGTGGTGTTGTATTCCTTGAGTATCCAGTCTGAAAATCTATGAAACGTGGTCCCGGGAGGAAGAGAGAAGGTCGTAGCCTTCAGTAGGCAGGCACCTACATACTGGTAAACATATCGGCCAGTACAAGAGCTAGGGGGTTGGAGCTCCCTTCTAGTAGCAGCTAGAAAACGAGCGAAGTCTGGAGCCTTCTGTAGGCTGGCGCCTACATACTAGTAAATGGATTGGCTAGTACAAGAGCTAGGGTGTTGTAGCTCCCTTACAGTAGAATCTGGAGAACAAGGAAGGTTGTAGCCTTTTACAGGTGGATGCCTGTGTACTGGTATGAGTCTGCACCAGTACAAAATTGTAAACAGGTTTTTCTTATATTAAAAGAAGACAATAGTAGGTGGTTTTTGTCTCGCATTGGGTTTCCACCTTAAATCTTGGTGTTCATGTGTGTTTCTTGTGTGTGATGGTTTATTCTGTTATTACTGCACATAGTTAATATTTATATGGTTAATGAAGTACTGATGCATTGATTAAAGATCAACATATGATGAATTAATTGAATCATAAGTTTGTTGGATATATGATGGTTTCTTTAAAGTCAGTTGTGTGTACACGCGAGTTACCTTCATTGAAGTAGTGTATATAAATCTGAGTATGAAATGAAAAAGTTATTGATTTGATAATACTGGCTCACCCCACATCTCCGTATTATTTCCAACATTTCTCATGCCTTGAGAACTCATTTGGTTCTCTTCTTTTGAGAACCTCCTATGTCCCCTTCATTTTCCAACCACAACTGGCTTTTCTTCTTCAATGACCTCTCTTGTTACAAGGGGTCCACTTCTTCTAAAAACTATGTTGATTCCTTATAACCCTTTTTAGTTTTAGTTATCCCATCTACATCTACTACTACCTACAATTATTATCTTTCCAAAATTTAAACAACTTAATGACCAGACACCTGCCAGGGTTTTTCATCAATATCTCTTTCATCTCTTCAATTGGCTAGTGTTTTCTTCCACTCCTTCCATCTCTAATTATTGTTGGAAATTCCTTCCTCTGTGCCTATCTCCTATCTTTTATGTCATGTCGTTTCAACATCAAACTTTCAATCATTATTAAATTAAATAGAGACTTCATTATCTTCCAAGGTTACACTTATTCTCCTTCATGTTGGTTACAACATCTGCTAGTTGTGATCTCCCTTTATATAATAACACCCGAAAAAGAGCTTCATCTCTGATACTGCTTGATATTAGCCCCTCCGATGGCTTTCCAAATAACCAAGGACTCTATCCACCAATTATACAGTGACAAATTATTTTCTCTCCTTATCTTTCCTTTGGACCTTCTTAATAACTCTTTATGAAAACACAACATTTGCATTCATGAGTCCCCAACTTGTGAACTTTGATTCCCAAATTGATCAGAGGGCCTTCACTCTCTCTCTAATTGTGTAACCCTTTTGTCATTGCACACAACAACTACCCTCTTCTTCCTTTAATTCTTCATGCACCGTGATGGGTTCGTATTCCATAAATGAAAGCAACGAACATCCTTTTATAACCTCCCTTGTAACAATACGACATTAGGGGTCCTGCCAAATAGGTCGGGGTTGAAACCGATTTGAAGGACGAAGGTCGACATGTTCTTCCCTTATGACTTTCTTTCCACGAGCCCAGCTTCACCAAGTGTCGATACATTTGCTTGGGTCGGTGCAAAGGTTTAAGTTGGGGGTCAAAGCTCCCCCTTGTAATTTCCTCCACACACACCGACTCACTAATAGTTGACTACGTTGACTTGCTTCAAGTCGATTAAGCCTACCGGTCGAAGTTTGGCTCTCCTTAGTGCATGCCTTCACAAAAAAAAACAATTAAAATTTGAACTTGAGCTTCCTCATAGATATTGGTTGTAGCTTTCATGATTTAAACGTCATCCTCTTGGGTCACTTTGGGCTCTCACCCTCGAACCACCAATTGTGTAGTTGTTACTTTCCACCTCAACTATTGAATGGGTGTCTCGTTAGAACTTCTGCCCATGACAATACTTTTATTTTCTTCTCTCCTTACCAACCCAAGCTTAAGGTATTTGATGGCTCTGACAGCTTGAATTTTGAAACTCTTAGTCCTTCATATAACCACCAATACCAACCTACCAAATTTCACACTAGAACACCTTTCTTATTGATCCTTAATCTCATCCTAAGATCTGAGATTAAGTTCTTCTATCATCTTTGATTGCTTATTTTTACTCATAATCAAGATTTGGCTTAATCCCTCCAATAACATATTTAGGGCGTTAATCCCTTCGGTGATCAACTACCAAAATACGTACCACACACACACACACACATAAATTCCAATTTGTAGATGCAGAGGTATTTGCACCATTTGGCCTCCCCAATCAAATTTGTGGTAAGCTACTCGACTCTATCGCCACTTTATGCTCCAGATCTCTCTATACCTTTAACAAAGGATACATTTTATTATTGGTAGTAATATTACATACATTTGAACATGAAATGTGGACACATAAAACTATATCCATTTCATTAAATATAAAGGGATTATGTACAAAGAAACTACCAAGGCTTGCTTCTCGAGCTCTCCTCTCCTCATTTACCAGAAACCCCTTACACTATCTAATTATACATCTCCACATATACAATTTCTATTGATGGGAAAATATCTTTCAAAGACAAGAAACTTGACACCTACCCGAGAGCTACTCAAAAGCTAAGCTAAACACTTCTCAAAATTTACAAAGACTTATCTCAATATATCATAACAATTTAACAATCCATATTTCTCTAGAATCGGGACAATTGGTCCTATTACAAAATCCCCTAAATAAAATGAGAAAAAAAAATGTCTAAAATTTACATGTCCGTTTTGGGCCTAAAAGAAAAAGTACAATTGACATTGATGCTCCTACATCACTCATCTTTTAGTGATATTCCAAGAATCATCTAGCAATTTTACAAGAAAAGGATGGGTTTATGAGCCTTAGCTATGTCCTTGGAAGGAAGATAGGTCCTCTAGCCCTTAAATAAGATTAGAATGATTAAATATTGTGTTTGAAACATGCCAAAATAAAGGAGTTTTACTAAATCCTATGTAAATTTTATGCATGCTTGTTATTAAAGCATGTCAATTATTAATAATATGCATTCTTATGAATTCATTAATGATATTGCACACACTTGCTTTGTATGTCAATTCTGTGTGTGCATATATATGGAGAAAAATATAATATTTATGTTTCTGTGTAGACATTTTGTTTATATTCATTATTTATTTGGAAATAATATATAATGAAGAAATATAAATAGATACTTACATATTAAAGGAAAAAATGATAAATTATATTAAAATTCTCCTGCCATGTTTAATTTTATCTCACAATTTTAATACAAAGGCATATATAAATAAGGATATACAATTATATCTAAAACATATTTTAAAGAAAATTAACATATTATTATTATTTTTTTACAAGGTGGGAAAACTTATCATAACTCAGTGGTCAAACCATCACTCATCATGGTTATTCAAAAAAACTATATCACTTAGAATAACTCACTCGTGTAACTCACTAGTGTTCACGTGTTTCCTTAAATCCAAAAAAAAAAAGAGAGGGTTGAGTGTAGTTTTCGAACTTCGTCACTTCAATCTCTATGTGGAAATTTTATCTATTGCGATCAAGACAAAGGATTCATTAATTTTTCATATCCAAACAATTTTTGCTCAACGCAACTTTGACAACACTGTAACTTGTGATCATCCGCGAGAATCTCGTGAACAACCCCATACGTATTTTATTTTGGCAGGGCCTATAATTTAAAAACATGCACAGAAAACAGTCAAGGATTTGGTCGTGAAATAAGCGTCGTTTTTCAGGTTTCATTATGCTAAAAACAAAGATATTAACATATAACTTTTGTATACGTTGGACATGAGATGATAGGTAACGTCAAACTGATTGTCGAAAGGCATTCAATTCCAAAAGATGCACATGGGCGGCCTTTCTGGGATTCCGCGGTGAAAAGCTAAAGAATCTTAACAATTGCCAGGGGAAGTTTTTTTAAAACGTTTCAAATAAACTATACCATGACTGTTTTCAATTTTTCATGCTCCTCCAGCACTCTTGCCCTTCCTTGATTCCTTCTTGCCCTTCCTTGATCCCTGTGTCAGAATCTAATAGGGTTTCAATTTGTCCCGAAAATTATGGAAATTTCAGTAAGATTTTGTTAAAATGCCGTAATTTTTTTTTTTTTTTTTTTTGTAAATCTAGCTAAATCCATACATATTTACCAACTAATAACCGACCTTGCAGCATGGCTTGCTTGGACTTTCCAGGGATGTCTCAAAACTAAGGTATGGAACTTTGAAAGTGACCAACGTAAGTCTCATTGTTGAGGTAATCTTAGTTTGACTAGTGCTGTGTATATTTGCGATTTTGCACGCGTTGTAAGGGGTATGAGTTGCACCATTGATTGAAGATGATGCTATAAATTGGAAAAACTACAGGTTTTTTAGTTTCGAACTAGATTGAAACTGGCGAGGGCCATTGAGGTTGATGAAAGAATATCTACCCCTTACCTTATCTTTAATGATTAATCACACCTTATACGGATGCCATCTTGTCGCCACATTGTTCCAAAAAGGATATAGCCTACCAATGCCATTTACTGGGAATCTTCCGTGCGCCTGGTGGATGTAGGACCCAGTACATCCGTGATAACGGTGCCAATCAACGATGTGGCATCTCTGGATTTTGTGGCTTGTGAATAACTCATTACCTTCAATAACATGGAATCTGTCTATGTGAAAGTGATAAGCGAATCTCCCACCAAGGCACATAGTGGTTGCTGACTCACCTATGAAAAAATGAATAAGAGATCACCACGTGAAACATTTTTGTAATGATTTCGATGGCGTAGTGTCTTGTCAACCGCTTATTCATTATCCATGCCCTGCAAAATCTTTATGTGGATTTAAAAAGCGAAAGGAAGGTTACTTTAGACAAATAAATACCTACCATCACTAAGGGTCAGAACGGGTCAGAACAAGTAAGCCGTATTCTAACCATGACGCTGTTTTGCTTTGAAAGTTATGGAAATTTTGGTTGTATTTTGAAAAGCTCTAGTAAGGGTTTTTGTAAATTTAAATAAAAGTTGTCAACTTTCATAATTTTAAGTGCTCTAGAGTGTTTTTATGGTGCTGAATCTATTTCCACCATCAAAAAACAAGATTTTTTTGAAACTTTTTTGTCTAGATTCCGGCCACTTTTTGTCGTTAGAAGACTCCGAACAAGTAATGGTATGAAAAATTGAGAGTGGTTGAACTTGTGACCTTAGTCTCCTTACACTGCGATTTTTCGCATAAGATTGCATGATTGACTGAGTAGCATAGTTTATCATATCTCTTGAATAAAATGGTATTTAATGGACAAGATGAAAAGATATTAAGCTAATTATTGGTTTAGTGTATGGTACTTAAAATTGCAGAGCAGCATAGTTCATCGTACCTAATGAATAAAGTGGTATTCAATAGACAACAACAAATAAGCAACAAATATACAACATGTTATAAGGTATTAAATGAACGGTGGTTGTATATGGCCAGCGTTCAATTTCACCAAGGCCAAAATCTAATGGTGGGCAGATACAACCTTTCTGCTCATTTAATGCCCTATAGTAGGCTACTTATTTTCACCCATGCTATAGAGTATTAAATGAACGACAGTTGTATATGCCCACCATTCCATTTTGGCCAGATTGTTTGGACAAAAGCCAGATTGTCTAGCCACTATAGACATATACAACCCTGCTCATTTAATGCCCTATAGTAAGCTATTGACCAAAATCCGACATTTACAACCCCGCTCATTTAATGCCCTATAGTAAGTTACTTACCAAAATCCAGAGAAAATCTGGCAAGGATTTTTCTAAATCAAAGTTATAGTTGTTAAACTTCAAAATTTTAGGTGTCCTAGACATTTTTGATGGTTCTGAATCCATTTCCACCATCAAAAACATGATTCAAACACTGCCTCTACAAGATTTCTTGAAAAAAAATTTCCCGGATTCCAGCCACTTTTGGCTGTCGGAGCAATTCCTTCGTCTTGATAGACGACTCCATACACATAGCCGTAGTCTAACGAGCAGGAGGAATTGCCCGGAAAGTTATGGAAATTCCGGTCATATTTAGATAAAATCCGGCAAGGATTTTTCTAAATCAAAGTTATAGTTGTTAAACTTCAAAATTTTAGGTTTCCTAGACATTTTTGATGGTGTTGAATCCATTTCCACCATCAAAAACACTCCAAACACTGCCTCTGCAAGATTTTTTGAATTTTTTTTGCCCGGACTCCGACCATTTTTTACTGTCTGAGCAATTCCTCCGCCTTGATAAACGACTCCATAAACATATACAACCCTGCCCATTTAATACCCTATAATAAATTACTTATTTTTAACTTTCAATAAACAAAGTAAAAAAACACATTAAACCAATCATTTGATTTAATGTATTGTGGTTAATATTTGCAGTCTCCAGGCAAAAAAGATTTAAATAAAGAGGCATTGAACAAACTTAGAGGTAGATGATCGATCTAAAAGCAGAGGCGCTCCCCTTGCATTTTCAAAAGGATGGGGAACACACTACCACACTACCATAGATTGATGTAATGGAAGGTTAAGCTAATTGAAACATTTTTGTCCGGATTCTGGCCACTTTTTGTTGTTAGAAGACTCCAAACAAGTAATGGTATGAAAAATTGAGAGTGGTTGAACTTGTGACCTTAGTCTCCTTACACTGCCATTTTTTGCATAAGATTGCATGATTGACTGAGTAGCATAGTTTATCATATCTCTTGAATAAAATGGTATTTAATGGACAAGATGAAAAGGTATTAAACTAATTATTGGTTTAGTGTATGGTGCTTAAAATTGCAGAGTAGCATAGTTCATCGTACCTAATGAATAAAGTGGTATTCAATAGACAACAACAAATAAGCAACAAATATACAACATGCTATAAGGCATTAAATGAACGGCAGTTGTATATGCCCAACGTTCAATTTCGCCAAGGCCAAAATCTAATGGTGGGCAGATACAACTTCTCTCTCTCATTTAATGCCCTATAGCAAGCTACTTATTTTCACCCATGCTATAGGGCATTAAATGAATGGTAGTTGTATATGCCCACCATTCCATTTTGGCCAGATTGTTTGGCCAAAAGCCAAATTGTCTAGCCACTATAGACATATACAACCCTGCTCATTTAATGCACTATAGTAAGCTACTGACCAAAATCCGACATTTACAACCCCGCTCATTTAATGCCCTATAGTAAGCTACTTACCAGAATCTAGAGAAAATCCGACAAGGATTTTTCTAAATCAAAGTTATAGTTGTTAAACTTCAAAATTTTAGGTGTCCTAGACATTTTTGATGGTGCTGAATCCATTTCCACCATCAAAAACATGATTCACTGCATCTACAAGATTTAAAAAAAAAAAATTCCCCGGATTCCGGCCACTTTTGGCCGAGCAATTCCCCCGTCTTGATAGATGACTCCATACGCATAGCCGTAGTCTAACGAGCCGGAGGAATTGCCCAGAAAGTTATGGAAATTCCGGTCATATTTAGAGAAAATCCGGCAAAGATTTTTCTAAATCAAAGTTATAGTTGTTAAACTTCAAAATTTTGGGTGTCCTAGACATTTTTGATGGTGCTGAATCCATTTCCACCATAAAAAACACTTCAAACACTGCCTCTACAAGATTTTTTGAAAAAATTTTGCTCGAATTCCGGCCATTTTTTACCCTCCCAGCAATTCCTCTGCCTTGATAGATGACTCCATAAACATATACAACCCTGCCCATTTAATACTCTATAATAAATTACTTATTTTTAACTTTCCATAAACAAAATGTATGGTGATTAATATTTGCAGTCTCCAGGTGAAAAACATTTAAACAAAGAGGCGTCGAACAAACTTAGAGGTGGATGATCCATCTAAAAGCAGAGGCGCTCCCCTTGCATTTTCAAAAAGATAGGGAACACACTACCATAGATTGATTGATGTAATGGAAGGTTAAGCTAATTTAATTAAAAAAGACTTCTCAAAATTTCGGTCGCGTAAGTATCTAGTATAAGACATTCCGAGAAATTCGCTCCATCATCTAGCATATAGATTTGTAGATCGAAAGGTAATCTCTACTTTTATTCCATCGAAATAAAGTAACGACTAATTTTGAGCCTGTCACGAGGTGAATTTCAAATTTATCCTGCCTGACAAGTGAAAACTTAACGATGGCCATTTGCTTTTCATGTGTCTCTTTTCATGAATGTCAATATTTTTGTGATATTATACGTCATATTTTAAGAATAAATTTTAAATAGGAAAATGACAACCATAGAAAATTTTAGGGGCGAATGTTCGTCCTTTGGCAAAATTAAGGGGTTTTAAATTTTTAGTGGGCGAATATTTTGTATCATAGTACATTTTTACAAATCACCTCAAATAGCCCACCTTATTTTAAGGGAGAGGGTTAAAAAGGTAAATTTAGCCCTTGAAATTAGGAGTTACAACCTTCCATTCGCCCATTTTCAGGAATAGGTTTTATTTAAGTGAATCCATTCGCCCATTTTCAATTATTTAAGTGAATCCTATGGGCCAAAGGCCCAAATACTATATTTATAAAAGCGGTATGGTAAATTAATAAAAATATAAATAAATGAGAGGTATGGTAAATAAATAAAACATTTTTTATATTTACTCCATAAATCACCTTATATACATGCAAGGGTGTAAACAAATAAAAATATAAGTAAAGTGGAGGTATGGTAAATAAATAAAACGTCTTTTTATACTTACTCAAAAGGTATGCTAAATAAATAAAAATATAAATAAACTAGACGCATGGTAAATAAATAAAACCTCTTTTTATATTTAGTCCATAACCCTTGTTCTATTTATGAAGGCTCAAGAAAGAGGTTTTATTTAACTGAATCCTATGGGTCAAATACCATATTTGTAAAAGAAGTATGGTAAATTAATAAAAATATAAATAAACGAGAGGTATGGTAAACAAATAAAACATTTTTTTATATTTACTCCATAAGTCACCTTATATTTACGAACACTCAAAAAATGCGTTATATTTAGGTGAAACCTATGGGAAAAATACTATGGGACAAATACCATGGACTAGATTGTTATTAATACCATGCAAAAAAACATTATTAACCCTAATATTAGTATTAATAAAAATAAAAAATGGCACATGGTATTGACCCATGGTATTCACCTGAAATGTAGCATATTTAAATGGGGGAATTAAACCAGCATAGATCCATCTTTACTCTGGATCTACTAACCCCCGAGGGGTTTCAAATATCGTGATATGAAAACTAGCATAGAGTGAAAAATATTTGATCCGATCAAGAGTAAAAATGGATGTTGTAATTTAATGTATGTTAAACATTTTAGCTTGGTTAAAATAAAAAACAACTATTAATTTTATTGATTTTTATAAACTACTAATAGTAATTTTTAAGCTCCAGGTTTATGATAACCCATGGTATTGACCCATGGTAATACCATGGTATTCATGCGAGCATAGACTATTTAAAGGGGAAATTCTATCATCTTAGATCCATCTTAATTCTGGGTCTACCAAGTGCTCAGAGGGATAAATAGATTTCATCCCCCTAAGAGTTGTAGATGTGGAGTTAAGATGGATATAGGTTGGTTTTTATGATAATGAAGATATTAAATAGACTTAGGAAATTATATTGTAAAAACATCTTAAGGTGAATGGTTAAAGCATAGACATTGGACAAGTATATTTGTATACTTCTGTTTTAAACTGAAACAAATCCAGGGCTAAAATGAATGGATTGATTGCACTAGTCATCCTTCTATAACTTTCCAACATATGCTGGAGTAAACAGATTGTAATTTGGATAATTTTTCTAATTGCAAACAGGAACATACTTGTGTATTGGCAAGGTGGTTACGAGGTCCCTAGAAGTGATGAATTTGAATTTTTCTTGGTTTTATATATAGTATTAGGTTTTTTCTCATGCTTTCTGTGAATGGCACGGGTGAATTTTATCCTACACCCACTAGGCTATCGATATGTAATTTCGGTAATTTTGATTTCAAAAGATATTTTAAAGAAATGCAATGATTTCATTTGTGTATTCAATAAACTCAAGATTTTATAATTGAGTAAAATATTCGCCATGCTTAGTGAGAGATTCGCCAAAAAATTATATATACATATCATATTATTGATAAAATCACCTTCCATTTTTCCTATATATCATGGAGATTCGCCCATTTATTATACATGTAAATTTAGGGAGGTTCTTAAAATTTTCCCTGAGACAACATCTAGAGATATCAGAAATTCTATTTTATTTCAATATTTTCTTTACATTCCCAAATTATAATATATTATAATTTATATGTTAATTTGTTATTAAAAATTTGTTAGTTCATTAAAAATATATTATTAAATATATAGGATTTTAAAGCAAGGTAACTATAAAGTTTAATTCTTTGCACTATTTTATAAAAATATATTATTAAATATATAGGATTTTAAAGCAAGGTAACTATAAAGTTTAATTCTTTGCACTATTTTATGTGGATCTTTATGTAAAATATGAAATAGCTTTTCTAAATTTCACCAATACAAATTTTCTCAGATTATAATGGTCACTCATATTTCATTTAATTATATATAGAAAAATAAAATTACCAATATTTATGTGAAAATTTAAGTTTAATTCTTTGCACTATTTTATGTGGATCTTTATGTAAAATATGAAATAGCTTTTTTAAAACAATACAATTTTTTTACTTCATAACTAACTTTGAAAACGCTTTTTTTCATGTTGTTTATGTCTTATTCTCTTAGAAAACAATAATCTTTCCATCTGATTGGAGCAAGAAACCTAAACAAAAATAGATGTTATAACTAAGAAAAAGACAATGCCTGTCTTCTCCTCAACCTACGCTCACTTTCCACAAAAAAAATAATAATACCTAACTCCGCTTGTCTTCTGCTCAACCCACTCTCGCTTTCCACCATTGCAATATAGATTTTGAAGAAAGAAAACAAAAAAACCATGTAAAAATAGTATTCTCATTTTTTGAAAAATATGTCTTTCAATCCCTACTCACATCTCTTCCACAATCATCAACATTTCAAACAACTTAAAACCCTTAGAAATTATAAATTAATAGATATGAAACTAAAAAAGAGCCACAAACCAACTACAATGAAGCAGAGCAACACCGAGCAAACAAAAGAAGTTGACCAGAACGAACACTGAGCAAACAACAAAGTTGATGTACTTGGATACAACAAAGTTGATGTGAAACTTGGAAAGCAAAGTTGACGCAAACCTGAACTAGGAAAGAAAAATATGATCCATAGGGATTGAAATCTTGATCGAAAATGTTAGACAAATTCCATCATTCATTCAATCAGCTAATGATATTTACAACAATATTGTGACATAGTATTTTTAATGCATTATCTAAAGTCTAGCGCCGCTTTATGATGCTTTATCTAGGCCTATAAATATAGGCTTCGTAATAACCTATAAATACATGCTATAAATTATGAAAATATTTTATGCAACAGGATTTCGGTTGGAAGGTTTTAAAATTTTGATACAGTGATAGATAGATGTGAAGATTTTCTATCCACATGTCAAATACGAGCTAGGAGGTAAAAAACATGTTACAACCCGTCAAATTGCAAGCCAGCCTAAGACTTTGCTCACCATGTTCATCCTGGAGAGTACGGGATGCAGGAGGTGCCTGAGAGTGGCCAAACCTGCAACCAGCAGGCAGATGATGTAGGCCTTAAATCTGACGTTCTACAGAACACTATTTCTATTTTTAAATGTATTTGCTGGCGAAGGAAAATTCAGGTAAAAAAAAATTGAAACCGTAAATTTGACTTCTAGATATTTAATTCGCCTATCATATGTACTAATGAGTGATTTAGACAGAGTTAATGAGTGATTACAGAGTTAAAGTCATACAATCTGCTTAGTTGTAGCATTTATTTTGTATAGTAATTTTTTTTGTGGATTAGTTAGCAGTGAGATTTTTACGGAGATAAAAAGTAATACCGAGAGAGATTGGAGTAGTAATATTTTCTCAGATATTATTGATATACATTTTATAAACAATTTTTCGGTATTATTAGATTAGTGAATTATTGTGCTGGTTTATTTTAAAAATAATAATTGTTATAAAAAAATTTACATATAACAACACAAAATAATTCTCTAATTGTTATAAAAAAAATTTCATATAATAGTTAAAATACGCTAATTACTCCGGCATGAGGAGTTGGCTAAAATAAGAGATTCACTTAACTCAAAAGTGTCAAGTCTAATTAAGTCACAGTCGAATTAAGTGGTCAAGTGTTAAGTGTTGAGTGTTGAGCATTGAGTCAAGTCATAGTCAAATAAAGTGTGTGGTTGTATGTCAAGAAGTAAAGTCTAGTTAAGTCATAGTCGAATTAAGTGTGTGCTTGCATGCCAAGATATTTTAGGCGAGTCCCTAGTTGAAAAGTTAAATACCCTTCACCGGGTTCATTGTAATAATCAAGTTTTGTGTGATCAATAGAACAGCCACAACTCGTGCGTTTTGTGTGTGAATTTATGTTTAAGCTCCTTTGCGTTTCCAACAAATAATTCATTTAACTCAAAATAACCTGTGAAAATCATGTCATCAACATATAAGCAAACAATCAAAATCTATCCATATACATTTACCATTGTGTACAAGGTAGGCTCAATGATGCTTTTGCAAAATCTATTCTTGATCATGTAGCTGTCAATTATGCTATGCCAAGCTCTAGGTGCTTTCTTCAACCTGTAAATTTTATCTTCTTTACCTTTAACTTCATATCTTAGAGGCTTCTTCTTCTTGAATGAAATTCTAAAAAGGTAATTTCACATCCATCTGATATACTTTCCACTTGTTCTTAGCGGCTGGAATTCTAGAAAGATAATTTCACATCCATTTTATATACTTTCTACTTTTCCTAAGCTGCTGTAGCTAGCACTGCTCTTATAATATCATAACTTTTACTATCATAAATTTATAAAAAATAAATTGACAGACATGAAAAACAAACAATCATTATCAAATTTGAATTTGAAATTCCAAACCTAGGTATAAGATATGCATGGACAAAAAGAAAAAATAAAATCAAAAAATTACAAAGTGAGGAGAGATGAGTGCTTTTGCTCAGAAACGTATTTAACAGTGACAAAGCTGGCTGCTTTTGCTCAGAAACGTATTGAATAGTGACAAAGCTGGCTGAACGCATCATAAAAGCTGCTATTCTGACACCGTTTTAGCAGATTTTAGGGGAGAAGTATTATATATATAGAGCTAGATAAGTACATCGTCGGAGGACTCACCGGAGACATGGAGGAAAAGGATTAAAGTGAAGAGGCGTAGAGGTGGATGATTGATCTAACAGCAGAAGAGAAGGCGGAACAGAGTTGAATTGCGCGTGTAAAATGAGATCAGATGTACGAACTTCTGGGCATGTGGAAATAGAATGTTTTCTGCTTTGATTCATCGAATGTTTAGATGAATCAAACATAACCATTACTTTTATTGAATGAGAAATTAAGTGATGACTAATTTTGAACCTATTAAAACACGAGCTACAACGTGAATTTTCAAATTTATCCTGGTAGGTAGAAATTTAGAAATTTAATGATGGCAATTTGCTTTTTATGTGTAGCTTTCTATTTTTGTGATATTATATGTAATAGTTCATTGATATCTATCTCATTGAAAATGTACGGGCATAGATCTCGACTTAAATTATGATACTCTTTAAATTTGGAAAGGGACGCTACGTAGAAATTTTATTTTATTTTAAGATTTAATTTACGGTACAGTGTATATGTTAGTTTATTATTAAAAAATGTTAGGTTATAAAAATATTATTATTAAATATTTAAGATTTTAAAATAAATGTAATTATGGAAATTAATTCTTTGCATTATTTTATATAAATTTTTTTATATTATAAGGATTACTTATTAACATTCATATATAGGAAAAATGAAATTACTGACATTCATGTTAAAAGTCACTTGTTTATGTAATCAGCAAAATAGAAAGCAATACAATTTTCCTACCTCATAATGAACTTTTAAAATGTCTTTTCTATCTCATTAGATCAAGGAATGGCTAAAAATATGGGTGTGGGTATTACGGCTAGGTAAAAGACAACACCTAACTCCACTTGTGTTCTCCTCAATCACCCTCCTTTTCCACCATTGCAATAGAGATATTGAGGAGAGCAGAAATAAGTTCATGTAAAGATGGTATTTTCCTATCTAGAATAATGACAAGTCTTCCAGAGAATCGCCATCAATGTGTCTTGCAATTCCTGCTCATATCTATATGAGTGCACTATTCATAAAAAATTCAAACACCTTAAAACCCTTGGAAGTTGGAAGTTAATACAGAGGAAACTAGAGTGGAATCACAAATTGACCATAATGAAACAAAGCAACATTGAGCAAAGGACAAAGTTGATAAGCCAACTTTGGAAAAACTTGGAGAGCAATGTTGACGTAAGCATGACATTGAACAAAATCTCATAGAAGAATTTATTCCATGAACATTGGAAATCCAAATATGAAATGAGATATATGCCAATGTTGTACAAATACCATTAAATTTCATTTACCATTTCAATTATTCTATCAATTAATGATATCTACAACAACATTGTGACACAACCTTTATGATGCATTATCCAAACCCTATATTTATAGTATCACTTCTATAATGCATTATCTAGCCCTTGTAACTCTTGATAATAACTTATAAATACATACAATAAATTATGAATAGTATTTTATGCAACATAACATAGGTATCAAGGTTTTAAAATTTTGATACAGTCATAGATGGACATGAGGAATTTTCATCCACGTGTCAAATATTGCCTAGGTGTAAAAAAACATGCTACAACCTGTCAAATTCCAAGCTTTTCTGTGACTTTGCTCAAAATGCTTATCCTAGAAACTTATTTGCATGTGGATAGTTCCCAACAATGCGTCTAAGTGCTCATAAGCGTCATATTGAGAAACCCATGATAGGGTCCTTATCCATCCCCATCCTTGAGGATGATTAGACCATGCCTTTATCCACATGGGTTGTGAGCTTGTCGCATATCACAATTCCATCCTTATCTTAAGTCGTTGTCAAACTATTCTAAACTTTTTTTATTTCATTTTTAACCTCAAATTGTCAAAGTTTTATAGAGATTTATGGAATCAAATCCACAAAAACTATAGTTTTACCAAAAAAATCATCCACCAAAATTTGGAAAGAAACAAAAAGTACATCATCCAATTTTGACATTCTTAAATTGGGTATTTCCTTTAATGCAATGTTGTAAACAACTTCGCAACTGTATCCGGGTCAGGATCATGACCCTCTTTCTTCTTATATCAATATGATGGCAATCATCCTATCTCTCCATCATCCAGTTCATGTAATGATGCATCTACCCATGTGTTAACAATGGCGCCATAGTGTGATAAATGATCATTATTCAAACTTGCAACTTTTTGCAATATTCATGAATTATATGTACATAGTAATTATTTCACATAGCAACATGGCTTTCACTACCTCGACACTGGCTCCACCGCTTACACCATAACACCGCTTCAACTCGTTGACATCCGAAGGGTTAGCCACTGCCACATATGAAGGGGAAAAAACAATTTTTAAATCCATGTAACTATAGCATCTCCCTCTTTTAATGTAGAAAATACATGACTGACCTAGAAATTGGCGCAACAATTTTTTTTAGATCATAAGGTAAAACATCCCACATCTATCGATTTTATTCTTCTTTGTGACTTATGCTTAACTTACATGGTCGCATACATTACTTATGCAATGCAATCATTACCCATTGATTCAATTTTTGCAGTCATGGAAATTCTTTTACAACTATTGTTCTATCATTACCATATTTTTGGCATTGTTTCTCTAGCTAGTTTTATTTTGGAAATTATGGTGTATTAGATAATATCTCTTTCTTTCTTAAAATTGGTGTTTCAATATTATGATTTATCATTATATTTTTATGTTCCTATCACATCTACCTCTATGCACATGTGTGCACTTGGGTTCACACACACACAAAAACATTTACATATTTTAACCTTTATATACACATTATATACTTGGCATGAACCTTGAAAAAACATGACCTTTCGGCCTTCGTAATTATATTAATTATCTGTAATAATACTTTACTTTATGACTTTTGGGCATTGTCTCTTCCTCGCATAATGTAAATGTATGAACATAACCTATTTTGGAATTACCTCCTATTAAACCACAATCATCAATATTTTGGTTGACACGTCGACAGGTTTGTATTTTTTATAATACATTGAAACATATTTCCACGCAAGTTGGTTTCCAACTAGATGAAAGTCATGTGAATTTAGAACATTGCTTGGGTCCCCACCACTCTTGTGGAATCCTAACAAGCTATTAAATTCAATGGTTTAGATTACATCTTATTGATGCATGATTTATATTGATCGAGGGAGGGTTAGGGTAACTACCCTACCCATCCCCACTGTCATGGTTTCATTTTGTTACTGTGCCTATTGCGAAATGGAGCTCTGTAATTTTTCTAACCTGACTATAGCACAATCCTTTTACTGAGGGGAATATTATTAGATTAACAGTGGATTTTATTAGGTAACCACTAAGGTTTCACTACCTAGTTGATGGTATGACTCTAGTGTAACCACCTCTCCCACTTTTACCCAATTTAATTGGCATGTCAGTGTAAAAATGGGACAAAGAGCTACTATGTCATGAACCAACCTCCTAGGTCCCATAAAGGAGGTGGTGCCAACAGTTAAGACAAACTGACCTTAAACAACATCCTACAGGTGCTACAGTACACCCAAGAGCCAAACAACCACCCCCAGTACCCAAACCATGAGCTAGAATTCTTTTTCAGTGACCTAGTCTCCCAACAACATATATGACAAGGCGTCCATGCAGTTAAGGACCTCCAACCACATGCATAAGCCTACCATGTAACAATTGTGACCTAGATGTCCAATTCAAAGGGTGTGGTCCCAGAGTATGAGCCTAATTTCCAGGTAAGTTTCTAAACCACTTCCCATAACTCAATAAGACTTTCCAGAGTGATAAATAACATCAAGAAAAATCCTTTCATACAAAACTTGATAAAAAAACCTAACCTAATTAGGCCTAGCCATGACATTCATTTCGTCAAACATATTGAGAACATGTAATATACAGGTCATGAATGCATATATGAATATAGGGGTCTGATAGTTATCTTAGAATCATCAATAAGGTCTATTTCCCTCTCAACATATATGCAATAACATCTATTAGCTATTGCATTCAATAAACATTCATCAACTAATCAAAACATGTCAAGAGGCATAACTAGAACCTGTTATGAAACCATGCTTATAACCAACATATAACTAGAATAATAACCATGATAAGAAAACCATTAAAGCCACATAATAACAAGTAAAAACAATCATGAATAAATTGGAAAAGAGCTCTTATTAACATATGCAAAAGCCAACCAAGTCAGAGACTTCCATGTACCACTCGACCATAGATTGGGCTTAACCAAATCTTTATTTTAGTCGATCACTCCCATGCCATATTCCAAGCGTGAATGTGTGTCTCAAGAAAAAACAACCAGGGATTTCTGGAGATTAAACCACCTCCACCCTCAAGCTTTAAAGCAATCCAACCAAAACCGGCGATGGGATTCCAAGGCCCAAAGAAAGCACATAAACAACCAGGATTTATCGCAATCCCGCCAAAATCGAGTAAGGGACCACTAGGCCCAAAATAAACACATAAACAAATAGGTCCACAATCCCACCAAAGCCGGTCAAGGGATCACTAGGCCATTAAAAATCTTGGATGCCTCAGAATTTTTTCACCAATACCTTGAGTTTTCTTGTCTCCACCCTCAGGCTTTGTCGCAATCCTACCAAAACCAGTCAAGGGATTCCTTGGTCCTTGGGAATTTTCTTGAGACCACCTCACTCAGTTCCAAAACCATTTGGCAATCCAAAGCTCAACCAAATGAAAGAACCCCATCACATTATGGTTATCCAGAAATGGTAAGGCAAGGTTGAAACCACTGTCACACCTCAAAAATCCCATTCTAACGATAACAAGGGAATGAAATACACACGTTCATGTACCATGCATTCTCAAACCATCTAGGAAATCACACATGCAACCTATTTCCTGCAAGCATTCTTGTTGAAGTTGCTTGATCCAAATTTTCCTTGCTTGTCCCTTACTTTCCTTGTCCTTCCTTTTTCTTCCTATTCTTTCTTTCGCCAATGTGAGAGTGCTCCAAGAATGCTCTAAGTGTTCAATAGTATGAGAGAATAGAGAGAGCTCCAAGCTAAAACTCACAAAAGGTTGTGAACGTATCCTCTGTAGCCTTTTATCATTGACACCTCTATTTTCTTCAATTTACACTATTTTTCATTCAATTTCTTTCTCATGCAAACATGTGACCTTTCATCTCCCTTTTCTCCTATTCACCTTTATTTTCATAGATAAAATACCAATTAATGCATTTTTTCCTTTTCAAATCATTTTCCAATGGCTTTTCTAATTTCCCCTTAGTCATAATAAACCAAATGAACACCCACTAGGATGTTTCACCCAACATTAAGCTTGGAATATGTGTCCCATGACCTTGGTCTTATTTTTCATTTTTTTACTTTATTACATGGAACTTTAAGCTGGGGCTATTACAATCCCCTCCCTCTTAGGGGAACACCATCCTTGATCCTCGGTGTTCAATGACACCTATGACCAGCAAGACAACTGAAAACCAAAACATATTTCCCATGGAGCTTTATAACTCAGTTCCAGATGTAGTATTTACAATGAACCTGGTGAAAAGAAAAACCAACCTGACAAGCATAACAAAATGACAATCATACCACTTATCATAGCTTTATAACACAACTCATTGTTGTATTTATAATAACAACCATACATGAATATATACATATACCAAAATTCCTTTTCCTTAATTGGTAAACAATGAAGGATACATAGACCACATCTTATGAGCCATCTCCCATGTAGCTTCATGAAGCCCAAAGTGCTTCCACTGCACATTAACTTGCTTGATTTCTTTGTTACAGAGCATGAGTTGTTTCAGTTGCAAAATGCACTGAGGTTCCAAATCGAATTCTCCTTCTGGCTCCACCTGCAATACAGACTAATCAGTCACATGATCAACATCTTTCACATATCTTTTGACCAATGAAACGTGGAAAACATCATGGACTTTAATTGTTGGCAATAGTGCAAGTATGTAGGAAACTGGTCTAATCCTCTCAAGGATCTTGAAAGGTCTGCAATATTGATGTGCCAACTTGGCACATAATCCAATCCTTAAGGATCACTTCTTGGGCTTGATGCGAAAATACATATGGTCTGTAACCTGAAACTCCTTAAATTTCATGTCCTGGTTTGCATAACTCTTCTGTATATCATGTGATTCCTTTATATTCTTGTTGATGACCTGCATTTCCTGTTCCATTTCTTCCAACATGTCTGATCCTATCAGTACCCTATTCACTGGATCACTCCAGCTGATGGGAGTATTACAACTGTGCCCATAAAGTGCCTCAAACAGACACATCCTCAATGACTCCCAATATCCATTATTATAATCAAGCTAAACTAGTGGAATATACTCCTCCCATCTCCTTTTTGGAAGCATAACATGCATTTTCAATATATATTCTAGAATCCTATTGACCCTCTATGTCTATCTATCTATTTGCTGATGATAAGTTGTACTGAAGGCCACCTCTGTACCCAAACCTACAAATAACTCCTTCCAAAACATAGAAGTGAACTTGGCATCTCTATCTAACATAATCTTCTTAGGAATACCATGTAATCTCATTATCTCCCTAATTAATACCTGTGCTACCTCACTAACTAAATAAGTAGACTTAACCGCTATGAAGTGAGCTACCTTATTCAAACTGTCAACCACAACCATGATGGAATCGTGTTGCCTAAAAATCCTTGGAAAACCTAAGATGAAATCCATGGAAATAGCCTCCCATTTCCATTTTAGAATTGAAATTGACTGTAGTAAACCACCTAGATGCTTACATTACGCTTTCACCCATTGACAATCCAAACACCTAGAGACAAACTCATCTACCTCTTTCTTTAGATTCAGTTAGTAGTAGAACTTATTAATTGATGTTAGTCTTTTGATATCCCAGGTGACTTGAATATGACTTGACATGAAATTTCCTCAAGAAAATATTCTTGATCTCACTGTTTTCTAGCACATAGACCCTCTCCCTAAATCTAACCAAACCATATGTCGCAAGATGATACTCTATATCCTTTTCACTTGTACCCTACTGCTCTAACCTATGCTTAAGCTCCATGTACCTGTCATCCCACAATCCTACCTCTAAGATCTAATCCGGTAAATTTGTCCCATATGTACTCATAGTTGCTATATGATTCACCTGCACTCTTCTACTAAGAGAATTTGCAACCTTGTTCTCCTTTCCCTTGATGTACCTGATCTCAAAGTCAAACTCACTAAGTGTGGCCAACCACCTATCTTATCTGGCATTCAGATTCAGTTGGTTAAGAAAGTACCTCAATCAACTGTGATCACTCATCAAGGCAAACCTCCTTCCAAGAAGATGATTCCTCCACATCTTCAAGGTATGAATGATCGTTGCTAACTCAAGATCATGCATCACATAGTTTTTCTAATGTTCATTCAGTTTGCTTTACTCGTAGCATACCACATGTCTCTCTTGCATCAAGACTCCACTAATTCCTCTCTTATAAGCATATGTACATACCACGAACTCTTTATCAGGATCTACAATCTTTAGAATTGGAGCATTTGTAATCAACTACTTCAACTGCTCAAAATTAGTTGCACATTCCTATGTCCATTCAAATTTCTTTCCTTTTCTTTGCAATGATGTGATAGGATAGGGAATACATGAGAAGTTCTTGATAAACCTCTTGTAATAACCTGCTAACCCCATGAATGATCTAACCTCATCCACATTCCTAGGAGCTTCCCATTCCATGATAGCTCTAATATTTTCTGGATCCATTATTATGCCTTCCTTGGAAACAACATGTCCCAAGTAATGTACCTTTGTCTGAAAGAAACTAACTAAGCTTGTCATACAACTGATTCTCTTTTTGTAATCTCAATATTGTTTCTAGGTGTTCGACATGCTCTTCCCCATTCTTAGAATATATCAATATATTATCAATGAATACAATAAAAAACTTGTCTATACAAGGATGCAACACACTATTCGTTAAAACACATGAAAGTAGTTGGAGAATTGGTTAAACCAAAAGGAACTACAAAAAACTCATAACGCTCATACCTGGTCCAAAAAGTAGTCTTGTAGATTTCATCTTCTTTGATGTGTACCTAATGATATCCTGATCTCAAATCAATCTTCAAGACCATTGTTTCTCCATTCAACTAGTCATACAAGTCATCAATCCTCAACAATTAATACATGTTCTTGATCGTCACCTTGTTTTACTTTTTATAATCAATTCATAACCTGAGAGTACCATCATTTTTCTTCACAAACAATACGGGTGCACCCCAAGGTGACACACTTAGCCTAATGTATCTCTTGTGAATCATTTCCTTCAACTGCAACTTCAATTCCACTAAGTCTGGAGTGTTCATCTTGTAAGGTGATTTTGATGTTCGTATTGCTCCTGGTACCAACTAAATAGAAAATTCCACTTTTTTGGGAGGAGGAAAATCTGAAATATCTATCGGAAACACATCCTGAAACTGCTGCAAGACGGGTACCTCTTCAAGACTTTCGTATCCTCAACCTCCTTACCTTTATCACTAGAAGCATGCACTGCAAACAATACACACCTCTTCCTGTGACTATGCTTTTCATGTATAGTTGTAACCATTCTAATTGATGTCTCCTTCTTCTTACCCTACAAGATTCTATGTCCTCCATTGTCATCCAAGCACTCAATAGCCTTTTCATAAAAATCCACCTTATTCCTATGAAGGTACAACCAATCCATGCCCATAAGCATATTGTACGAACCCAATGGAAGCACATTCATATGTGCTCATGTAGGAATATCATTCAAGTCAAATGCACAAGCTCTTACCTAATGATGAACTCTTTTCTTAGTACTTGTAGCCAACTGCACAAACCAAGACTTTGAATGCATTTCGTTTCTCAAACCAAATTTATCCAACAGGTTAAGATTAACATAACTATAATTAGATCCATGGTAAATCAAAATAGAAAAACTTTGTCACAGATCTTACCTTCCATATCAATAATAGATTCTTGGTGATCTGCCTTCCTATTATCCAATGTTGCACAGATATGAGGAATGCTCTGTTCCACATTCCCAACTATCTATTCCTCCTGAGCACATTAGATTTGAGGCCTACAACCCTGATACGATGGACAATCCTTCTTGAGATTCTCCTTTCCACATATCCAACACTACAACTGTCTCCTATCATCACCTCTGTTTTTCTGCTCTCTAGACTACGACTCATGTCCCTTCTCTACTGCATTAAACTTCTTGTAAGGAACCACATTCTCTTTCTCACCTACATCCTGAGGTCTTATTCGCTTCGATAGAAATTTACCTTTAGCCTTGTTATTCCCTTCCAAACCTTGATTAGAGTCTCACTTACACTTTTATTGATCATAATAATGTTTTAACTTCCCAATGACTTCTTCTAGTGACCGAGGCTCATCATACTCAATCTGATCCTTGGATGCTAATGGCAATCCATTGGTAAATTTATGAACTTTTGTCTTTTCATCCTTAAGATATGGAACATACCTCAAAAACTCCAGGAGGGTAGTCATGTACTCTTCATTTGTCATCAATCCCACCTTTAGCTCATAGAATTCCTTGGTTTTCTTGTCATAATACCTCTCTGACAAGTACTTCTTCCTCAAGACTCTCTTGTATTCATGCCAATTCAACTCCTCTATATTGATGTCTATGACCCGCTTCACATCTTCCCACCAAATGTATGCTTTCCATTTGAGATTGAATATAGATATCCTAGCCTTTAAGTTATGAGTATAGTCATGCAACTCAAAGAACTTCTTCATCCAAAGCAACGATGCCTCTTCATCTTTTGACTTCTTCATCTCTCCATCAAATGTAGGTTTCTTTGGTTTCTTGAACTCGTCCAGCAAATATCCCTTGTCACTCCTCCTATAAGGATGATAGTGATGATGACCATGATACATGTAAGAACCAGAACTAGTGTAGAACCCATGTCCAATGCCTCTCCTATCAGGTGTATCGAAGAATCTTCCATCTTTGACTGTGTCATCTCTATTTGACATGTGCCCACCATGAGACCTACTTCCATATGCCCCACTAGTCATGTCCTCCTTTCCATAACTGATCCATGGCTACCCCTCTCTCTGTAAGACTAACAAAATCTGAAGGATAATTGCATTGGCATCTACTTGGTTCTCCTATACCTTGGTAAGTATTTCCTGTGACTGAATGATCCTGTAATTATCTACTTTGCAACTTATGATTTCTGCGTTTAAAATTCTCAAAGTATTTGTTATTTCTAGAGAGTAATCATCTCTTGACTTCTCATCTTATTTGTAAGGAGAGTCTTGTGAACTATAATCCACCATTTTTCTAGTCATATTTGATCCTCTTCTTCCTTCAAGTATACCATGTTAGATAAAACAAATATAAACATAATCAATGTATCTTAGTGAAAGTCATGGGATGCTATCTTGTTTGTAAAATCAGTCCAGATTAACATGATACATGTATATACATAATCATATCACCATCCAATTACCATGCATGATGTCACAAACTTCAACACCAACTAGATACATGCTAATCATAGCCACTATAATGCATGCATAACAATGTAGGAATAACTACATGCATCTAGCATATTACCCAAAGAGAATGGAAACCCACTCTGATACCACCCCTCCAACCTTTACCAAATTTAACCAGCCTACCAGGGTAGACATGAGACAGAGAGCTACTATTACATGACCTGACCTTCAAGATCCCATTAAGGAAGTGGGGTCGACAACTAACAACAAATTGACCTTTTACAACATCCTATAGGTACTACAGGACACCTGTGAGACAAACAACCACTCCCAGTTCCCAAAGCCTGAGATGGAAAGATTTTCCAGTGACATGGGTTCCCAACCACATGCATCAAAAGGCATCCATGTATTTGAGGGCCTCCAACCACATGAATAAGCCTACTAGGTAGCAGTTGTGACCTAGAATGTCTAGTTTAGAGGGTGTGGTCCTAGATTTTAAGCCTAATTTCCAAGTTAGCCTCCAGATCGTTGCCCAGAACTTAGTGATAATTTCCAGAATGATAAATAACATTGATACAAAGCCATTCATACAAAACTTGATCAAAATCATGATCTATCTAGGCCTAACCCTGACAGTCATTTTGTCAAACATATTGAGAACATGTAATCTACAGGTCATGAATGCATATCTAAACATAGGAGTATGATACTTATTTGAGAATCATCAAGAAGGTCTAATTCCGTCTCAAAATAGATACAATAACATCTATTAGCTCATGCATTTAATAACCATTCATCAACTAATCAAAACATGTCAAGAGACATTACTAGAACCTGTTATGGAACCATGCTTATAACTAGCATATAACAATAATAATAACTATGATAGAATAACCATTAGAACCACATAATAAAAAGTAAAAACACTCATGAAATACAAGAGGAAAATAGCTCTTATAAACATATGCAAAAGCTAACCAAGAGAGGGAGTTCCACATGCCACCTGACCATAGATTAGGCTGAAGCAAATCTTTCTTTCATCCAATCACCCTAATGCCATATTCCAAGCATGAATGTGGGAGTCAAGACAAAAACAACGAATGCTTCCTGGAGATTAAACCACCTCCACCCTTAGGCTTTCCTACAATCCCTCCAAAATCGGTCAACAAATTCCTAGGCGTAAAGCAAGCACATAAACAACCAGGATTTACGACAATCCCACCAAAATCGGTCAAGGGATCACTACGTCCAAACACAAAACCATAAAAAACCACGATTTATGAGAATCCTTCTAAAAATGGTCAAGGGATAACTGGGCCCTAAATATGCTTGGATGCCTCATAATTTATTCATCAATACCTTGATGAATTTTCCTTTCTCCACCCTCGGGATTTTCCGCAATCCCACCAAAATTGGTCAAGGAATTCCTAGGCCCTTAGGAATTTTCATGAAACCAACTTACCTGGTTCCAAAACCATTTGGAAATCCAGAGAGTACTCATCTCGTGACATCTAATATGATTTGTAAGGAGATTCTTGTGAACTATAATACACCATTTTTCTAGTCATCTTTGATCCTCTTCTTCCTTCAAGTATACAATGTTAGATAAACCAAATATAAACATAATTAACATATCTCAATGAAGTTCAGGGGAGGCTATCTCGTCTGCAAAATCAGTCCAGATTATCACGATACATGTATATACATAATCATATCAATATATCGACATCATATCAATCATCATCGAGTTACCATGCATGATGTCACAAAATTTAACAACAAATAGATACATGTTAATCATAGCCACTATAATGCATGCATAAAAATAAACATAACAATGCAGGAATAACTACATGAATCTAGCATATTACCCAAAGAGAATGCAAACCCACTCTAATTCCACCCTGGAACCACCCCTCTAACATTTACCAAATTTAATCAGCCTACCAGGGTAAACATGAGACAGAGAGATACTATGAAATGAACTGACCTTCAAGGTGCCATTAAGGAAGTGGGGTCGACAACTAACAACAAACTGACATTTTAAAACATCCTACAGGTGCTATAGGACACCCACAAGACAAACAACCACTCCCAGTTCCCAAAGCCCGAGATGGAATGTTTTTCCAGTGACTTGGATTCCCAATCACATACATCACAAGGCCTCCATGTGGCTGAGGGTCTCCAACCACATGAATAAGCCTACCAGGTAGCAGTTGTTACCTAGAATGTCTAGTTTAGAGGGTATGGTCCTATATTTTGAGCCTAATTTCAAAGTTAACCTCCAAAACACTGCCCACAACTCAGTGAGAATTTCCAGAATGATAAATAACATTGAGACAAAACCATTCATACAAAACTTGATCAAAATATTGACCTAACCAGGCATAAGCATGACATTCATTTCATCAAGCATATTGACAACATGTAATCTATAAGTCATGAATTCATATCTGAACATAGTGCTATAACACTTATTTGAGAATCATCAAGAAGGTCTAATTCCCTCTCAAAATAGCTACAATAACATCTATTAGCTCATGCATTTAATAACCTTTCATCAATTAATTAAAAGATGTTAAGGGCCATAACTAGAACCTGTTATGAAACCATGTTTATAACCAACATATAACAATAATAATAACTATGATATAATAACCATTAAATCCACATAATAAAAAGTAAAACACTCATGAAATACAAGAGGAAAATAACTCTTACTAACATATACAAAAACCAACCAAGTCAGGGACTTCCACATACCTCCTAACCATAGATTGGGCTTAACCAAATCTTTCTTTCATCCAATCATCCCCATGCCATATTCCAAGCATGAATGTGGGACTCAAGGAAAAACAAAACGGGGCTTCTTGGAGATTAAACCATCTCCACCCTCAGGTTTTACTGCAATACCTCCAAAATCGGTTAATCTATTCCTAGGCCCAAAGCAAGCACATTAACGACCAGGATTTAAAGCAATCCCACCAAAATCGGTCAAGCAATCACTACACCCAAACACAAAAACATAAACAGCCAGGCTTTACCAGAATCCTTCTAAAAACGATCAAGGGATCACTAGGCACTAAACAAGATTGGGTGCCTCATAATTTATTCATCAATACCTTGAGGAATTTTCCTATCTCCACACTCACGCTTTTCCGCAATCCCACCAAACCCCGTCAAGGGATTCTTAGGCCCTAAGGAATTTTCCTAAGACTAGCTCACCTGGTTCCAAAACCATTTGGAAATCCAAAGCTCAATCGAATGAAGGAACGCCATCACACCATGGATATCCAGAAAGGGAAAGGAAAGGTTGAAACCACGGTCACACCTAGAAAAACCCATGCCAATGAAATAAAGATAACTAAATGCACACATGCATGTACCATGCATTCTCGAATCAGCTAGGAAATCACACATGCAACCTGTTACCCGCAAGTATTCCTGCTGAAGTTGCTTGATCCAACTTTTCCTTGTTTGTCCCTTGCTTTCCTTGTCCTTCCTATGCTTTCCTTTTCTTTCTTCCCTCAAATCTAGAGTGCTCCAAGAATTCTCCAAGTGTGCAATAGTATGAGAGAATAGAGAGAGCTCCAAGCTAAAACTGACAAAAGCTTATAAACTGATCCTTAGAAGCCTTTTATTATTGAGGCCTCTATTTTCTTCAATTTCCACTATTTTTCCTTTAATTTCCTTATCATGCAAACATGTGACCTTTCATATCCCCTTTCTCCTATTTCCTTTTATTTTCATAAATAAAATACCAATTAATGCCTCTTTTCCTTTTCAAGCCTTTGCTAATTTTCCCTTAGCCATAATAAAGCACATGAACACCCACTAGGATGTTTTGTCCACCATTCAGCTTGGAATATGTGTCCTATGACCTTGGTATTCTTTTTCCTTTATTAACTTTATTACATGAAATTTTAACTCGGGGTTGTTACATCGAGTTTGTTCACCAAGTAGTTTCTTTAGGAAAATCTTAGATTCCCCTTCAATTTCGATTTGGGTCTTTTGTGTATACAAGCACATTCTTGGAACACACCCTTACTCTTCTCTAATGGTTCTTTTTTCCACAAGGGTTACACTTCTGAGATAAGGTTTTCAATTATCGATGGTGTTAATTTCTCTAGGGATTGTAACTTAACTCCGACCACTCTAAGAGGATTACTATGGCAAACTATTTTAGGGTAATTTTTTTTTGAGAAACCCTAAATCTAACATTGAAATATATCAATTCCTCGTACATCGTATGAAAGGAACTAATTTTAATTGTTTATTCATAGGCGAGTAGCATCTATACTCTGTTTCCACAACTATGATTTGAACACTAAGTGAATTGAATATATTTTCCTTGAATGGAATTTTTAAGTTTTAGAATAGTTACTAATATTGTTTTGTTTCTTTGCAGTTATGCCTCATAAGCGATGAGTTCTATCAAGCTTACTAGAAGAGTTTTTTGTGGCTTCAACCTTCATTTTTCTTTTTGCGATGGTTAGAAGTTCTCATTTACATCTAAAATTGCTTGTTATGGTTTGGGTATTGCGATAGCCTTGGGTTTACATTTGATGTCTCATGATATATACTTATACTCTATGCTATTTTGATTGGTATACGAGCCTTACTTTCACCATAGGTTAATTTCTCTATATGAAAGACTGTAAATGAAAATATTAAGGCCATGACCCTTTTGTTTATAGGAACTTTTATTAGATTTCGAGGATGCCTGCACGAGTATTTTCCTTTCAACATAAATTGTTATTTATGTATAGTGTTTCAATTTTGGATGCCCCAAAGGGAAATTGAGGGTTTATAGAAAGTGTTACTAGAGTTATAGTCTTATTTTGTTTTATATACATATTGCTCTATGAGTATTATTTGAGTATTTTTGGTATAAACAATTTGTCATTATGTTTCAAGGGTTTTAGTTTCAACCATGAAGGAATAATTTATATGGAAGAAAATATTTCCTTTGTTACATGGTGGAACAACAATATAGAATATTTTATATACAGTTTACAAAATGTTGCACTTTTTCTTTTTCATCTTTGAGGTATGGCACGTAGTGTAATAAATGGGTAGATTTTATTGGTATTTGGCTTTGTACCCAATACATCTATAAAATTCCTCTGAGATTGGTATTTGGATTTGTACCCAGTACATCTATAGAACTCCTAAAGAGTCCCTCTTCTCATGGAAGTGATGATCTCATCATAAGTCCCCCAACTCGATTTTGTTTAGACTTATTCTATTTTACCTTCTCTAATATATATTTTACCTTAATTTTCCTTGTCATCTATGATAATGATATGTTGTATAATAATTTGAAGATGATTGCTCACTCACAATCTCTTTGATTGATAAAGTAATGATCCTGGAACATACATGAGCCACTGGGAGGACCACGACATTGTTGGGGCATTGGAGACGATATTTGAGTCACAAATCCGGGAATTTATAGGGATTTTTTTGGACGCCAATCAATGGCGTAGTATTAAACTAATTAGATAGATTATCTTGGAAATTATGGGGTATAGGAGGTCTTAAATCCAATATTCGACTGGCATTTGTGACCATATGCAGCTTTCTCTGGCGTGCACTTACAAGAAGAGGGACCTGTTCTCTCTACTTCCATTATCCTTTATGATTCTCGCTGCCCAATTTGCTTCATTCTTGGGGTGCTTTTGAGAATATCTGTAGGAAGCATGGGTGATATTTCAGAAATTAGGAATGAAGATGTTGTTTCTCCCAAGTTTCCAATACCGGGGAAGAAGAATTTGTTAGTAACGAGTCTGCGTCCTTATGTGAATAATGTTTCGAACCTCGGAAATCTGATAGGAAATTCAACTTTCTTTGGCCTCGTCTCAACTCAACTATAAATACACTAGAACCCACACTACATGCCTATGGAGTCGTCGCCCTCTTCCTTATCTATTGTAGTTGTCGAGGTACCTGTTATGGTGAGAGTATACGAACATGGAACAGTTAAATGCTTGGTCGACCTGGGTATAGTTCCCCCTTCACTAGTGATTGGCATAGTTACAACTTCTTTTGCCATAGTTTCGTGTCTCCAAGACCAAGAAGGGAAAATTTCTTCACGTTGATAAGTAATTTTTTTTACTACGAAAAAAGTCTACGCATAAAACTTCTGAGCTAATCTTTTTGTTTCTCTCAACTCCCAAGAAGTTTCAGACTTCCATTCTTGAGTCCCGCAGAATATATTGCAGGATTTTTACTGCGCCATAAAACTTTTGATCCCATCGATTGAATTTCCATTTGAATTACCAGATCCAATTAGTAGAATAATAAAGCCAAGGTTAGGATTGAATCGAAATTATCATTTCCTATTTCATTTTCACAGAATTACTCGGCACAAACAAATACCTTCCATGGTGGGTTGGAAATTACAACTGTAACAATGAACTTCATGCTCTTAAACCATGGGGCATATTTTATTGATGTCAAATGCATGTAAATGGTACTATGCATCTCGTAATAAGTCAATACATATGCATGTGTTAGCTGGGTATTGAAAATGGAGTAAGTGTGTGTCTTCTAGTATATCCGGGCCTTAAAAATGAGTTAACCATTAAATTATTTATTTCTTTTTCATATAGGAATATAATATTGAATTTCAATTAACCTGTCGCTTATCTTCAAAAAATGTATATTAATTTTCTCGAAGTTTCAGAAGATTGGAAGATTACCTTTTAATAGTTTCAAAAACCTTTTAATAATAAAAAAAACAACAACAAATTTGCAGACTATTTCCCTATCTCCATTAAACTAAACAAAACAAAATTTCTGACTATTTCTATCTCACACCAAATGTCTTGCTAACAAATTTCTTACTAGATTTGAAACTTGTAGAGATGTCAAACATCTCCATTTTAAAATGGAACCAAATCTCCATTGAATGGAAGACATATTAGTGGCATTTGGAAGGATAAAAAATTGGTGAATGTGTTGGAACGATATAGGGTGGCAAAATATTTTGACATAAATTGGGAAAGTGAGATTAGAGTGACCAAACCCATTATGTGGCTTATGGAACGAGTCGCTGGCCTTCGACAAAGATCGATCTTTATACAATATTTACTTTTTAGAAATAAGAGTTTTCACTGTGTAATGATTTAGTTTCTCAAAATAATTGAGTTCCAAATATGTTATTCCTTGGATGTACCTTTGCACCTTTAGGGGCAATTTCTAGTCCTAATAATTTTTTAAAATATGTTTTTTATTCTTAATGAAAATATAATGTAAATCATTTTCATAATAATTATTAGCAAAACTAGGTTTACGGTGTAAGGCATTCCCTTTTGAAATGAAATCCCTCCTATGCCACATGTAATATTGTGAACCCTTGATTTTCATGTTAGACGATTGAAACAACGTCAACCATCCGATTGAAACTACTATTTTCAGTTACAATTCGGTTAAGTGATAGATCCGGTATTGTTAGTTACAATTACTTACCATGATAAGCCACCGCTGCGGAGAGGATGAGGCCACTGCTGCACATAAGCTCTTGGTCAGACGCTGTGAGCCTATTCCTCGCCACATTGGTTTTCTTGGGAGCACTGGTCGGCGAACCCTTTCCGGGAACTCCATTCTCCCCAAACGACTCAGGTTTTGCTGCCGCTCTCTGTCGGGGTCATGATAGTGGCTTCTCTGGTTTTTATGCCGGAACTCCATTCTCCCCAAACGACTCAGGTTTTGCTGCGGCTCTCTACCGGGGTCATGACAGTGTCTTCTCTGGTTTTTATCTAGTCTCAGGGAGTCGACCATGCCCCCGATGCATTACAAATTTTGGTTGATACGTTTACCTCTGTTATATGATGATTATTTATAAACTGTGATAGCCCAATGGTTCTTTGTTAAATTTTCTTTCTAGGAATTTCTTGTTTTTGAATATTCTTCAATAACGCGTAATATTTGATTCATAGTAGGATGTCCAGATTGCTTATTATAACTGTTTTCTTGTTAGAACCGCTCCTGTTTCAGTCTTATATGGACAGTGAGAGTGTCGACTTTTACATTATAGCATATTGTATATTGCTTTTACCGGAGTTGTAAACACTGTTGTGAATAAGAAAGAACCTTATTTCCGTTTCTATCTGCTACAGTCGTCTTTGTATAACAGAAAACTGTTTTATTTTCCGTTTACCACTATTGGGAAGGTGTAGCGCGGACATCTCGGAACTGTTTGAACTAATCCCAGTGCCGCTATAGAATTTTTCCTAGGTTCTCTATAAATATTAAATAGAGTTAAAAGAAAAAAAAATCCAACTTAATCCTTTCTCGTCAACATAAATTTCTGGCCATTCCTCATTTTCATGATTCATAGAATCTGCAAACAATTATTTCAACTAGCATCGATTGATTTCTCATTTTGATGTAGAAACGTGCACAGCCAGAAGATTGGCATAAACTCACAGTTGCTTCTGGTTAATGCGTACCATTAAAGGTAAACGTTGCACAAGCAAATCGAGAGGTAAACGCTGCGTAGTTAAATTTATACGTGTGAAATGACTTTTAATGAATCAAATTGAGGATGATGTGGCAGTACTATTCTAAGGTTACTTGACGACCCGGAATATCCCAGTGTAAATAAATGTATGACATAGAAATATAATATTATATTTAGAATTATATATATTTTTAATACATGAAATGATTTTTAAAGGTGTGAAATGATTTTTACTAAATCAAATTGAGTTAAATATAATATTATGTTTAATGTTATGTTTAGCATTATGTTAAAAATTTAAAATCTTGTTATGTTTTTTAGAATTATGTGAAATCATTTTTATTGAATTAAATTGAGTAAATATAATATTAATTGAGTAAATAATATTATATTTAGTATTATGTCAAAAATTTAGAATTTTGTTATGTTTTTTAGAATTATGTTTGAATCAATTTTCTTGAGTAGTTTTCTTTAGTTTTTATATGATATATTAGAGAGTTTTATGTTAAGGTTTTATATTTTAATGTTTTGTTCATATATATATATATTATTTGATTGTTGGTTTGGTGAATGTAAGTGTAAGTGTGACTAGTATCTTATATGAGCGATATCTTTAATCATTCTCTAATCATTTTTAAATGAGTCTAATATTTAAAATTTAGTTATTTATAAAACCAAAATTTGAGTTTTCATCTGATATGAATGTGAGATGTTAGATATTTTATTAAAAAAAAAAAATTATTATAATTTTGTTTTTTATTAATAGAATTACTAACAATTTTTTAGATAAAAGAAAATATAATATACATATCACATTAAAATATATAACATATAGATAGTACTTATAAATTAACATCCATTTTACCATATAAATTAAAATAATGATTCCATAACCATAAGTAGATAAAAACTTAATATTTACAACATTAGATGTTAAATGTGAGATGAATGTGAGATGTTAGATATTTTATAAATTCATTTTTTTTATTATAATTTTTTTTTTATTAATAGAATATTTATAAAACCAAAATTTGAGTTTTCATGTGAGATGAATGTGAGATGTTAAATATTTTATAAAATATATATATATATATATATATATATATTATTATAATTTTGTTTTTTATTAATAGAATTACGATCTTTTTAGATAAAAGAAAATATAATATACATATCACATTAAAATATATAACATATAAATAGTACTTATAAATTAACATCCATTTTACCATATAAATTAAAATAATGATTCCATAACCATAAGTAGATAAAAACTTAATATTTACAACATTAGATGTTAAATGTGAGATGAATGTGAGATGTTAGATATTTTATAAATTCATTTTTTTTAATTATAATTTTGTTTTTTTATTAATAGAATATTTATAAAACCAAAATTTGAGTTTTCATGTGAGATGAATGTGAGATGTTAGATATTTTATATATATAAAAAAAATTATTGTAATTTTGTTTTTTATTAATAGAATTACTAACAATTTTTTAGATAAAAGAAAATATAATATACATATCACATTAAAATATATAAAATATAGATAGTACTTATAAATTAACATAAATTTTACCATATAAATTAAAATAATGATTCCATAACCATAAGTAGATAAAAACTTAATATTTACAACATTAAATGTTAAATGTGAGATGAATGTGAGATGTTAGATATTTTATAAATTCATTTTTTTTAATTATAATTTTGAAGTATATCTAAACCCTCTATCCTAACAACTACTAAAAATAGAGAGTCATAAGAGCATAACTGTGTAAACAATGGAAGACAATGGAAGAATTTTTATGTGCATTTGTTTGCAATAGGTTTCCTGAAAAGATTTTGCACATTTAATAATTTTGCTTCATCAAAATGTTTGCAAAAGTTATAACTTTGCGATAATGTTTAAAAACTTATATACAACAACTCATTATTCATTATGTAATTTGACAATGATTTTAATGTTTATATAACCAAATCATATAAAATTTGTAATAATGGTTAAAAAAATTATTAAATAAGAAATTATTTAAATATTAAATATTTTAATCAGAATTAAGGATTTTAATTTAAAGAGGCTGCGTATAGATTAATTAAAAAAAAATATGTGGATTGGTGAGATCGAATAGATGATATTTTATTTTTTATATATCAAAAGGTTAAATTAAATTTTAATAGTTAATTATTTTTTTTATTATTTTATTTCAAATACATATATTTCTCATCATTATTGATGTTTAAAACAATAATAACTTTAAAGTAAGATTAAAAAAATTAAGAAAACAGTTAAAATTAGAGTGAGAATGAATCATCACTTTAAAAAAACAATAGAATTAAATAAAATAAAATTTAAAATAAAAGAGTGAGAATGAATCATCACTTAAAAAAAATAGAATTAAATAAAATTTAAAATAAAAGAGTGATAATGAATCATCACTTTAAAAAAAATAGAATTAAATAAAATTTAAAATAAAATAAAATGAAATTTATTTTATTGTAAGAAGATATAATTTCATTTTAAGACTATCAACATTAATTAACTATTTAATTTATTTAATTATACTAATTTATACTTTGCTTGGCTTCATAATATATGGGAAAAAATAATTTTTTTTTATGTAAATAGTCTTCCTTCTTGCATGGAATACTCCCTTTATTTCCCTTTGTTTTCTTTTTTTCTTTTACTATGGTGTGAAAGGCCCCGGCTTCGTACTTTGGCATTGAAGGTTTTAGTGGGCAAGTATCACTTCAAAGAGTTGTGGTATATTATAATGGAAACAAATTTATTAGAACTGAACAAAGGAATTCAATAAGACCATCATGTTGGATGTTGGAAATGGTGTGAATAATGTTGGATAGCACAAGGAATTCAATAAGACCATCATGTTGGATGTTGGAAATGGTGTGAATAATGTTGGATAGCACTTGCATCTTCTTACTCATTGACACAATTGGTTTCCCTCCAAATTTGTACATACGTTTTTCCCTTCAATATGTTAGCTCTATAATATTTCTGGTTGGTTTGCGGTGTAATGCATGGCATGAATACGAGTATCATGAAACAGAGAATAATATGATGCTCAACCATCATATGATGGCCCAAAACAGAGAATAATATGATGCTCAATGATCATATGATGGCCCTTTGAGTGTTTTGGTTACATTATTCTCCTGAAACATTAAAGTGCTCACCCATATCCACAAGAAGAAACCAAGCTGGAAAGCATTATGCGTAACATAAGTTAACCATTAAGAAATTGGTATTCCCATAAATACTCAGTGAATAGGATTTAGAAATACAATTTGTTAATTGAAATTTAGAATGCAAATCATTTTGATACCTGGAAAAGTGAAATGGATCAAGAAAAGGATAAGTTGAGGGAGATTGAACCAAAACAGTTTATTTGTTGGCTACACAGTTGGGGTTCCTTTAACTACAACATGCCTCCCTTGAATTTCTAAGGCCAACTCTGTTATTATAACTTGTAGCTTTGTTCCAACCAACAAAATTATGGAGATAAAATGACATAAAACCCAAAGAATTCAATCTTAAAAATTGTCATGATTATTATCTCCCATTATCAATAATTCAGTGTCATATAAGTCCAAGATTTTTGTCCACTTACAACTAAGGGAACTAAAGAGAGCCAAAAGAATGAATACCACCCTGCTCACAGAAATAAATCCAACCAAAAAGAGGATGTTAGCTTAAACAACAGTAGAAACTCCTTTGAAGAATATGCAAATTGAAGTCATTGGAAGCAGATAGAGTGTTGAAGACTTACCATACACATTGAGAAGCAAGAAGATTACAGAAAAAGCCCACAATGGAGGACTGTAGATAACCCTTTTTAACCCTTCTTAGTTCCTCTTTTCATGTTTCCCTTATTCATCTTACTAACGAGGACAACATTCTGCTCCTCCTCAATACCTGCAATAGTATTCAGTATTGTCTCCTTCTAGTTGAAGTCATTCCATAGCCCGCTATAAATGAGAAGTTTTTTTTGGCAAGATGTCATAGCCAAAAAGTTTCCAAAAACAACAAGACCTATTTAATGCAATGGGCATTGGGTAGTAGGTCTTTACTCTCCACCTACTAATTTTCATCTTCAATGATTCTTTATATGTCACAATGCTTCTCGAATTTATGCATTACGAGGTTTCCTTTGCGACATCTGTCTCGAATTTATGCCTTACGAGATTTCCTTTGCGACATCTGGTATAAATGCTAGTTTTAAATCATTTATAATCTTTATATATAAACACATTATACTTTTTAAACTTTATTTTTTACATAATATTTAATTCATAAAGCATTGTTTTGAGAAAAACTCCCCTACGTTGTCACTCTAAACCGTTACTTCGCGCGATTGAAAAAATTTCAGTACTCAAATCCCACCACTGGAACTCGTAACCGCCTTCTTGATTTACAGCGCTTGACGGAGAGACAAATAGAAATGGTTCAATGGATTGTAACTAACATTATGAACGGAACTAACATTACAACGACAACAAATTCATACAAACTAGTTTGGCAATTTTTATAAAGATTTAGTTCTTTAAAAACTTCAAGTCATGCAGAGACGCGCCAGAATACAATAGCTAAATATTTCACGCTCCGACAGGCGGGCCTGCTGACAATGAAGAATAATACCAGAATGTGTTGTCATATTGGATGTCTGGACTATAATTTAAGCATTTTCCAGAGTTGAATGATAGCTACTTTCGAGCATAGATTATTCAATACTTCTTCGTGTGAGACGAACAATCTTTAACCTCTAGACTTACAACAATTTGATGACTTTTAGAATATTATATTATCATCGCTGCTTTTAACGGGAGTTGAAAAATCGAAGTTCAGAGAGGAGAGGAATTTCCTACAATTTTCTATATTTGAATTCCAAAAATCGAACAAGTTATAATGTGCCTATAAATTCTGAATTCAGATGTAAGAGGTTTGTACTTTAAATATTCCTGAGCGCGGGAAAAAGAACTATTGATGTTGATGAGACTTTCTGCATATTTTCATAGCTCGTTCCATAGCAGTTAAAATTTTTAACTATTTAATTACGCCGTAAGGCGTTCCCTTTTAGATGAACTCTCCTCTGATCCTTGCTGTCGTTGTTATACACCCTCAGATTAAGTGTTAGATGATTAAAATGTTACCATCCGTTGATCTCATAACCGACTCCTCCTTACCCTCCGTTGAATCTGTACGGACTCCTTACCCGACCCTTCACCCTCCGTTGAATTCTTATCGACTCCTTACCCGACTCTTTACCCTCCATTGATCTCATAACCGACTCCTCCTTACCCTCCGTTGAATCCGTACGGACTCCTTACCCGACCCTTCACCCTCCGTTGAATTCTTACCGACTCCTTACCGACTCTTTACCCTCCGTTGATCTCATAAGTGAATCCTTACCGTCGCTTGATCTCATAACCCACTGATATATTCCGCTGAACCATGATTTCTGGATTTGATTGATGTGATATTTATTGCTCCAGTAAATTTTGTAAATAGAATTGAATATTTTTTTTTCCTTTCTGTTCCATTTTTTTATTTTTGGTATTCTACAGAAAATCCTGTTTACGAATATTCATCTTTGATCTGCATATCCTCCTAATTTCCAATGTTTTTAGCTGTAGTCGTTCCCATCTTCAGCTTTGGCGAATGAACCATGGCAATCTAGAGGAATAACCTGGTGGCCCGAATTCCTGGTACTCACACATTGAATTCCCCTTGAGTCAAGGATTCGATGCAAATGTAGCCAACAAGAATGGGTGTCCGATCCAGCGCAGCAGTGGCCTCAACACTCGTCGGGGCTCAAGGTGGCAGCAACAATTGGTCTCTCGGAAGCATCGCATGGGAAGCTCAGTAGATTGGGTGCTCTGCTTTGGTCGCTCAACCAATTCCGGAGACACCACATGTTGGCAGAGCACATGAAGACGAGTCGACAAGGGAACCCGTGTTTGCGTCCGAGCAGTCGCCACGCTACTCGTTGGGCAAGGTTCATGAATGGTTTCTCGGTCGATTTCCATTTCTAAGTCCAAATTCGAATGACTCTGCTGAATGCGTTATAGTATATTTGTTCAAGGTCAGGCATGTATGCATGCTGGCAAACTCAATTTTGTATTAGCATTTTTGTTAGTATGTCTAGATGAGAAGCAAACAATGTAATATCAAATTTTTATACATGTGTTATTGGTGTGGTATTCCTTCCAGAAAACTAGTAACGTTCAGTCAATAGTACTCATGTACTCTTAAAAAAAACCATATAATTATAAAATAGTATTATGATTTTTAATTTTTTGTAAAATGAAATGCAACGTAGATAACATTTTTGCCTTTTTTTTTTTTAATATTTTTAACTTGTAATCATATATAGCATCACTATATATGAAACAAGATTACAGGTCACTGAATAAGTTGGTGTGGCAATCATGACGTATATAGTTTAAATTACAATCCAGTGGGATCAGAGTGAGCAGGTACAACCAATCAAAGGTAGTATTTAGTATCAAGTCAAAGTTCACGAGAACCTCTTTAAAAAGGATGTTTTCACCTAATCCCACTAACTTACTGTCATAGATTTTGAAATAGTGTTGGTATTAAAAAAATAATAAAACATAAAATCCAATTGCGTATGTACCAAACCATACGAGAAGAAAATATTTTTTAAAACTTGAGTTAAGGGGCAGAGTTACAGTAGGAATTCTCCAGGACTTGTTACAATCAGCCGGCAGGGAATTCTCCAGGACTTGTTACCCGTGGGTGAGTGATGGATGGTAGGGAATCATCAGCCGGCAGGGACGCACTACACAGTTAGATCAGATCACTGACAGGGGAATAGCTGTAGCTTTAACCCTCGAGGGGCTTTTACGTCTTCCTCCTCCTCCTTCTTTACATCATCCACGTCATCATGCGAGCATTGAGTAGGCGTAACCCCATCCAGAAAACTTCTCGTTTTAAAAAGGCTGTTACCATTTTCATTCCTTTCTTCTGCGCCTTTATTCTTTTTGTAGCTGCAGCACCACTTAAATCTGTTTATGCAGAAACAGAATTAGTCATGTTGAAGTCCTCCCATTGGAAAGAGGGTTTCCAGGGCCTTTATCCCTAACCTTGTGCGCAATTTAAGACAACAGAAGTTTGCATAAAAGTAATGAAGAATGTAAAATGATTTATGTAATATCTATATATATAATTTGAATTTGAATTTGAACTCTATATATAAAATCTGAATTGGATATCAATAATATAAGACAATTTTATTGAAGGGTATGATTCATGAATAATAAGAACATTTTTACGTCGTAATGCGTTTCCCTTTGAAATGAACTCTCCTCTGATCTTTGAAATGAACTCTCCTTTGATGTTTGCTATTGTTGTTATACACCATCAGATTAAGTGTTAGATGATTAAAATGTTACCATCCGTTGATCTCATAACCGACTCCTCCTTACCCTCCGTTGAGATCTCATAACTGAATCCTTACCCGACTCCTTACCCTCAGTTGATCTCATAACTGAATCCTTACCCTCGCTTGATCTCATAACCCACTGATATATCCACTGATTTGATTTATTCCTTACCAAAAGCTCGAAAATAATAAAAGTTTTTCCTTTCTGTTCAAATTTTTTTATTTTTGGTATTCTACAGAAAATCTTGTTTACAAATATTCATCTTTGATTTACATTCTGCATTCTTTGATTTAAGATTTAAACTTTGTCATCCCTTGTTCTTCTTTTTCATATGCGGACGCTGGAAGTTTATATTCACAAAGTTCTTGCTTCAAGATTCTGCTGAACCATGATTTCTAGATTGATGTGATATTTATTGCTCCAGTAAAGTTTGTAAATAGAATTGAATAAAATTTTTTCCTTTCTGTTCAATTTTTTTTTATTTTTAGTATTCTACAGAAAATCCTGTTTACAAAAATTCATCTTTGATCTACATTCTTTAATTTAAGTCAATTGTTTTTTCGTAGGTGGAAGCTGGAAGTTTATATTCACAAAGTTCTTGCTTCAAGATTCCGCTGAACCATGATTTTTGGATTGATGTCATATTTATTGCTCCAGTAAATTTTGTAAATAGAATTGAATAAAAGTTTTTCCTTTCTGTTCAAATTTTTTAATTTTGGTATTGTACAGAAAATCTTGTTTACGAATATATCTCTGATCTACATTATACATTTTTAATTTGCACTGTGTCGTCCCTTGTTCCTTGTTTTTTTTCATAGGCTGGAAGTTTATATTCACAAAGTTCTTGCTTCAAGATTCCACTGAACCATGATTTCTTGGTTGATGTCATATATATTGCTCCAGTAAATTTTGTAAATAGAATTGAATAAAAGTTTTTCCTTTTTTTCCGAATTTTTTATTTTTGGTATTCTACAGAAAATCTTGTTTACGAATATTCATCTCATCTCTGATCTACATTCTGCATTCTTTAATTTAAATTGTGTCGTCCATTGTTTTTTTTCATAGGTGGAAGCTGGAAGTTTATATTCACAAAGTTCTTGCTTCAAGATTTCGTTGAACCATGATTTCTGGATTGATGTCATATTTATTTCTCCAATAAATTTTGTAAATAGAATTGAATTTCATGTCTCAACAAAAATGAGAAGCGCACAAAAAGTCTTATTTGTGAGAATGAAATGGATATTTCACATTTCTTTCCAAATTATGCCTAATAAAGTCTCATTGCAGACTTAATTTTCATCAATTTTATATAAATAGTTTTAGAAATTCTATTTTAAAGGATATTTGACTAAGAGTTTTTGGAATTTTGCAGCTGCTTGGTTTTTAGAGAAACTTACTGGTGAGGGTTTTAACATTTGTCTTCTCCGGAACTAGGTAAACCACCTGACATTCCGCAGCATCGTTTTTCAAGTGTATTACAATTTTTATTACAGTGAGATTCCACATCCCCAGACCCACCAAATTTGTATATTTCCTTTGTTTGGCGATTGATGTTACATCCAGAACCACCGAATCACAGAGTTTCACCTCAAAATGATGAAGAATAAGTCTGGTGAATAATCCAATTTGATGACGCAATCACTCGTCTTGAAGGCCTTTGATCCTCGACAAGGTTGTTGTATACATGATGTCAGATAGACAAATTGTATCTAAAAAACAATACTTTGCACTTAGTATAAGGTAGATCTTAAGAATTTTGATTAATATAGTTCTTAAAAAATTGTATCAAATTGTTATATGCATTGATAAAAGATTGAATTAGTAAGTTACACGTGATTGCACTTTGTCACCATAATATATCTTGGATTCATTAACCAACGAAGGATTAAAATCTCAAACTTGTAATTTGTGTTTTTCTTGAGTTTTGACTTTAAAAAATTAAATAGAGCCACATTCGGCTTGAGTGAGGAATAATCTCACCGATGTGTGGGCAAGCACTTTAACGGTTTAAGTATTAACACTACCCACCTAAAAGGCCCAGAAGGGAAAAATAATCTTATTAGTTGAATGGCTTGAATGCCCCGTTGTTTCATGCAAAGGCTTAGCCTTAATGCCATAGGGAAGGCCTTAGTGATTCACCAATCAAAACCTCCTATCTGGAAATAGGATGGTAAGGATGGAATCTTGAAATTACTTATACATGGCATGGTATTTTATATTAGTGATATGTGTTTATTAAGTTTTTTTTGGTGTCATTTTATATTAGTGATCCGTGTCCGTGATCCATGTTTTTTTTGGGTGTCATTTTATATTAGTGATCTGTGTTTAAGTGTTTAATTAGAATTTAAATAGATTTTTTTATTTTTACTTAGATTTGTTTCTATGATTTTATTTATTAAAGTTTAATTATGTAAGTTAATTAAATTTAATTGATGTAATTATTTAATTTAATTATTAATGATATTAATAATGTTATAATGTTGTTAACAAAAACTTTAAAGTTAATTGACAAATAAAAAAGTGTCACTAATATTATTACAATTTTTTAAAGCTAAAAACTACGACTATTTTTAAATATCTAAATTTTACAATCACTACTACTACAACTAAAGTTTTCATAATTTAAAATGGATAACACTTTTTAAATAAAAAAATTAATTAACACCTTTTAAAACAAAATATTGAGAAAAATAATAGAATCAAACAAAAATACTATCATTAAGACTCCTTTCTTAAATAATAACTCATAACATTTTAAAAACTCTAGCTTACACATAGACATGATCCTAAAAATTATAAATAAATCAATAGACCAATCAATTAAAAGAAAAAAAGGAAACCCTAATAAATAATAATAAAAGTTTCTCCTCGATGGGGATGCTTAGCAAGACAATGCATGCCAAGATTGAATGTAGTTTAGGGGGTGATTCTTGCCACCCCATAACAATGAATGCATTAAGCCCCCATGCAATTTAATGCATGCCAAGATTGAATGCAGTTTAGGGGGTGATTCTTGCCACCCCATAACAATGAATGCATTAATTATCAACGTGGCATGACTACCCCCATGCAGTTTAATGCATGCCAAGATTGAATGCAGTTTAGGGGGTGATTCTTGCCACCCCATAACAATGAATGCATTAATTATCAACGTGGCATGATTGCCCCCATGCAGTTTAATGCATACCAAGATTGAGGATGTCAGGACATTCTTCTTATGAGGCGGAGGTGTCTTTTTGCATAAGCACCAATCAATCTATATTTCTTTGTTTGAGAATTTTTTGTTCTTAGTAGATATATCCACTGTGGTGTGGGCATGGTCAAGCATTGGAATTGGAACCTACATATAATAAAATTGCATTATCGATGTGATTCTTGCCACCCCATCACAATGAATGCATTAATTATCGATGTGGGATGACTACCCCCATGCAGTTTAATGCATGCCAAGATTGAGGATGTCAGGACATTCTTCTTATGAGGCAGAGGTGTCTTTTTGCAGAAGCACCAATCAACCTATATGTCTTTGTTTGGCAATTTTTTGTTCTTAGTAGATATATCCACTGTGGTGTGGGCATTGTCAAGCATTAGAACCTACATATAATAAAATTGCAAAGCAGATTCGTGAGATTGAATCCCTTGTAGATGGATCCCCATGTTGAATGGTACAAGCTCATAACTTTTCCAAAGAATGTGGATTGAACAATGTAAAGCAAAAATTGAAAATTATTTGCTTAGAAGGTACAAAAATTCACATGTACAATTATGTTTTTTTTTTCATCTATCAGATATTTTGTTTGATTAAATTAATTGTAATTATGAAATAGATGTATGACACCAATCCTTCTCCTCCATTGTATCTTGACATACAATAATGCAGAAATCAACACTTTTAGAATCAAATTATGTGAAGGTAGAATGTAAAAGACGATAAGCTTTTGGTCAAGTGAGATAGTTCAATATTGAAAAATGGTCAAAAACGACTATGAGAGGAGAAATAAATATGCACTAAACCTACATGGAAGGAAATAATCTTAGCATCTTAGCATCAAATGTACATTGCAACCTTTTTCACTTTTTGCGAATAAATTTTGATTTTTTAGTCAGAAAAAGTCTTTTGCATTTATTTATATGGTAAAAAACGACTATGAGAGGAGAAAAAAATATGCACTAAACCTACATGGAAGGAAATAATCTTAGCATCTTAGCATCAAATGTACATTGCAACCTTTTTCACTTTTTGCGAATAAATTTTGATTTTTTAGTCAGAAAAAGTCTTTTGCATTTATTTATAGGCCCCTTCGTGGTCAAATACATAGCCAAGTCTCCCAGAATAAAGGAATGCGCATGGATGCTACCATGAGAGTTCACCATGGTACCTCTAAATAGTGAATTAAAGTTGCTATGTTAGCTAAAATACTTAGTTAATCAATTCTCAATAAAAGAATCCACTTCTCTCCTATCAAACAATGTAAAGTTGTTTAAATCGACTCAAGATCCCCACACAACCACCAACAAGACATGTGAACACATGCTTGGTGCCTTTGATAATTACCTCCCATTCATGTCTATTTTCCTCCATTCTCTTTCTTCCTTATAAATGAATATGTAAACAATAGTGTTGTTAAAAACATCAACTAGCTTTATTGATATATCTATTTCATAGATTTTATTTATTAAACTTTAATTATGTAAGTTATTTAAATTTAATTGGTGTAATAAATTTAATTTAATTGTTAATGGTATTAATAATTTCATAATGTTGTTGACAAAACCTTTAAAATTAACTCACAAATCAAAAAGTGTTAGTAATATTAATACAATTTTTTAACAATCACTACTATTACAACTAAAGTATTGAAACAAGCCTTAAAATTGACTCCCAACTTTGAAAGTGATTAGCGAATAGTAAATCCATATTATTCTATGGATAACACCTTTTAAATAATAAAAATTAAATAACACATTTTAAACCAAAATATTAAAAACAAAAATAGAATCAAACAAAATTACTATCACTAATACTCCTTTCTTAAATTAAAAATTATAACATTTTAAAAACTATAACTTACACATAGACATGATCATAAAAATTATAAATAAATCAATAAACCAATAAATTAAAAGAAATAAAGAAAACCCAAATAAATAATATTAATAAAAAAATCCCCCATGGCGATGCTTAGCAAGACAAAATACGCCGGGGGGTGATTTTTGCCACCCCATAACAATGAATGCATTAATTATTGGCATGACTACCCCCATGCAGTTTAATGCATGCCAACATTGAGGATGTCAAGACATTCCTCTTATGAGGTAGAGGTGTCTTGTCTTCTTGCAGAAGCACTAATCAATCTATTATTCATGGGGATGCTTAGCAAGACAAATAGGCTACGGGGGTGATTTTTGTCACCCCATAACAATGAATGCATTAATTATCAGCATGACTACCCCCATGCAGTTTAATGCATGCCAAGATTGAGGATGTAAAGACATTCCTCTTATGAGGCAGAGGTGTCTTGTCTTCTTACAGAAGCACTAATCAATCTATATTTATTTGTTTGACAATTGTTTGTTCTTAGTAGATATACCCACCGTGGTGTGGGCATTTCAGAGCATTAGAACCTACAAATAAAAAAATTGCAAAGCAGATTCGTGAGATTGACTCCCTTGTCTTAGCTTAGATGGATCCCCATGTAGCATGGTGCAAGCTCATAACTTTTCCAAAGAATGTGGATTGAACAATGTGAAGCAAAAATTGAAAAATATTTTCTTAGAAGATACGAAAATGCACATGTACAATTATGTTTTTATTTTTATATTTTTCCATGCATTTTGATTAACTTAATGATAATTATGAAATTTATATATGACATCAATCATTCTCCTTCATTGTACCTTGACATACAATAATGCAGAAATCAACACATTCAGAATCAAATTATGTGTAGGTAGAATGTAAAAGACTGCAATCTTTTGGAAGTGAGATAGTTCAATATTGAAAAATGGTGAGAAATGACTATGAGAGGAGAAAGAGATATGCACCAAACCTGTGTGGAAGTAAATAATATCAACGTCAAATGTACACTTTGCAAACTTTTTTCACTTTTTGGGAATATAGTTTGCTTTTTGAGTCATAAAAATACTTTCGCATTTATTTATAGGCCCCTTCGTGGTCAAATACATATCAAATACATAGCCAAGTCTCCCAGAGTATCATGCTGAATAAATATAAAGGAACTCTAATGGATGCTACCATAAGAGTTCACCATGGTACCTCTAAGTAGTGAATTAAATTTGCTATGTCAGATAGAATACTTATTTAATCAATTCTCAATAAAATATCCATTTCTCTCCTATCAAACAATGTAAAGCTGTTATGTGAGTGACTCGCTTTATTGATATATCTATTTCATAGATTTTCTTTAAACTAGTTCATCCAGTGCTATTGAATATATTGATATATCTATTTCATAGATTTTCTTTAAACTAGTTCATCTAGTGCTATTGAATATAAACCTGGTGTCACAAACCAGTGAAAATGCCCAAAATAAGTTAACAAAGGAAAATCTAATCACCTTAAGAGTAAGTGGTAAAAGAATGTAAGCTTTTGATCAATTGAGACGGTTCAATATTGAAAAAAAGCATCTTTTTCATCAACTATTTACTATTGGAACTTCAAAGAGCATCTTTGAAGATTGAGAGGCAATTTATGTTGGAAAAGTTATAGAATTTGTAAATTTGACATAAGGTAAGTGATTTATCTTTATCTTCTAGCTTTGAATGGAATTTTCTTTACTAACTTTTATATTCAATGATCTTCTATATGTCACAATTCTTCTACACTTGATGTCTTACGGCGTTTCCTTTGCAACATTTGGTGCAATTGCTAGTGTAGTAATTTGGAGAACTTCTCTAAATTTAGATGGTTGAAATATTCTTCTTTTAAAATTCAATTGGGAGAACTTCTCTAAATTTAGATGGTTGAAATATTTTTCTTTTAAAATTCAATTTTAATATACTTAATGCATAAATTGGAGGGAGATTTCTAAATTCAAAGTTCAACCTTAAAAGCTTCCTCTTTCAACACCTCAAATCAGAGGTAAGATATTGTACTTAACTAAATGTCAGTTTATGCGAAGGCAATACATAGATAAAGATGTAATCTTACTGTACTCGAAACTAAAGTGCATAACGAAGGCAGAAAAATTCTTTAATTAAAACTCGGATATCTACTGCACTGGAGTTCTAGTCTTAAAACTCCGAAGTTTAATATTGCATGAAATTTGGCACTCGACCTGGTACCAACTTCATTTTAACCACGAAATTTTTATACATATTTCTCTGATAAGTTTGCTTCGTTCACAATATTAATATATTATAGGTATTATTATTAATAAGAATGTATGTATCGTCCAAAATGATGCAGTGAGCCCTCAGTTGTAAGAATGCAAAACATTAGATGTAGAAATTTGAATATGCTTTGTAGTTAAATAATAAACTATAAATTGGCATTCTCAATGACCACCAAACATTGATGTTATTACAATGTGATGTGTTACACTGTTGAAGTGTGTTCCCCGGAGAAATTTATAGATAGTTACTTTCCATTGGTAGGTAATAAAATGGTTCAAAATATTTATTTTTTCTGGGTAAACTTTATGATAGTGTTGTTAATAAAATGTTTCAAAAGACTTTTTTTTAATGGGGTCAAGATGGCAAAATATATAAGAATTTGGGTTTTTATTTTTGTTGTAAAGTTATATTTTATTTTCTATTTTTTTTTTTAATTATTTTGTTCACTAGGTTATAAAGATATTTTTGGATATTCAATTTTTTTCAGGTAAAAAAGAAAATTTCCTAAATTTTTAAAAAAAAATCATATATTTTAAATCAATATATTTAATTTATATTACTCTTGTAATTCTTATATTTATTTTTAATAATAATAAACTATATAAATATTAATAGAGCATGTAGTATTTTAAATTTTGATTATCAAATATTTAAATAAATTATATTTTTAAATAAATCAAAGTTTTTAAGATGTACAATTTTTTATAATTCAATTTTATATTTATATATTAATTATTAAATTATAAATATATTATATTTAAAAATAAAATATTTTTTATATTTAATAAATTTATAATAATTTATTTCTTAAATATTATTATCTATTTGTTATTAATTAATTTATTTTCTCACATAATTTCATATAACTAAAAATTCACTAACATTTTTTACACAAAAATACTACATCAAAAAGATAATAATTAAAATTTTAGCATTAAAGAGTTAATAAGTAGAGTAAGGTGAATTATGGGAAAATAAAATGGTTTAAAGAAATATTAAGTTTAATGGATGGTATCATGATCCAAGGAAGGTATTATGTAAAAATAATCTTATAAAAATATTTATATGAAATATATATGAATGAATAAGTCTAAAGTATTCTAGATTTATGAGATGTTAACCAAAAGTTATTTTAGAAAAAAATAATTATATTATATGGCGTATTAATTTTTGAAACTTAAAACACCTTAAAATTATATCAAAGTATTTATGAATTTTTCACTTTCATAAATTTCAACGAAATATTGCCACATTATTCGCCGATGGGGGTGCCGCACCGGGACAACCACCCGCCACGTGATGGATGATGTTTGCATAGTGTTTAAGACGGGGGAGGACGGGACAACAACCCATCTAGCATGCCACAGTTAATTCATCTAAACCTCTGTGTGTGAGTTGTTCATTCTCTCATGTCCGCATTTGTTTCGACGTGATGACGTTTCTCTTCCTTAGTTATATTCCATTGATGGAAATTCCTTTAGGTTGTCTAAAATTCCACATTGATGGAAATTCCTTTAGGTTGTCTAAAATTCCACATGAGGAGTTGGCTAAGGGAATGTTAGCACGAGGAATTCGCTAAAATTAGAGAGTCACTTAACTCAAAAGTGTCAAGTCTAATTAAATTATAGTCGAATTAAGTGGTCAAGTGTTAAGTGTTGAGTGTTGAGAATTTAGTCAAGTCTAGTTAAGTCATAGTCGAATTAAGTGTGTGGTTGTATGTCAAGATATTTTAGATGAGTAGCTAGTCAAAAAGTGAAGTCTAGTTAAGTCATAGTGGAATTAAGTGTTTGAAAAGTTAAATACCCTTCACCCGGTTCATTGTAATAATCAAGTTTTGTGTGATCAATAGAATAGCCACTTGTGTGTGAATTTGTGTTTAAGCTCCTTTGCGTTTCCAACAAATAATTCATTTAACTCAAAATCACTTGTAAAAATCATGTCATCAACATATAAGCAAACAATCAAAATCTGTCCATACACATTTACCGTTGTGTACAAGGTAGGCTCAATGATGCTTTTGCAAAATCTATTTTTGACCATGTAGCTGTCGATTCTGCGATACAAAGCTCTGGGTGCTTGCTTCAACCTGTAAACTTTATCTTCTTTACCTTTAACTTCATATCCTGGAGGCTTCTTCTTCTTGAATGGAATTCTAGAAGGGTGATTTCACATCCATATGATATATTTTCCACTTGTTCTTAACGGCTGGAATTCTAGAAAGTAATTTCACATCCATTTTATATACTTTCCACTTATTCTATGCTGCTGTAGCTAGCACTGCTCTGGTAGTATCATAACTTTTATTATCATAAATTTATAAAAAATAAATTGACATACATGAAAAACAAATAATCATTATCAAATTTGAATTTGAAATTCCAAACCTAGGTATAAGATATACATGGACAAAAATAAAAATAAAATCAAAAAATTACGATAAAATCAAAAAATTACGAAGTGAGGAGAGATGAGTGCGTTTGCTCAGAAACGTATTGAACAGTGACAAAGCTGGCTGAACGCATCATAAAATCTGCTATCCTGACACCGTTTTAGCAGATTTTAGGGGAGAAGTATTATATATATAGAGCTAGATAAGTACATGGAGGAAAAGGATTGAAGTGAAGAGGCGTAGAGGTGGATGATCGATCTAAGAGCAGAAGAGCAGGCGGAACAGAGTTGAATTGCGCGTGTAAAATGAGATCAGATGTACGAACTTCTGGGCATGTGGAAATAGAATGTTTTCTGCTTCGCAATCTGGGATTATTTTGCTTCCCTGGTATCTACAAAAGGATAAAGAAACACACGACTATAGATTGATGTAATGGAAGGTTAACCATTTAATTCAAATGGACTTCTTAGAATTCCGGTACTTTAGTGTCTGGTGTTAAGGTTTAGATGTATCAAACATTCGTAGCAATCCGCTCCATTATCTAGCATATAGGTTTATATATTGAAAGATAACCATTAGTTTTATTCAATGAGAAATTAAGTGATGACTAATTTTGAACCTATTAAAACACGAGCTACAACGTGAATTTTCAAATTTATCCTGGTAAGTGGAAATTTAATGATGGCAATTTGCTTTTTATGTTTGGCTTTTTATTTTTGTGATATTATATGTAATGTTTTAAAAATAAAGGTAAGCATGGAAGTATCCACGTTTAGAATAAAGCATAATAGTTCATTGATATCTATCTCATTGAAAATGTAACGGGCATAGATCTCGACTTAAATTATGATACTCCTTAAATTTGGAAAGTGATACTACTTAGAAATTCTATTTTTTGTTTAAGATTTAATTTAAGCTATAGTGTATATGTTAGTTTATTATTAAAAAATGTTGGGTTATAAAAATATTATTATTAAATATTTAAGATTTTAAAATAAATGTAATTATGGAAATTAATTCTTTGCATTATGTTATATAAATTTTTTTATACTATAAGGATTACCTACTAACATTCATATATAGAAAAAATGAAATTACTAATATTCATGTTAAAAGTTACTTGTTCATGTAATCAACAAATTAGAAAGCAATATAATTTTCCTACGTCATAATGAACTTTTAAAATGACTTTTTTATCTCATTAGATCAAGGAATGGAAAAAAATATGGGTGCGGGTATTACATCTAAGTAAAAGATAATGCCTAACTCCACTTGTGTTCTCCTCAATCACCCTCCTTTTCCACCATTGCAATAGAGATATTGAGGAGAGAAGAAATAATTTCATGTAAAGATGGTATTTTCCTATCTAGAATAATGACAAGTCTTCCAAAGAATTGCCATCAATGTGTCTTGCAATTCCTACTCATATCTATATGAGTGCACTATTCATAAAAAATTCAAACACCTTAAAGCCCTTGGAAGTTGGAAGTTAATACAGAGGAAACTAGAGTGGAATCACAAATTGACCATAATGAAACAAAGCAACATTGAGCAAAGGACAAAGTTGATAAGAAAACTTTGGAAAAACTTGGAGAGCAAAGCTGACACAAGCCTGACATTGAACAAAATCTCATAGAAGAATTTATTCCATGAACATTGAAAATCCCGATATGAAATGAGATATATGCCGATGTTGTACAAATACCATTAAATTTCATTTACCATTTCAATTATTCTCTTGACTAATGATATCTACAACAACATTTTGACACAACCTTTATGATGCATTATCCAAACCCTATAATTATAGTATCACTTCTACAATGCATTATCTAGCCCCTATAAGTCTTGATAATAACTTATAAAAATATACAATAAATTATGAATAGTATTTTATGCAACATAACATAGGTTTCAAGGTTTCAAAAGTTTGATACAGTCATAGATGGACATGAAGAATTTTCATCCACGTGTCAAATATTGGCTAGGTGTAAAAAAACATGCTACAACATGTCAAATTCCAAGCTTTTTTGTGACTTTGCTCAAAATGCTTATCCTAGAAACTTATTTGCATGTGGATAGTTCCAAAAAATGCGTCTAAGTGCTCATAAGCATCATATTGAGAATCCCATGATAGGGTCCTTATCCAACCCCATTGTCGAGGATGATTGGACTGTGCCTTTGTCCACATGGGTTATGAGCTTGTCGCATATCACAATTCCATCCTTATCTTAAGTCGTTGTCAAAATATTCTGAACTTTTTTATTTCATTTTTTATTTAATTTTTAACCTCAAATTGTCAAAGTTTGATAGAGATTTATGGAATCAATTCCATAAAAACTATAGTTTTACCAAAAAATCATCCACCAAAATTTGGAAAGAAACAAAAAGTACATCATCCAATTTTGACATTCTTAAAATGGGTATTTCCCTTAAGGAAATGTTGTAAACGAATTCGCAACTGTATCTGGGTCAAGATCATGACCCTCTTTCTTCTTATCTCAATATGATGGCAATCATCCTATCTCTCCATCATCCAGTTCATGTAATGATGCATCTACCCATGTGTTAACAATGGCGCCATAGTATGATAAATGATCATTATTCAAACTTGCAACTTTTTGCAATATTCATGCATTATATGTACATATTAATTATTTCACGTAGCAACATGGCTTTCACTACCTCGAAACTGGCTCCACCGCCTACACCACAACACCGCTGCAACTGGCAGAGATCCAAAGGGTTAGTTGTTGCCGTGTATGAAGGGGAAAAAACAATTTTTAAATCCATGTCATTGTAGCATCTCACTCTTTTAACGTTGAAAATACATAATTGACCTAGAAATTGGCGCAACAATTTTTTTAGATCACAAGGTGAAACATCCCACATCTATCGATTCCATTCTTCTTTGTGACTTATGCTTGACCTACCTAGTCGCATACATTACTTGTGTAATGCAATCATTACCCATTGATTCAATTGTGCAATCATGGAAATTCTTTTACAACTATTGTTATATCATTACCATATTTTTGGCATTGTTGCTCTAGCTAGTTTTAATGTGGAAATTATGGTGTATTAGATAATATCTTTTTCTTTCTTAAAATTGGTCTTTCAATATTATGCTTTATCATTATATTTTTATGTTCCTATCACATCTACCTCTATGCACATGTGTGCACTTGCGTTCACACACACACAAAAACCTTTACATATTTTAACCTTTATATACACATTATATACTTGGAATGAACCTTGAAAAAACATGACCTTTCGACATTCGTAATTATATTAATTATCTGTAATGATACTTTAGTTTAGGACTTTTGGGCACTATCTCTTCCTCACATAATGTAGACATATGAACATAACTTATTTTGGAATTACCTCATATTAAACCACAATCATCAATATTTTGGTTGACACGTCGATAGGCTTGTAGTTATTTATAACACATTGAAACATGTTTCCATGCAAGTTGGTTTCCAACTAGATGAAAGTCATGTGAATTTAGAACATCACTTGGGTCCCCACCACTCTCGTGGCATCCTAAAAAGATATTAAATTGAATGGTTTAGATTACATCTTGTTGATGCATGATGGATATTGATCAACGAAGGGTTAGGGTAACTACCCTACCCATCCACACGGTCATGGTTTCATTTTGTTACTGTGCCTATTGCGAAATGGAGCTCTACAGTTTTTCTAACCCGACTATAACATAACCCATTTCCCAAGGGGAATATTAATAGATTGACAGTGGATTTTATTAGGTAACCACTAAGGTTTCACTACCTAGTTGATGGTATGACTCCAGTGTAACCACCCCTCCAACATTTACCGAATTTAATTGGCATGTCAGTGTAAAAATGAGATAAAGAGCTACTATGTCATGAACCAACCTCCTAGGTCCCATAAAGGAGGTGGTTCCAAGAATTAATGACAAACTGACCTTAAACAACATCCTACAGGTGCTACAGGATTCCCAAGAGCCAAACAACCACTCCCAATACCCAAACCATGAGCTAGAATTCTTTTTTACTGACTTGGTCTCCCAACAACATGCATGACAAGGCCTCCATGCAGTTGAGGACCTCCAACCACATGCATAAGCCTACCATGTAATAATTGTGACCTAGATGTCCAATTCAAAGGGTGTGGTCCCAGAGTATGAGCCTAATTTTTAGGTAAGCCTCTAAACCATTTCCCATAACTCAATAAGACTTTCTAGAATGATAAATAACATCAAGAAAAATTGATTCATACAAAACTTGATAAAAAACCTGACCTAATTAGGCCTAGCCATGCCATTCATTTCATCAAACATATTGAGAACATGTAATCTATAGGTCATGAATGCATATCTGAATATAGGGGTCTGATACTTATCTTAGAACCATCAATAAGGTCTACTTCCCTCTCAACATATATGCAATAACATCTATTATCTATTGCTTTCAATAACCATTCATCAACTAATCAAAACATGTCAAGAGGCATAACTAGGACCTATTATGAAACCATGCTTATAACCAACATATAACTAGAATAATAACCATGATTGGATTAACATTAAAGCCACATAATAACAAGTACAAACAATCATGAATAAACACGAAAAGAGCTCTTATTAACATATGCAAAAGCCAACCAAGTCAGGGACTTCCACGTACCGCCCGACCATAGATTGGGCTTAACCAAATCTTTATTTCAGCCGATCACTCCCATGCCATATTCCAAGCGTGAATGTGTGGCTCAATAAAGAAACAACCAGGGCTTCCTGGAGATTAAACCACCTCCAACCTCAAGATTTAAAACAATCCAACCAAAACCAGTGATGGGATTCCAAGGCCCAAAGAAAGCACATAAACAACTAGGCTTTATCGCAATCTCGCCAAAATCAAGTAAGGGACCACTAGGTCCAAAACAAACATATAAACAAACAGGCCCACAATCCCACCAAAACCGGTCAAGGGATCACTAGGCCATAAAAAATCTTGGATGCCTCTGACTTTCTTCACCAATACCTTGAGGATTTTTCTTGTCTCCACCCTCAAGCTTTGCTGCAATCCTGCCAAAACTAGTCAAGGGATTCCTTGGTCCTTGGGAATTTTCCTAAGACCACCTCACTCAGTTCCATAACCATTTGGCGATCCAAAGCTCAACCAAATGAAAGAACCCCATCACATTATGGTTATCCAGAAATGGTAAGGCAAGGCTGAAACCACTATCACACCTCGCAAACCGAATTCTAATGATAACAGAGGAATGAAATACACATATACATGTACCATGCATTCTCAAACCATCTATTAAATCACACATGCAACCTATTGCCTGCAAGTATTCTTGTTGAAGTTGCTTGATCCAAATTTTCCTTGCTTGTCCCTTGCTTTCCTTGTCCTTCCTTTGTCTTCCTTTTATTTCTTTCGCCAATGTTAGAGTGCTCCAAGAATGCTCTAAGTGTTCAATAGTATGAGATAATAGAGAGAGCTCCAAGTTAAATTTGACAAAAGGTTGTGAATGTATCCTCAGTAGCCTTTTATCATTGACTCCTCTATTTTCATCAATTTCCACTATTTTTCCTTCAATTTCTTTCTCATGCAAACATGTGACCTTTCATCTCCATTTTCTCCTATTTTCCTTTATTTTCAAAAATAAAATACCAATTAATGCATAGTTTCCTTTTCAAAGCCTTTTCCAATGCCTTTTCCAATTTCCTCTTAGTCATAATAAACCAAATGAACACCCACTGGGATGCTTCACCCAACATTAAGCTTGAAATATGTGTCCCATGACCTTGGTCTTATTTTTCCTTGTTTTACTTTATTACATGGACTTTTAACATGGGGCTATTACAAGCCCCTCCCTCTTAGGGGAACACCATCCTTGGTCCTCGGTGTTCAATGACACCTATGACCAACAAGACAATTGAAAACTAAAACATTTTGCCCATGGAGCTTTATAACTCAGTTAGATGTAGTATTTACAATGAACCTGTTGAAAAGAAAAACCAACCTGACAAACATAACAACATGACAATCATACCACTTATCAGAGCTTTATAACATAACTCATTGTTGTATTTACAATAACATCCATACATGAATATATACATATACCAAAATTCATTTGCCTTAATTGGTGAACAATGAAGGATACATAGACCACATCTTATGAGCCATATCCCATGTAGCTTCATGAAGCACAAAGTGCTTCCACTGCACTTTAACTTGCTCGATTTCTCTGTTCCGAAGCATGAGTTGTTTCGGTTGCAAAATGCACTGAGGTTCCAACTTGAATTCTCCTTCTGGCTCCAACTGCAATACAGACCAATAAATCACATGATCAACATCTTTCACATATATTTTGAGCTAAAACATCATGGACTTTAATTGTTGGAAATAGTGCAAGTATGTAGGAAACTGGTCTAATCTTCTCAAGGATCTCGAAAGGTCTCTGACATTGATGTGCCAACTTGGCACATGATCCAATCCTTAAGGAGCTCTTCTTGGGTTTGATGTGAAAATACACCTGATTTGTAACCTAAAAATCCTTAAATGCCATGTCCTGGTCTGCATAACTCTTCTGTCTATCATGTTCTTCCTTTAGATTCTTGTTGATAACAAGCATTTCCTGTTCCATTTTTGCCAACATGTCTGATCATATCAGTACCCTGTTCACTGGATCACTCCAGCTGATGGGAGTATTACAACTCTGCCCATAAAGTGCCTCAAATGGACACATCCTCAATGACTCCTGATACCCATTATTATAATCAAACTAAACTAGTGGAATATACTCCTCCCATGTCCTTTGTGGAAGCATAACATGCATTGTCAATATATATTCGAGAATCCTATTGACCCTATATGTCTATCCATCTATCTATGGATGATAAGTTGTACTGAAGGCCACCTCTGTTCCCAAACATACAAATAACTCATTCCAAAACATAGAAGTGAACTTGGCATCTCTATCTAACATAATTTTCTTAGGAATACCATGTAATCTCATTATCTCCCTAATGAATACATGTTCTACCTCACTAGCTAAATAAGTAGACTTAACCACTATGAAGTGAGCTACCTTAATCAAACTGTCAACCACAACCATGGTGGAATCGTGTTGTCTAAATATCCTTGGAAAATCTATGATAAAATCCATCGAAATAGCCTCCTATTTCCATTCCAGAATTGAAATCGACTGTAGTAAACCACATAGATGCTTACATTATTCTTTTACCCATTGAAAATCCAAACACCTAGAGACAAAATCCTCTACTTCTTTCTTTAGATTCAGTTAGTAGTAGAACTTATTAACTGTTGTGAGTCTTTTGATATCCCAGGTGACCTGAATATGGCTTAACATGAAATTCCCTCAAGAAAAGATTCTTGAGCTCACTGTTTTCTGGCACATAGACCTTATCCCTAAACTAACCAAACCATATGTCGTGAGATGATACTCCACATCCTTTTCACTTGTACCCTGCTGCTGTAACCTTTTCTTAAGCTCCATGTACCTGTCATCCCACAATCCTGTCTCTAAGATCTAATCCTGTAAATTTGTCTCGTATGTACTCATAGTTGCTATATGATTCACCTGCACTCTTCTACTAAGAGAATTTGCAACCTTGTTCTCCTTTCCCTTGATGTACCTGTTCTCGAAGTCAAACTCACTGAGTGTGGCCAACCACCTATCTTATCTGGCATTCAGATTCGGTTGGTTAAGAAAGTACCTCAATCAACTATGATCACTCATCAAGACAAACCTCCTACTAAGAAGATGATGCTTCCACATCTTCAATGTATGAATGATCGTTTCTAACTCAAGATCATGCATCACATAGTTTTGCTAATGTTCATTCAGTTTGCTTTACTCGTAGCATACCACATGTCCCTCTTGCATCAAGACTCCACTAATTCCTCTCTTACAAGCATATGTGCATACCACGAACTCTTTATCTAGATCTACAATCTTTAGGATTGGATCATTTGTAATCAACTACTTCAACTGCTCAGAATTAGTTGCACATTCCTCTGTCCATTCAAATTTCTTTCTTTTTCTTTGCAATGATGTGATAGGATAGGGAATACATGAGAATTTCTTGATAAACCTCTTGTAATAACCTGCTAAACCCATGAATCATCTAACCTCATCCACATTCCTAGGAGCTTCCCATTCCATGATAGCTCTAATCTTTTCTAGATCCATTATTATGCCTTCCTTGGAAACAACATGTACCAAGTAATGTACCTTTGTCTAAAAGAAACTTACTAAGCTTGTCATACAACTGATTCTCTCTTTGTCATCTCAGTATTTTTTCTAGGTGTTTGGCATGCTCTTACTCATTCTTAGAATATATCTATATATCATTAATGAATATAATCAAAAGCTTGTCTATATAAGGATGCAACACACTATTCATTAAACACATTAAAGTAGTTGGAGAATTGGTTAAACCAATAGGAACTACAAAAAACTCATAACGCTCATACCTGGTCCAAAAAGTAGTCTTGTAGATTTCATCTTCTTTGATGTGTACCTAATGATATCCTGATCTCAAATCAATCTTCAAAACCATTGTTGCTCCATTCAACTAGTCAAACAAGTCATCAATCCTCAACAATGAATACATGTTCTTGAGCATCACCTTGTTTAACTTTTTATAATCAATGCATAACCTGAGAGTACCATCATTTTTCTTCACAAACAATATGGGTGCGCCCCAAGGTGACACACTGAGCCTAATTTATCTCTTGTCAAGCATTTCCTTCAACTGCAACTTCAATTCCACCAACTCTGGAATGCTCATCTTGTAAGGTGATTTTGATGTTGGTATTGCTCCTAGTACCAACTAAATAGAAAATTCAACTTCCCTGTGAAGAGGAAAATCTGAAATATCTATCGGAAACACATCATGAAACTGCTACAAGACAGGTACATCTTCAAGACTTTTGCATCATCAACCTCCTTACCTTTATCACTAGAAGCATGCACTGCAAACAATACACACCTCTTCTTGTGACAATGATTTTCATGTATAGTTGTAACCATTCTAATTGATGTCTCCTTCTTCTTACCCTACAAGATTCTATGTTCTCCATTGTCATCCAAGCACTCAATAGCCTTTTCATAAAAATTCAAATTATTCCTATGAAGGTACAACCAATCCATGCCGAGAATCATATTGTACGAACCCAACGGAAGCACATTCATATGCGCTCATGTAGGAATATCGTTCAAATCAAATGCACAAGCTCTTACCTAATGATGAACTCTTTTCTTCGTACTTGTATCCAACTGCACAAACCAAGACTTGGAATGCATTTTGTTTCTCAAACCAAATTTATCCACCAAGTCAGGATTAACATAAATATAATTAGATCCATGGTCAATCAAAATAGAAAAACTTTGTCACAAATCTTACCTTCCATATCAATAATAGATTCTTGGTGATCTACCTTCCTATTATCCAATGTTGCATAGATATGAGGAATGCTCTGTCCCACATTCCCAATTATCTGTGCCTCCTGAGCACATTAGATCTGAGGCCTACAACCTTGATACGATTGACAATCCTTCTTGAGATTATCCTTTCCACATATCCAACAATGCAACTATCTCCTACCATCATCTCTGTTTTCTTCTCTCTAGGCTGCGACTCATGTCCCTTCTCTACTGCATTAAACTTCTTGTAAGGTGCCACATTCTCTTTCTCACCTACATCCTAAGGTCTTATTCGCTTCGAATGGACATTTACCTTTGGCCTTGTCATTCCCTTCCCAACCTTGATTAGAGTCTGACTAACACTTTGATTGATCATAATAATGTTTAACTTCTCAATCACTTCTTCTAGTGACCGAGGCTCATAATACTCAATCTGATCCTTGAATGCTAATGGCAATCCATTGACAAATTTATGAACTTTTCCCTTTTCATCCTTAAGATATGGAACATACCTCAAAAACTCCACGAGGGTAGTCGTGTACTCCTCATCTATCATTGATCCCATCTTTAGGTCATTGAACTCCTTGGTTTTTCTGTCATAATACCTCTCTGACAAGTACTTCTTCCTCAGGAGTCTCTTGTATTCATGCCAATTCAACTCCTCTATATTGATGTCTATGACCCGCTTCACATCTTCCCACCAAATGTCTTCTTTCCCTTTGAGATTGAATATAGATATCCTAGCCTTTAGGTTCTAAGTATAGTCATGCAACTCAAAGAACTTCTTCATCCAAATCAACCATGCCTCTACATCTTATAACTTCTTCATCTCTCCATCAAATGTAGGTTGCTTTAGTTTCTTGAACTCATCCAGCAAATATCTCGTTGCACTCCTCCTGTAAGGATGATGGTGATGATGACCATGGTACCTGTAAGAACTAGAACTAGTGTAGAACCCATGTCCAATGCCTCTCCTATCAGGTGTATCGAAGAATATTCCATATTTGACTGTTCATCTCTATTTGACATGTGCCCACCATGAGACCTACTTCCATATGCCCCACTAGTCATGTCCTCCTTTCCATAACTGATCCATGGCTACCCCTCTTTGCAAGTCTAACAAAATTTGAAGGATAATTGCATTGACCTCTACTTTTTTCTCCTATACCTTGGTAAGTATTTCCTGTGACTGAATGATCCTGTATTTATCTACTTTGCAACTTATGATTTATGCGTTTAAAATTCTCAAAGTATCTGTTATTTCTAGAGAGTAATCATCTCTTGACTTCTTATCTTATTTGTAAGGAGAGTCTTGTGAACTATAATCCACCATTTTTCTAGTCATATTTGATCCTCTTCTTCCTTCAAGTATACCATTTTGGATAAAACAAATATAAAAATAATCAACGTATCTTAGTGAAGTTCATGGGAGGCTATCTTGTTTGTAAAATCAGTCCAGATTAGCACGATACATGTATATACATAATCATATCATCATCCAGTTACCATGCATGATGTCACAAACTTCAACACCAACTAGATACATGCCAATCATAGCCACTATAATGCATGCATAACAATAACCATAACAATGCAGGAATAACTACATGCATCTAGCATATTACCCAAACAGAATGGAAACCCACTCTGATACCACCCCTCCAACCTTTACCAAACTTAACCAGCCTACTAGGGTAAACATGAGATGGAGAGCTACTATTACATGACCTAACCTTCAAGGTCCCATTAAGGAAGTGGGGTCAACAACTAACGACAAATTGACCTTTTACAACATCCTATAGGTGCTACAAGACACCCGCAAGACAAACAATCACTCCCAGTTCCAAAAACCTGAGATGGAAGGATTTTCCAGTGACATATGTTCCCAACCACATGCATCACAAGGAATCGATGTGGTTGAGGGCCTCCAACCACATGAATAAGCCTACCAGGTAGCACTTGTGACTTATAATGTCTAGTTTAAAGGGCGTGGTCCTAGATTCTCAGCATAATTTCCAAGTTAGCCTCTAGACCATTGCCTAGAACTTAGTGATAATTTCCAGAATGATAAATAACATCGAGACAAAGCCAGTCATACAAAACTTGATCAAAATCTTGATCTATCCAGGCTTAACCCTAACAACCATTTTGTCAAACATATTGAGAACATGTAATCTACAGGTCATGAATGCATATCTGAACATAGAGGTATGATACTTATTTGAGAATCATCAAGAAGGTCTAATTCCATCTCAAAATAGATACAATATCATCTATTAGCTCATGCATTTAATAACGATTCATCAACTAATCAAAAGATGTCAAGAGCCATAACTAGAACTTGTTATGAAACCATGCTTATAACTAGCATATAACAATAATAATAACTATGATAGAATAACCATTAGAACCACATAATAAAAATTAAAAACACTCATGAAATACAAGAGGAAAATAGCTCTTATTAACATATGCAAAAGCTAACCAAGAGAGTGACTTCCACATGCCACCTGACCATAGATTGGGCTGAACCAAATATTTCTTTCATCCAATCACCTCCATGCCATATTCCAAGCATGAATGTGGGACTCAAGACAAAAACAATCAAGGCTTCGTGGAGATTAAACCACCTCCAGCCTTAGGCTTTACTGCAATCCCTCAAAAACTGGTCAACGGATTTCTATGCGCAAAGCAAGCACATAAACAATAAAGATTTACGACAATCCCACCAAAATCGGTTAAGGGATCACTACGTCCAAACACAAAACCGTAAAATAACACGAATTATGGGAATCCTTCTAAAAATGGTCAAGGGATAACTAGGACCTAAACAAGCTTGGATGCCAAATAATTTATTCACCAATACCTTGAGGAATTTTCCTTTCTCCACCCTCAGGATTTTCCTCAATCCCACCAAAACTGGTCAAAGGATTCCTAGGCCCTTAGGAATTTTCCTGAGACGCGATCACCTAGTTCCAAAACCATTTGGAAATGTGGAGAGTACTCATCTCATGAATTCTAATATGATTTGTAAGGAGAGTTTTGTGAACTATAATACACCATTTTTCTAGTCATCTTTGATCCTCTTCTTCCTTCAAGTATACAATGTTAGATAAACCAAATATAAACATAATCAACATATCTCAATGAAGTTTAGGGGAGGCTATCTTGTCTGCAAAATCAGTTCAGATTATCACGATACATGTATACACATAATCATGTCAATATATCGACATCATCGAGTCACCATGCATGATGTCACAAAATTTAACAACAAATAGATACATGTTAATCATAGCCACTATAATGCATGCATAACAATAAACATAACAATGCAGGAATAACTACATGCATCTAGCATATTACCCAAAGAGAATGCAAACCCACTCTAATACCACCCTGTAACCAACCCTCCAATATTTACCAAATTTAACCAACCTACCAGGGTAAATATGAGACAAAGAGCTACTATGAAATGAACCGACCTTCAAGGTCCCATTAAGGAAGTGGGGTCGACAACTAATGACAAACTGACCTTTTACAACATCCTATAGGTGCTACAGGACACCCACAAGGCAAACAACCACTCCAAGTTCCCAAAGCCTGAGATTGAATGTTTTTCCAGTGACTTTGTTTCCCAATTGCATGCATCACAATGCCTCCAACCACATGAATAAGCCTACTAGGTCGTAGTTGTTAAGGGCCTCCAACCACATGAATAAGCCTACTAGGTCGTAGTTGTTACCTAGAATGTCTAGTTTAGAGGGTGTGGTCCTATATTTTGAGCCTAATTTCCAAGTCAACCTCCAAACCACTGCCCGGAACTCAGCGAGAATTTCCATAATGATAAATAACATTGAGACAAAGCCATTCATACAAAACTTGATCAAAATATTGACCTAACTAGGCATAAGTATGACATTCATTTCATCAAACATATTGAGAACATGTAATCTATAAGTCATGAATTCATATCTGAATGTAGGGGTATGATACTTATTTGAGAATCATCAAGAAGGTCTAATTCCCTCTCAAAATAGCTACAATAACATCTATTAGCTCATGCATTTAATAACCATTCATCAATTAATTAGAACATGTCAAGAGCCATAGCTAGAACCTGTTATGAAACCATGTTTATAACCAACATATAACAATAATAATAACTATGATATAATAACCATTAAATCCACATAATAAGAAGTGAAAACGCTCATGAAATACAAGAGGAAAATAACTCTTATTAACATATACAAAAGCCAACCAAGTCAGGGACTTCCCATACCTCCTGACCATAGATTGGGCTTAACCAAATCTTTCTTTCATCTAATCAGCCCCATGCCATATTCCAAGCATGAATGTGGGACTCAAGGAAAAAAATCGGGGCTTCTTGGAGATTAGACCACCTCCACCCCCAGGCTTTACTGCAATCCCTCCAAAACCGATTAAGGTATTCGTAGGCCCAAAGCAAGCACATTAACAACTAGGATTTACAGCAATCCCACCAAAACTGGTCAAGGGATCAATACGCCCAAAAAAAAAAACATAAACAACCAGGCTTTATCAGAATCCTTCTAAAAACGATCAAGGGATCACTAGGCCCTAAACAAGATTGGGTGCCTCATAGTTTATTCACCAATAACTTGAGGAATTTTCCTATCTCCACACTCATGTTTTTCCGCAATCCCACCAAACTTGGTTAAGGGATTCCTAGGCCCTAAGGAATTTTCCTAAAACTAACTCACTTGGTTCAAAACCATTTGGCAATCCAAAGCTCAACTGAATGAAATAACCCCATCACACCATGGCTATTTAGAAAGGGAAAGGAAAGGTTGAAACCATGGTCACACCTGGAAAAACCCATGCCAATGAAATCAAGATAACTAAATGCACACATGCATGTACCATGCATTCTCGAATTAGCTAGGAAATCACAAATGCAACCTGTTACCTGCAAGTATTCCTAATGAAGTTTCTTGATGCAACTTTTTCTTATTTTTCCCTTGCTTTCCTTGTCCTTCCTATGCCTTCCTTTTGTTTCTTTCCTCAAATCTAGTGTGCTCCAAGAATTCTCCAAGTATGCAATAGTATGAGAGAATAGAGAGAGCTCCAAGCTAAAAATGACAAAAGCTTATGAACTGATCCTCAGAAGCCTTTTATTATTGAGACCTCTATTTTCTTCAATTTCCTTATCATGCAAACATGTGACCTTTAATATCACTTTTCTCCTATTTACCTTTATTTTCATAAATAAAATACCAATTAATGCCTCTTTTCCTTTTCAAGCCTTTGCCAATTTTTCCTTAGCCATAATAAACCACATGAACACCCACTAGGATGTTTCGCCCAACATTTAGCTTGGAATATGTGTCCTATGATTGTGGTCTTCCTTTTCCTTTATTAACTTTATTACATGAACTTTTAACTCGGGGTTGTTACATCGAGTTTTCTCACAAGGGAGTTTCTTTAGGAAAATCTCAGATTCTCCTTCAATTTCGATTTGGGTCTTTTGCATATACAAGCACATTCTTTGGAACACGCCCTTACTCTTCTCTAATGGTTCTTTTTTCCACAAGGGTTACACTTCTGAGATAAGGTTTTCCATTATCGATGGTGTTAATTTCTTTAGGGATTGTAACTTAACTCCGACCACTCTAAGAGGATTACTATGGCAGACCATTTCAGGGTAATTTGTTTTTGAGAAACCCTAAATATAACATTGAAATATCTCAATTCCTCATATGGCGTATGACGGGAACTAATTTTACTTGTTTATTCATAGGTGAGTAGCATCTATACTATGTTTCCACAACTATGATTTTAACACTAAGTGAATTGAATATATTTTCCTTTAATGGAATTTTTAAGTTTTAGAATAGTTACTAATATTGTTCTGTTTCTTTGCAGTTATGCGTCATAAGCGATGAGTTCTATCAAGCTTACTAGAATAGTTTTTTTTGTGGCTTCAACCTTCATTTTTCTTTTTGTGATGGTTACATGTTCTCATTTACGTCTAAAATTGTTGTTATGGTTTGGGTATTGCGACAGCCTGTGGTTTACATTTGGTGTGTCATGATATATACTTATACAATATACTATTTTGGTTAGTATATGATCCTTACTTTCACCATAGGTTAATTTCTCTATATGAAAGATTGTAAATGAAAATATTGAGGCCATGACCCCTTTGTTTATAAGAACTTTTGTTAGATTTCGAGGATGCTTGCACGAGTATTTTCCTTTCAACATAAATTATTATTTATGTATAGTGTTTCAATTTTGGATGCCCCAAAGGGAAATTGAGGGTTTATAGAAAGTGTTACTAGGGTTATAGTCTTATTTTGTTTTATATACATATCTCTCTATGAATATTATTTGAGTATTTTTGGTATAAACAATTTGTCATTATGTTTCAAGGGTTTTAGTTTCAACCCTGAAGGAATAATTTATACGGAAGAAAATATTTCCTTTGCTACATGGTGGAACAACAATATAGACTATTTTATATACATTTTAGAAAATGTTTCACTTTTTCTTTTTCATCCATAAGGTATGGCACGTAGTGTAATAAATGGGTAGATTTTGTTGGTATTTGGCTTTGTACCCAATATATCTATAAAACTCCTCTGAGATTGGTATTTCGATTTGTACCTAGTACATCTACTGAACTCCTAAAGAGTCCCTCTTCTCAGAGAAGTGATGATCTCATCTTGGGTCCCCCCACCCAATTATGTTTAGACTTATTCTATTTTACCTTCTCTAATATATATTTTACCTTAATTTTACTTGTCATCTACGAAAATGATATGTTGTATAATAATTTGAAGTTGATTGCTCACTCACAATCTTTTTGATTGATAAAGTAATGATCCCAGAACATACACAAGCCACTGGGAGGACAACAACATTGTTGGAGCATTGGAGATGATATTCGAGTATCAAATCCGAGAATTTATAGCGATTTTTCTGGACGCCAACTAATGGCATAATATTAAACTAATTAGATAGATTATCTTGGAAATTATGGGGTATAGGAAGTTTTAGATCCAATCTTCGACTCGCATTTGTGACCATATGCAGTTTTCTCTGGCATGCACTTACAGGAAGAGGGACCTGTTCTCTCTACTTCCATTATCCTTTACGATTCTCGCTGCCCAATTTGCTTCATTCTTGGGGTGTTTTTGAGAATATCAGTAGGAAGCATGGGTGATATTTCATAAATTAGGAATGAAGGTGTTGTTTCTCCTAAGCTTCCAATATTGGGGAAGAAGAATGTGTTAGTAATGACTCTACTTCCTTATGTGAACAATGTTTCGAACCTCGAAAATTTGATAGGAAATTCAACTATAGATACACGAGAACCCACAACTCAACTCAACTCAACTCAACTATAGATACACGAGAACCCACACTGCATGCTGATGGATTCATTACCCTCTTCCTTATCTATTGTAGTCATCGAGGTACCTAGTATGGTGAGAGTATACTAAGATGGAACAGTTAAACACTTGGTTGACCTGGGTACAGTTCCCCCTTCACTAGTGATTGGCGTGATTACAACTTCTCTTGTCATAGTTTTTTGTCTCCAAGGCCACGAAGGGGAAATTTCTTCACGTTGACGCGTAAATTTTTTCCTTCTGAGCTAATTTTTTTGTTTCTCTCAACTCCCAACAAGTTTCAAACTTCCAGTCTTGAGTCCCGAAAAATATATTGTAGGATTTTTACTGCGCCATAAAAATTTTGATCCCATTGATTGAATTTCCATTTGAATTATCAGATCCAACTAGTAGAATAATAAATCCAAGGTTAGGATTGACTCAGAATTATCATTTCCTATTTCATTTTCACAGGATTACTCGGCACAAACAAATACCTTCCATGGTGGGTTAGAAATTACAACTGTAACAATGAACTTCATGCTCTTAAACGCTGGGGCATATTTTATTGATGTCAAATGCACGTAAATGGTACTATGCATCTCGTAATAAGTCAATACATACGCATATGTTAGTTGGGTATAGAAAATGGAGTAACTGTGTGCCTTCTAGCATATCTAGGCCTTAAAAATGGGTTAAACATTAAATTATTTATTTCCTATTCATATAGGAATATTATATTGAACTTCAATTAACCTGTCGCTTATCTTCGAAAAATGTATATTAATTTGCTCGAAGTTTTAGAAGATTGGAAGATTACCTTTTAATAGTTTCAAAAACCTTTTAATAATTTAAAAAAAAAACAACAAATTTGCACACTATTTCCCTATCTCCATTAAACTAAACAAAACAAAATTTTCGACTATTTCTATCTCACACCAAATGTCTTGCTAACAAATTTCTTACTAGACTTGAAACTTGTAGAGATGTCAAACATCTCCATTTTAAAATGGAACCAGAACTCCATTGAATGGAAGACATATTAGTGGCATTTGGAAGGATAAAAAATTGGTGAATGAGTGTTGGAACGATATAGGGTGGGAAAATATTTTGACAGAAATTCGGAAAGTGAGATTAGAGTGACCAAACCCATTATGTGGCTTATGGAACGAGTCGATGGCCTTTGACGAAAATCGATCTTTATATAATATTTAATTTTTTAGAAATAAGAATTTTTACTGTTTAGTAATTTAATTTTTCAAAATAATCGAGTTCCAAATATGTTATTCCTTGGATGTACCTTTGCACCTTTAGGGGCAATTTCTAGTCCTAATAATTTTTTAAAATATATTTTTTATTCTTAATGAAAATATAATGTAAATCATTTTCATAATAATTATTAGCAAAAATACTTTTTAAAATCATTTATAAATTTTATATATAAATACATTATACTTTTCAAACTTTAATTTTTTACCTAATATTTAATTCATAAAAAACTCCCCTAGGTTGTCACTCTAAACCGTTCCGTCGCACGATTGAAAAAATTTCAGCACTCAAATCCCACCACTGGAACTCGTAACTGCCTTCTTGATTTACAGCGCTTGACGGAGAGACAGATAGAAATGGTTGAAATATTCCTCTTTTAAGATTCAATTTTGAGATAATTAATACATAAATTGGAGGGAGATTTCTAAATTCAAAGTTCAACCTTGAAAGCTTCCTCTTTCAACAACTCAAATCAAAGATAAGATATTGTACTGAACTAAATGCCAGTTTATGCGAAGGCAATACAAAGATAAACATGTAATCTTACTGTAAAGTTCACAACGAAAGAAGAAAAATTCTTTAATTAAAACTCGGATATCTACTGCACTGAAGTTCTAGTCTTAAAACTCCGAAGTTTAGTATTGCATGAAATTTGGCACTCGACCTGGTACCAACTTCATTTTAACCACGAAATTTTATACATATTTCTCTGATAAGTTTGCTTCATTCGCCATATTAATATATTATTCTAAGTGCGCTCACAAGATATTATTATTAATAAGAATCTCGATGTTAAATAAAATATCCAAAATGATGCAGTGAGCCCTAGTTGTAAGAATGCAAAACATTAGATGTAGAAATTTCAAGATGCTTTGTAGCTAAATAATAAACTATAAATTAGAATTCTCAATGACCAGCGAACATTGATGTGATGTGTTACACGGTTGAAGTGTGTTCCTTAGAGAAATTTATAGTTAGTTACTTTTCAGTGGTAGGTAATAAAATGGTTCAAAATATTTATTTTTTCAGTAAACTCTATGATAGTGTTATTAATAAAATGTTTCAAAAGAATATTTTTTTATAGGGTCAGGATGGTAAAATATATACGAACTTGGGTTTATATTTTTGTAGTAAAGTTATATTTTTTTTCTTTCTATTTTTTAAATTATTTTGTTGAGATATTTTTGGATATTCAATTATTAATTTTAATTTTTTTAAAGTAAAAAAAATAAAAAATTCTTGGAGAATTAAAAAAATCATTTAAAATTTTTATATATTTTAAATCAATATATTTAATTTATATTATTCTTGTAATTCTTATATTTATTATTATTAATAATAAAGTATTTAGATATTAATAGAGCATGTAGCATTTTAAATTTTGATTATCAAATATTTAAATAAATTATATTTTTAAATAAATCAAAGTTTTTAAGATGTACATTTTTTATAATTCAATTTTATATTGATATATTAATTATTAAATTATAAATAAATTATATTTAATATTTAATAAATTTATATTAAATTATTTATTTGTTTTTAATTAATTTATTTTTTCACATAATTACATATAACTAAGAATTCACTAACCTTTTTTACAAAAAAAAAAAAAAACTACATCATTAAAAAGATAATAATTAAAACTTTAGCATTGGAGAATTAATACTTAAGTAATGTGAATGGTGGGAAAATAAAATTGTTTAAAGAAATATTAAGTTTAATGGATGGTATCATGATTCAAGCAAGGTATTATGTAAAAATAGTCTTATAAAAGTATTTATATGAAATAGATATGTGAATGAATAAGTCTAAGGTATTCTAGATTTATGAGATGTTAACCAAAAGTTAGTTTAGAAAAAAATAATTATATTATATGGTGTATTAATTTTTGAAATTTAAAACACCTTAAAACTATATCAAAGCATTTATGTATTTTTTACTTTCCTAAATTTCAACGAAATATTGCCACTTTATTCCCCGATGGGGGTGTCGTATCGAGACAACCACCTGTCACATGATGGATGACAGTTGTATAGTGTTTAAGGCGGGGGAGGATAGGACAACAACCCCTCTAGCATGCCACAGTTAATTCATCTAAACCTATTTATGTGAGTTGTTCATTCTCTCCTGTCCGCATTTGTTTCGACATGACCGCACTGCTCTTCCTCTAGCTATATTCCATCGATGGAAATTCCCTCAGGTTGTCTAATTTTTTTGTTTGTTATGCGCCTCTCTCACTACTTGCATCCTTTCGAGCTTTTGCTCCAAGGTGGTGGTCTATCTTGACCGCTTCAAACTTGCCCCAAGCATCGTCCTCTCGCTTGCTTTAGTTATCTGGGAAACTTTCCTTCCTCAGCCTTCTCTGGGGGACACTTCTTCGTTGGTTCTGGCTGGATACAAACTTCATTTCCTTTTACTCCCGACGTTCTTCGCCTTGGCCACTTGGGTGATGCTTCTGGAGTGTTTGGTGTCGAATCTCTAAATTTTTCCTTTGCAATTCTGGGTCTGCAGGTGGTGTTGTAGTTCACGGGGTGATGATTCTGGGTCAAGGGTTGCGTTGGTCTCTAGGTCTTCTCGCATCCCAGCTCTTGCTTTCTAGGGTTCTTGGACTTAATTCACCCCTTGTTGTTCTACTTCGACTTGGGTGTTGGGTTCGTATTTCCTTTCAATTCCATCTAGGGTGCTTGTTTCTTTCTACTCGACTCTCTCGCCTTGGGTTTTCTTACTCTCTGACCTAGTTTGGTTATTCTCAGGTGGTGAATTTCAGGTGGCAGGGTCTTTAGTGTTTGTTTTCCTACTCTTTCTGGTCTACGGTCAGTCTTGATTGGTTTTGAGTGATAGGCAATATCTCTTTGGGTGTCCCTCTTCTCTGGCTCCGTAGGTTCCCTTTGAGTTCTATTACGAATCTCAACACCTGCTCCTTGAGCATAATTGCTTCGACAAAGCAGGATAGTTTTACCCCCCATCTAGGTCTCGGGTGATTTTTTTTTCTGTTAAAGGGGGAAGCTCTAGGTAGGGTACGAGGGGCTCTGGTCATGGGGGTTGAGGAACCCGTGGGGGTCATAACTCGTCAGTCGCTTCTAGGGCAGGTTGTCGCCATCAAATGTTCACGCAATTCAGTCATGGTGCAGGTGTGGGTGGCCGTGGGCAAGGACATCTTCATGGTTTGGAAACTTGTGGTTGCTTTAGCCAAGGACATTCTGGGTTCACAGGTCGAATGTCGTCTAGGAGGACAGGTCCCTCCTCGAAAATCCTTGAACTGCTCAAATCTATCTTTTCTCATCTGGATGCCCACGATCAAGATCGCAGGGAGGAGCATGAGGTTGTGATGGCTAAATTTGAGCAACTATAGTACTTTCAGTGCCATGTTCTTGAGAGGGTGGTCTTGGTCTAGTGCGACTAGAATTTGCTAACAAAAAAGGTTGAAAAACTAGAAAATTGGCTTGCTCACTTTGAGCACCATGTCAACTGCATGTGTCACCCTCCACCTCCCCAGCTACTGGGTCGGAAAAACCTGCCTCAATTACTTCCGATAACTGATTATGTTCATTGGTGTGTTTCTTGTTTTGTTAGTTTTCTAGAATGTTAGGCCTCTCAGGCTCTAGACCTCTCAGCTGGCAATTTTTCTTTTTGTATGTTGTATGGTTATCGCATTGGTCAACAAACCTAGTTGGGGTGAGACCACATGCATTTTGACATCCTTCTATATGCCTTCTGACTAATAGAAATTTTGACTTACCAAAAAAAAAAAATCCCACTTTATTTAAATAAAAGTGAACATAGACCTTGTAATAAATTGAGGATGGTTGTTTGCTCAAGTGTAATAGTAGATTTTTGTATTTCTGGTGTTGCAATATAACAACAAACCTTTTAAATGGAGGACACATCCATAATAATTACGAGATACTCTAAAGAATTCCACATAAGAATATACAATTGAATTCGAGGAATTGTTCTTTAGTATATGTATTTCATGAATGATAATGTAGATATATATATATATATATATATATTTTGTACCAGATGCATGTCAAATGAAACATGGGAATTGTTTGCAGTGTTGGTGGAAGATTGGTATATTTGTCACATGTCATATTTTTTGTAGACTTAGATTTTTTTTTGAGTAGAAGATGGTGACTAGTCGAATGCCTTCAGATTTTATTTTTTCTAGTTGGTGAAGATTGCTTAACTGTTTTGGGGTTGAACATGAAATGTTTCTTCAACCATGGCCCATCTGGGTTTGTCTTTTAGCAGGTCAAAGAACATCTTGTAGCATGTCTTTCTGTTGAGAAGAACAAATATTTCTCTAGTTCAAAAATGTCCACTTTAAGGATTCCTTCTAAAGTAATCATCTCAATCTCAATTTCATCATAAAAAAATAAAATATTTAAAAAGAATATCTATAATATTGGTGGAAGAATCCGCAAATCCATTAGCCACCTCCAATAACTAAAAATAAATAGGTCTTTCTTTCAACCAATTATGAGAAAATATACCTGTAACTCTTGGAAAATGTGCGAAGTTATGACAACTATACCTATCATATAATAGGCTCATAAGGAACATACATCATGTTGGACAACAATGCTTCAAGATACAGTGAATGACATTTCATGTGCCCACTTCTAGGATCCCTTCTAAACAAATCATCTCAATCTCAACATCATCATAAAAAGAATAAAAGATTTAAAAAATAATAATTATAATCTTTGTGGAAGAATCCCCAAATCTGTTGGCCACCTCAAACAACTAGAAAAATTAAATCTTGCTTTGAACCAGTTATTGGGTAGTATACATGTAACTCTAGGAAAATGTGTGAAGTTACTACAACTAGACCTATCATATAACATGCTCACATGGCACATACCTCATGAAATTGGGGGTCTCCATTCATAGGCCCTGGTAAACCTATTGTAAAGTTAAATTAATTTATTACTTGTTGTTAGAGGCAATAATTTATGTTGCAAAGGAAACAATGTGAAACTAGAAAACATCTAGATAGCATAGCGTATCATATCTACCTTCATCTCTTCTCTTCTTCCATATGCTACCGACTTACATCCTTTGCAACATCTGCTAATTTAATATATTCTAATAAATCTTAAATGTAATTATAATAAAGTTTTAAAAATATGTTTTTATTCTTCATGGAAAAAGTATAGTATAGATCATTTTTCATAATAACGACACATCACTCCTAAATAGATATCGAGCACGATAATCGTTAACACTTTGAAATCTCTCTTCTTAGTTCTCGTGATTAGAATGGGATCATTATCAGTGATCCATTCCTCCACAATCTTGTCTACATAACCAATAGATGATGGGTAGCAAAGCTAGATAATGGAGGCTTAAGGCGCTAATGCTATTCATTTTCTCACAGATATGGATGTCAGAAGAATCATAATTCGATTGTGTGATGGACACGAGGAACATGTCTAAATATGGTTTCTCTTAACAAGTAAATAGTTTAATGATTTTCTTTTGCAGTTTTTATGAACAAAGAACAAAGGAATACTAAATGAGAGCGAGCAGATAGAGAAGAAGTTGAAGACATTAATAGATATATACCTAAGAAATTGAATCTCAGTTTAACTGCACTGATATTATTTATTTTCAGAACAATATTTCTGCTACTTGGAGTGGAACTGTTTTGAACAAGGCATAATCAAGAACAAGGTTTTCATGAGCAGAAGTTGTTGACAAAATATCTTCATAAAGAATGGATATGGAGGCTACTGTGTTGAGAATATAGGGGGTTTTAATTAGGTCATTTGTTTTTAAACATTCAACGGTTCTCGCAGGTTTTCTTCATAATATTTTGCAGTTGGATCCTCTTGCCAGGTTATTGTGACAAGCAGTTTAGGGGTCTTGATGGTTTCATCCATGTTTTTATTTACAGACTAAGGGATTGATCTCATTGAACTAATAGCTCAGTGATTGTCTTGAGCCCCTGGTTTTTCTCTCTTCACCTTCTGATGCACATGGCGGGTCGGATACTCGTGCTTATTTTGAATTGTCCTATCTCATGGTCTTCGTGACTTGGGTTATTGTGATTGGTTTGTATTGACCATTTACTAGATGGGCCAACATTTACGATCACATTTACCCTGTATTTTATTAGGGATTTTGGAGTCCTCATCTTCCGCTTCTTATCCCATTACCTATCTAACATCTAGAGTTGTGTCCCTTTCATTCTTTATCCCTATATGCTTTCTATTTGTTCAATTTCTGGTGCCATTTTTTGCCTTTATGACTCGGTGATGAGAAAGTACATTTTTTACATGGTTTCCATCTATACATGTTGTCCTAGTTCTTCCACGCCTATCCTCCATGCAATTACCCTCCTCTCTTGGCCCCGAGGTCCTCCTCGCCATCACCATAGACACTGAAACTAGGCACGACTTGATCTGCCGAGCGATGAATCTTAAGATTATGGGTCTAACTCACCTTTTGGCTATTCACCTCAGGAATATGTGAAGGGATTCCATTCGAACTACACTTGCAAGAAAGGGAAAAAAAGAAATTCAAAGCCCAGAAGGTGAGTATTACTCTGAAACCACTCACTTTGCAACCCGAGTCCTTTTGGGATAGTATAGAAATATTGAAGAGACATGCATTACTAAGTCACTGGCAATTCATTCACTTTACTGGTGAGCAGATCAAGTTGTGGATGACTTTATTTTGGTTTCCTAAGCTCGGATATCAGCTGAGGATTGGCATGTTGTGCAATGGATGGGTGTAATTTCATTTTCTCAACCCGGATGATGTTGAACTCATCCTTGGTTTTCCCTGGGTTAAGGGAAGGGGCTCTAGATTAAGGGAAGGGGCTTCCTCTTGTTGTAGCACTGGCAGGCTAGATTTAATCCATGTATGGCATCTCCTCATCATAAGATTGTTTGGGCCAAGTTGTTGGGGTTTCGCCTAGAACTATGGAATCACTCGGCGATCATTGACATTGAAAATTCCATAGGCATTTTCTATTTTTGGGATGAGGGATCCATAGGATAGATGGACAAAAAAATTACATGGCTGCTCGTCGAGGAAGATCTAAGAGGCGGTTTTCTATCTACAGTGGATTTATCCTAGGATTCTTTCACTCTCAGACTTAGTATTGAATACTAGGGCATCCCATATAGATGTCTGGTTTTCCATTCAATGGATCATGTTCTCTCTAACTATCTGAATCGACTATTTGTTGATTGACACTCATATTGGAGGTGCACTCGAACAATTTCAGCCAAGGAACGGGTTGGGCTGGTGAACCCTTCATAGCCATAGTCGAATCCAGGTACTTATCTTTCGCATTCTCCTATTCTATCGCCTTATAGTTATTTATCCTCACCACTTTCGTCCACTGATATTAACCTAGATAGGGTTACACAAGACTAGCTTCCTATAACCTCTCCCCCTATTTTTGTGCCTATATTTTCCCCACCTATTGTACCCGTATATGAAATGGTACCCCTTTCCCCTCCTCTGATCCATCCTCCTCCCAGGCCTCCTACTCCCACATCCTCGGCCATCCAGTTCATTTCCACCTCCCTTGCCTCCCCCATCTCTCTCGACTGAGAACTAGCAACTCTTTCCTTTTTTGATTCTGTTGGAATGGAACCATTGTCCATTAAAAGGTAATTTTCCATCTAAGGGAGGTTTCTAGTAAAGGACTCTCCTCTACAACTTCTGCTGCTGATAAATCCTCCCTCCTCCAAAAGAATAAATCTACCAAATATAATAATCTTTCTTCCTGCTTATATCTGACATTGTCATTGGATGGAAATATTCCTTTTCTTGGGGATTCATGAACTTCAGACTCTATTGTTTCTCGGGTCATTAGGGCAGACGAGCTCGAACCCCTGGTTTCCTTATGATCATTTTATCTTTCAACATCAAGGGGTTGAGGGGAAAGCATAAATCTCACTCTTTGAAAGGCCTCATTCTCAGACATGCTCAAGATGTGATTCTTCTTCAAGAAGCTATGATCTCTAGGGAGAGATCTTGGGAAATCCTTCTTAATATTTTCTCAAGGTGGCTTGTTTGTGCTACCATCTAAAGTGGAATCTTTGGAGGATTAGCAATGCCTTCGAAGCCTACTAGTCTTAAGATCATGGCTTATATGACTCCTGCAGGTATTCTTTTAACCAGACACTCTCGGGGCTCAGCGTCTCATCTACGTATCATCAACTGTTATGCACCATACACTCATAGGTGGTTCTTTTGGGATAGGTCCATGGATATTTGTTTGTTGGACCTGCCTTCACTTATTGTGGTGGGAGATCTAAATTTGACCGTTGAAGGCAAAGAAAATTGGGGACATAATGTGAAGTCTGATATCTTGGAATCATAGTTTAAATATATTTCCTACACACTGTCTCTCCAAGACATAACACCTCCCAAGATTGTTCCTACATGGAATAATGGTCGGGTTGGGAATGACTATATTTCTAAATTCTTGGACAAATTCTTAGTAAAGGATCAATTGGCTAATAGACTAGTGGACCTCAAATCTTCGGTTATCCCTTCATTTGTCTTAGATCATCTCCCGATCATCCTCTACTAGGTAGGGGATCCTGGTCACAAGGCTCTACCATTTAAGTTCAATCACTCATGGCTGGCGCATAATGAATTCAATGATATTTTCCATAAATTCTGGAGAGAAAAATTAACTATGCTGATTCTAATGGATAATATATGTAACAAATTGCAAGTTCTGAAATGAGAGGTTCGGAAGTGGGTTAAAAATAAAATAAAAATTGTAGAATCCCTAGCCTTAGACTCCATAGAAGCTTCACTGAAAGACCTCTTTGATCCGGATGATCCCCTATTTTCTTTAGTAGCTTGCAGACAATAGATCCTAGAACTAGAATCCAGGAATAGATCATATTATAAGTCACATGAAGTGGTGTGGCAACTTAAAAGTCGGGAAACATGGGTTGCGACTAGAGACAAGAATACAAATTTTTTTCATAGATTTTCCTCTATGAGGTAGAAGGAAAAAGGTATCTGGAATATTCATGGTGAAGGGACACAATTTATACTTAACAACTTGACATTGAGCAAACTTCTTATCATAGCTTCAAAGGTTTATTCTCTGAAAGAAACCTCTCTTTTTGTGCTCAAATGGACTTTATCAACCTTATGCCTACAATGGTACAGGAGTCCAAGAATGGAGTACTAGGCAGACATGTATCGATCGAGGAAATCAACAATGTCCTACATGCCTATGCTAGGTAAAAGAGTCCTGGTCCTGATGGTTGGGGGGTCGAGCTATACATCCATCTTTTTGAGCTAATGTCCTTAGATCTACTAGTTGTATTGGAAGAATAAAGGGTTAAGGGGTGTATTTTGGGTGTCATTAATGCTACCTTCATTGTAATCCCCAAAAAGAAATGCCTAGAAACCTTTCTTGATTTTCGTCCCATCTCCCTTTGCAACTCTGCTTATAAATTGATCTCAAATCTCATTGCTGTCAAATTTAACATCTATCTTACTGACCACATTTCTCTGGAGCAATTCAGGTTTTTAGAGGGGCATTAGATACAGGAAACGATGGCCATTGTGCGCGAATACCTTCATTCTATTAAGGTTAAGAGGCACTCTGCCTGTCTCATGAATATTGATATCAGTAAGGATTTTGACAACATTGACTCGGAATTCTTGAGTTTGATCCTCTACAAAATCAGTCTCAATATGAAAAATGTCAACTCGATTATGGCTTTGTGTGATATCCACCAATTTTCTTATTCTTATCAATGGTTTACCAACTAATTTTTTCAGAGGTTTTAAAGATCTACGCCAGGGCTGCACATTATCCCCCATTATATTTTTACTTGTCATTGAAGTTCTCAGTAGAAGGATTATGGATTACAAAGATAGAGGATTTATAGTGGGCACTAAGATGACTAGACAGATTAGTGTCACTCACTTGATGTTCGTTGACGATCTATTGTTTGGTGGTGAGTCTACTTTTTTAGAATGGTCTAATTTGCATCACATCCTATCTTCATTTGGATTTGCCTTTGGACTCATTATGAATACAAGAAAATTTGAATTGATATCTGATCATGTGGCAAAGGGAGTGAATGAACAAATTTTTCGTCTATATGGGATCACCACACGGACATTGGATTTCAGCTTTCAATACTTGGGTTTCTATATCAAGTCGAACCAATATAAAAATGCAGACAGAAGTTGGATCATTAAAAAATTTGATCACAAATTGCAGCATTGGACCTATAGGTGGCTCACTATCGATGGTAGGCTTATATTGATTAGATTTGTCTTACAATTTTTATTTGTATATTAGATGCACTTATACATTCTGCCAATGGAAATCATACACAAGATCGACGCTATATTGGCTAGATTCCTATGGTTTGGTAACGATCCTTCTAGAAAGATCCATTTGGTTCGTCTATCGCATCTCACGAAAGATGTTGACAAAGGGGAATGGGAGATATTGCATACAAACTCATTTAATCTAACTCTCATCTGCAAGAGTCTATGGAGAGGACTGTCTTGCTGGACCATCTGGTCACAGATCATCAGAGACAAATACTTGGCTTATAAATATTTTGAAGTATGGATTAAACAAGGCGCGATCATTTTTACCTCATCCTCTTATATTTGGTGTAGTATGATTAGTAATAGACACTGACTTTTCACGAGACTTTGTTTGGAGGTTGGAAATGGCAATAGGATCGGAGTTGGCTTGGATACTGTGAGAGGATTACTGGGCGCTCATTCAGTATTTGTACCTCTTCTACAAAACTTGCATGGTAGAGGTGTTTTTCTATTCTCTCATATTGTCTCCTTTAGGGCTCTTTCTCCTAATATTCAATCTTGGCTCTCGGCATGAGACATTGATCTTTCTGGTTGTTTGGATACAGAATGGAACTTATATATTAGGCAGATTGAGACTGTAGGTATCTTTATCTTGGATGAGATGGATAGGATGAGTTGGGCTGGTCAATTGCATAAGAGCCATATTGTGGTTAGTGATATTTACAAATTCATCACCAACTCTAATATTTCAGCAGAGGACTATACTTTGTTTCACAAGTCTTGGAAATGGGAGTTTCCTCTGAAACTCAAATGCTTCGGTTGGCTGGCCTTGCATGATAAAATCCTCACTTGGGAGATATTATCTCACAGACGTTTCATCAGTCCAAGTATATGTCCACCGCAACATTCAGATGTTGTTACTCATCTTTTACTAAGCTTCCCTATTGATGAGCCCCAAAAATGGATAATTATATGGGCTCATTCAGCCTCCTAATTCGACTTAATCCACCATTCTCATTAGTTTATTGCATGTTTTTGATTATATTTATGCTAATAGAGCGAATTGGGTTAGTCATTATGCAAACAAGTCTAATGGGTGCTTTGTGCAGTTTTTTGGTCAATTTTGAGACAAAATCAAAGGTTTAATGAGCACATGGCAGTGAAATTCATGGAAGAACAAGGGAGAGAATTTGTAGGAAGGTGTTCCCTTCATTTATGGGCCCTTACCTCGAATTATCCACCATCAACTCGGAGTTCAAGGGCCACCACATCAATTATCACAAGGGCAGCTGAGCAAGGGCTAGTAAAGTTGCTGTTAACTGCAAGTTTTGGCAGCCGAGTCCCTAAAGTTTAGGAGGACTGTTGGAGTCCTCAATTTGTATAAATAAGAGGGCTTAGGGCCTCATTTGGGTTGGCAGAAGTTAGCTAGTTCGCAGTTCGATTTTAGTCACTTTTTTAGTTAGTAGGTTAGCACTCTAGTGCTGCTCTGTTTTTGCTCATTTGTGGAGCCTTTGCTGTAAACACTTCTGTGATATGGTTATTTTTTTAATAATGGAGATCAGTTGCATTTTGCCTCAGTTCTGAGCTTCTTTTTTGGAGCCTGTAGCTCTTGGGGTTGGGCCCAACCCAAGTGCCAGGACCTCATCCGTGCACTGTTATATGTTTTTCTGCTGTCTTTAATTAATTTCTGCTAGTAGATTACAATCTTGTTTAGTCATTTAGTTCATTTTTGCTGATAGAAATAGTTGCTTATGTTTTAAGTTGATTTAATAGGTTGGTAACGGAAAAGATCTTTAGAAAAAGGCTATCAAGCACGCCTGATCTCACCTCTCCCTCTGTGGGACCATGATCTGAGACCCAGGTGTCCTTGCTACCACCAAAAACATTGTCTTTGCTTCATCATGCAATTATTAGTGTTAGATTCTCATTTGCAGAAGTTGATACCAGTTGTGGTTACATGCTCAGGTTCATGATTGCTTAGTTTGCATAACTATTTCACATGATTTCGTTGCAAATAAACTGTTGTTCATTTTCTTTGCTATTATTTAGGTCAGATTATGTTAAAGTAGCTAGGTCCTTGATTTTCTGAGTTTTTGTTTGTTCAGTTTGAGAAATAACTTGCAGAGCACTTGTAATACCTCTCTATCTATCCTTACCCCATCCATGCAACCTGCTCCATCCTCTAACTTAGATTTTTGCCTTACATTTGCCACATTTTCCCACTTTGCCCTAATTTCTACATTCTTGTGCATCATTGCTCCCTCCATCCTCGAACAAATCCAATCACTCCTTTGCCTCATACACCAGGTCCTAGATCCCTTAACATCCTTATCCAACCTCCATGTGCACTTTCCCACCGTTTTTCCTCCATCAACCCTCCAAAATCCTCTTTTCAGAACATCCTGTAGAAATTACAGAACATCCTGTAGAAACCCTGTAGACTTTCTGTAGAAGCTCATGAAAGTGGTTTCTTGGTATCCGAACACTGTGAAACTCTATGGAAGGGTGCTAGGGACCCCTTAGGCCCTCTTCTAACCTTCCCAACCTCTTACAAGAATTTCCTTTCGCCAATCCACCTTTGCACATTCAAAAACAGTTAAAGCACATGCACAATAATTCTGCCAACTTACTCAAAAATACAAAAAAATGTTTCTTTTCAGATTTCACTTCAGAAGTAGCTTAGTCACATGCATTTTACCTTTCTAAGAGTCAATGGCATTCCTTTTAGTAGCTTTTATCTTCTTTCTTACATCAGTAAGGCTAGTTGGTAAAATTAGGGTTTGCATTTCCTTTTAGCTTTTCAGTTTCTTTTTGCAAGTAGATTAGCCTCCTTTGAGTTAGCTTTCATCAATCAGTTAAAAAGCTTATTCTAAGAGTTCATAGAAGTTGGCTTAAGCTCCTAGCAGACTTATGCCAGCTGACCAAGTGACAGCCGCAGCAAGAGCTAGTACTTGTGCATATAGCACCGTCGCTTCCAAGTTTGTTACGAACTACCGAGTTGATAAAAGTAAAGAAGGGAGTCCCAAGAGTTGCACCATTATTGCTGCAATACTGGGGCCCACCACCTATTGCTACTAAAATATGGAATTCGGTACTTCAATCTTTATAGATTGGTGGTGACTAGATTCAACAATCACTGGAGGAATGTTTCAAACATTGGTTTGTGACTCAACATGAGTTTGGCACCTTACCCTTTTATATCATCTAGGGAATTTGGTGCTATAGGAATTGTAAATTTTTTTACCACAAAGAGGTTGATATAAGGCATATTGTACTAGAGATTGTGTCATATTACTCTGAAATAGGTCCCAAGAAACATGTAACAAAACCGTGGAAGATTATTCTTCTAGATGTCTGGCATAAGCTCCCGGTTGGTTTTTTTGATGGGGCATGTACTAACAGTCAATGCAGATGTGGTGTCCTCATTGTCATTGAACCGAAAAGCTATTGCCACTTCTAGTGGGAGGGTGGAAGAGGTAACGATAACAGGGTGGAAATCATTGCTTTATGGAGCGCACATTTCACTGCAAGCTAGCTAAACATCAATGAACTTCAAGTATTCGGAGATTCTAAAGGCTCCATAGATTAGATCAAGGGGCCCTTTTGCTTTCAACCTCCTCTATTAGCATATTGGATGAAGTGCATCCGCATTATGGAAGGATCATTTCAACAAATCACCTACAAACACATCCTCAGGGTATAGAACAACATTGGTGACTTGCTTTCGAAAAGAGGAGTCTCATCAACACGTGGGGTCATTCACCATGCTAAATACAAACATGACTCCATAACTAAAACTAGCATTATTCCTACTTCTTAGCTTTACTCTTACTTAATATTTTGCAATGTACTACATTTGGTATTTTGGTTTTTTCAAAGTTTTTGATCAAACAAATGAAAGATTAGTGAATGATAAAATAGTTGTTTCTTATACAAACATATATTGTAATAAATTCTGTTTTGATCCACATATTTTTTAGAGACAGGTTGAACTCAATTGTGAAAGATTTGATCCACATATTTTGTAGAGACTAGTTGAACTGAACTGTGAAAGATATATATAACTGTACTTTCTTTTCTAATATATAAAAGAAAAGAGGTGTTTTTTTCTACTGAAAAAAAACATACCGAGCACGATATAGTCGTGTTTACTATTTACGTGCACATAATCCCATAAGCAAGATACGTATCATCGCATGCTTTAGCATATTTATCAAAAAATTATTTCATAAACACGGTTTTTATTTTTTATCGACGAAAAGAGAATCTTCCCTCCCTTGAGTTATGTATTACAAGAGATTCCAATGAGAGTGCTTTTGTCATTCTTATAGCTGATATGAAGAACATAGAGTACAAATAAACAAGAAAGGATATAAGCAAGATAGACCTGAAATAAACCAAACTAAGTATTTACAGCAACAAACAATACTGCCAGGGCAGCACAATAACATTACCAGAAGAAAAGGGGAGAAAAATCACACACGAGGAACACCAAACGATGTGGACTTCAAATAAACCAACGCAAGTATGTACAGCAACAAAAAATACCAGGGCAGTACAATAACATTACTAGCGCAGCATATTTGCAATGAGGAAAGAAAGAAAAGAGGATAAAGATCCCAAAGGAGAAACACCAAACGATGTGAAGCAGAGAAACTGAATAAAAATTTGAAGTTGGAACTAACGAATGGAACCTTGAGTGTAATGGAGCCGTGAGTGTCTTTTAAGTCTTAATCACTTCAATCTCTCTGTGGAAAATTTATCTAATGCCATCATGACAAAAAATTCAGTGATTTCTCATATCCAAACAATTTTTGGATAGGGCAACATTGATAGCGACCTAACTTTAATCATCCACGAGATTCTCGTGAACACCCCGACATGTATTTTATTTGGCAGGGCCTATAATTGAAAAAGATACAGAGAAAGCAATGGAGGGTTTGATCGTGAAACAAACGTCACTTTTCAGGTTTCAGTACGCTAAAAGCAATGTAGATTGAACATGGGGTGACAAGTAACATCAAACTGATTCTAGAAAAAGCATTCTGGATTCTGCGGGGAAAGGAAAAGGGAACTTTGGCAATTAGAAGTCGTTTCAAATAAACTCTTGAGGTTGGTTCGTAGACCACTTGACCGATATTTTATTTCATTAATTATTCCCTTGGTACGGCTTTAGTATCGAACTTTGAGAATGACAGATAAGTTTCACTGTCGAGGTCCTCGTTTGGTTAGTTTGACAAAATGTCAAAAGTTATTGGAATTTGTTTTTTTTTTAAATTAGTTTCAGTAATTAAATTTTGTTTTTAGAGTGGAAATAGATTTAGTACTAGAAACTCAAAATTTTGAAACTTAACTGCTGTATTTTGAATTTCTCAAAATTTTATCAAAATCTTATTTTTTTTGAGCAAATTTGAATCACCCTTTGGGAATTTGCACTCAGTGTAAAGTTTGAGGCACTATATAATGGAGTTGCCTTGCAGCCAAAAGTGGTTGATCTGGGTAAAAAAAATTCAAAAACTCTTGTAGAGGCAGTGTTTGAATCATGTTTTTGATGGTGGAAATAGATTCAGCACCATCAAAAACATTTAGAACACCTAAAATTTTGAAATTTAACAACTATAACTTGGATTTACAAAAATCCTTGCCAAATTTTCTTTAAATATAACCGGAATTTCCATAATTTTTTAACCAACTCCTCCTCTGCCTCGTTAGACTACGCGCTATATAACCCACTCAACTCGGGGCACGGCTGAAGATGACGATATAACCAAGTCAACTCCGCAACCATCGTGATTCGTGACGGTACACTGGAGCACGCCTCTCGTCCTCCACATTGTCCTTCCAAAAAGCATATACTTCACCAATGCATTTTTTCAATACCCTTTACTCGCCCATTGCTTTCAATAAAGTAGAATTTGTGGACGTGAAAATGATAAGCGAATCTCCAATAAATGGACGAGTAGTGGGGTTGAAGATTTCAGGGAGATTACATACACATCCATGATCCAATGGTTGGTGAATCTTCAAGAAACAATAAGGGACCACCATGTGAGATAATTTGGCAAGATTTTGGTGCTGTAGTGTCTAGCCAACTACTTATTCATTATGGATGCCTTGCAAAAATTTCAATGATCAAAATGATGATTTTACTAGCGAAAGTATATTATTTTAGTGAAATATATTCCTACCCAGGATTAGCAGAAATAGTGGTATGAACAAGGTATAGTGCCTGAACGCATGACCCCACATCTCCTTTGAGTACCATTTGCGTGCGTTTGCCATGTAGGAACACATCATTGAATGTTCACCATGCCTTATTAATGTACCTCGTTATCACGATCACGAGGGTGCAGGAGGAGCGATATGGTTACGACGGAGGTTACAAGATGTAGGGGAGCCAGAGGGTCAGCCGAAGGAGGAGGAATGGCGTTACACGATATCAGAGGAGCCAGAGAGTTGGCGAGGCCAGGCAAGAGAAGAGCAAGGGCGAAGTTTAATCTCATTTTTAGGTTTTCTATTTCTTTTGGAATCTCACACTGTTACTTCATCTTAACTGGAGTTTTTTTTTGTTTTTAAACTAAGTATATTTATATGAATATTATGACAAAACCATGAGTTTTCACAGAGTTACATTATTATTATTAAATTATATTTTAATATTACTAGCATTTGCACCAGACGTTGCAAAGAAAACGCCGTAAGGCAATGGATAACATATAACACTATGTAAAGCCATCAATAACATATGACACTAATTAACGCTTCTTTGACCCACCACCTCCGAGCTGGCACCCGCTGCGCTGGCAACCAACACCCGCGCAATTTCAAACGAGCCCTCGCGCCAAACATTCATTTGCACAACCGGAACAGGTCCTCTCGAGCATTCGTTTCTCCCGCTCACGGTGCTTGCTCATTTGCTCCATTCGCACAACCGGAACAGGTCCTCTCGAGCATTCGTTTCTCCCGCTCATGGTGCTTGCTCACCTCGCAGGTCCGCTCGCGGTGTTGAATCCCGGCAGGCTGTGCCCCAGGCATAAGGTAAATTATACTCTGTGAACAATGACATCCACCATTTTGCAACCAACACCCGCACAATTTCAAACGATCCCTCGCACCAAACATTCATTTGCTCCATTCGCACAACCGGAACAGGTCCTCTCAAGCATTCGTTTCTCCTGCTCACGGTGCTTGCTCACCTCGCAGGTCCGCTCGCGGTGTTGAATCCTGGCAGGTTGTTCCCTAGGCGTAAGGTAAATTATACTCTGTGAACAATGACGTCCACCATTTTGGCAGGTGCCCGGAAGGCCCATGCATACGAATCCCACCTCGTGCTGCTATAAATTCTCTGCATTGGCAACTCCCAGCGTCTTGCGAAACATATACATTCAAGGTCTCCATTTGGGCACAGGTTCAAGCAACACTGAAGGTGTTTTCCCATTGCATCGTAATCAGTTACCAAATTTATAACGAACCACTTAGCCATCCAGACATCTTAAATAGTTTTTAGGACGTGGTTTAATGGTTAATAGTTAAGTAGGGAGGTCTAATCTCAAACAAAATTATATATATCTGAAAATTTCTCCAAACGCGGTCCAATCTCAAGCAAAATTATATATATCTGAAAACTGCTCCAAACACAATTTTTTTAGTTGAAAAAAAAATACAATAAACCATCGCCATTACAATTGCAAACTCAAGCTCCTACATCCAGTGTGCTTGATTGTGTACTACCCACTTAGCCATGGAGGCCATGAAAATTAGATAATCCTAAACCACCACCATTGCAAGCTTCCTGCATCCACTGTGCCTGCCTGTGCACTTTGCCAGGTGCATGGTTTATTTGGGCTTTTCATTGGGGTGATATTTTGAGTACAAATATATTCAATTCTGTGAGAGGAATTTGGTGCACATTAATTTTCACATGCTTGCTAGGAAGGATGACCACGGAAAAATGCAAGGGTGCCAACCGGTGGAGCATTGATGTAAGAAGTAGGCTCAGACTACCTGAAGTATGTTGCCACATTTGCTTTATCCTCCTTTTCAACTGAAAACATTTTCCAATGCTCCTTTGGTGTGGTGCCATTGCTTTCTGCAATAAATGAATTATACCTTGCTATTTTAGCAACAAAAAATATAATTGCAAGTGAATCTCATTTTCGTGTCAGATCAACAACCTTTTTCTCGAACTTCTTGTTCCTACTTGCTGAAAGAAAACTGTGTTTTTTGTTATCAACCTTGAATATTTCTTTCATGTCTTCTCTTGCATTATTATGGCGATCTGGGTTCTATGTCAAATGAAGTGACCAGACTGTCATAAGATTAGGCTAGTAATGCAAGCAAGGCGATGATTGCATGTACATTTTGAATTGGTGCCTCAACAGGTGCTAGCATCTCTAACAATTTTTTGAAGTGATTGATGTTGTTGGCCACATCTTATGTTGTCATCTTTATTTGTGAAAACTTCCTCAGCTATATCTTAGGATCTGACAACTTGATATTCATAAATGTTGAACATCTTGAATTTCAATTGATTGTTGTGTTTGGCTACATATTAGGAGCCTCCTCTTTATTTGGTGAAGTTCCCTCAGACAAATCTCACAGTTTTGGTGTTTTGGCACTGCTGATGTGAGTCATTTGATCATTAATTCTCAAAATGCTACAAGTAAGAGTCCTGTGATTATTAGTTTCCCATTTGTTGATTCTAGCAGTTCATATGGTATGTTTGACTTCATCTTCTTCCAGAATGCTAAATGATCTTGTTCAATAATGGAATTCCCATTTGCAGCTTCCAGATGAAATCCCATGCTGTTAAATTTTACAACCAGATCTGTTTTAGACAAAGAAGAAAGTCAAGCTAGCTACAGCCATGGTTCTGGTGTACTTTGAGACTTCTAATTTGCATGGGTGTTTGTTGTATTGCTTGTTCTTTTTCAAATAGGTAACCAACCTGAAATTAAAGTCTGGCCTTCCTTATGAACAGACCATTAGCTTTGGTATCAAATATTGGAAAAAATTCCAGTGATCAAAGAGAGATATTGAGCTTGTGTTCGCAACACTAGAGTGCTCAGCAATTGGAATCAAATTTATTGATTAAGGCATGAATGTATAGCAAATAAAAGACATACCATCCACTGAAATATTTTAATTTTAGCAGAAAAAATGATGTATTCACAGTGGACAAATATTACAGAGAAAAATATACGATAGAGAATTGCAGTGCTTTGGAAATAAAATGCATGAGTCAACCTTACATTATCTTGAATTCTCCCACACTTACAGAGTGTGACTACAATTTATCTATTCAAGTTGTTCCTTGATTATCATGTTGTCTTCTCTGTTGCATTCTCCTCTGTCTGTCTTTTTTTGTGACAGTTTTTTTTGCCTCATTATATATTTTTTTATTATTTAATTAAATGTATTCAATACTTCTCTATAGATAAAGGCTAAAATAATTTTTTCTTCCTAAAGGGCTATTCATAAAGCAAGGGTCAGTTAACCTTCCTAAAGTACTATTTAGCTGTCCTTACATAGACAGTAAGACAAAACCTTGCTTTCTAGGAGATGCAGGTCCAGAGGATATGTGAAGATTAACAAAAAATTTAACATTCAGTATATTCATCTTGCATGTTTTAGTTGACGTATTTCCTGCCTTTGCTATCCCTGATAAACATGATTATTTGTTTGCCTCTTGTTAGAAATGGGTAATTCGGGGATAATTGCTGCACAAGGCCTTGGGCTAACTTGGAATGTGTGTTACTCAATTTAAAATTCTGCTGTTGTTAACTCAATGTAGCTTAGTGTTACTGCCACATGATTCAAGAAAAAAACGAAGTTGGATAAATAAGCTTAGAGTGTATTGTCTGAAGATCCAAGGCCCAAATTATTTGTTGAAGCCTGAATTTTATATTACCATGTATTGACTGGAAATCTAGAAATATATGGTAGTATTTTTTTTCTTGAGCTTTACTGTGTTATCAAAAAGCCCTATTTCTTTTCAACTTGTATGGATGTCTGGGGCTTGGCATGGTTTTTTTGCTGGATGTTTACACAGCAGCTGTGTGAAGGCAAAACACTCTTCTGCTTTATATTTGTTGTAACTTGTTTTATGGTGCATCTATAGGCTGCAATAGTCAGTATATGTTGATGCAAACTTGGAACCCCGACGTTACCCCTATTAATACAGAGTTGGAGATCCATGTTAAAATGAATTACTGTATTGTGTTAATGCTGAGTTGGGGGCCATGCTAAAATAGGTTACTGTATTATATTAAGTTGGGTGTTAGGGTTCAAAACTCATTACACATCTAATAAATATTAAAAACTCGTCCAAAAGCCCAAACAAGAAGATTCAATCCGTAACATATGCAATAGAAAATTCATCCAACAATCTACAGAGGAGAATGCCACTATGAAAACATATACCCACCATAGCACACAAACTATCTATAACCTGATACCATCAATCACAAAATCCATGAAGAGATGGCATATCTGCAACTGAAAATTAAAACAGCAGAGAAAAATTCTTTTAGTTCTTTTCATGTCCCTAAATACCCCTTACACAGGTGAAGGCCTAATCTCTGAAAGCCTAAGGTGAAAGCCTAATCTCTGTAAACAACCTTAATATTAGATTTCAGCCAAAGATACAATTCTGATATATACCATACAATGACAAGAAGCACCTTTCACCAATGCAAATAACCCAGAACTAAATAATATTGCATTTCTAATTTATGAGTTGATATGCCAACCAGTCTTCAACCAGCAACTAATATACCATGCAATACTATGAAATAACACCATTCACTTATCACCTATTGACCGATTATCTGATTCAGATGCTTCAGTCACAGGGCCCATTGTCCTCGGATCATCCATATGTTTAGGGGGAGATAACTATGTCCACACTTTTTCTTTCGCCTCATTTTTTCTTATACTTTCTTCTGTAGTACTTATCATTAGTATCATTTGGTTCGTTTTTCTTGCTTTTATTCCAGAATTTGTCCCATCTTATTTTTATTAGATGTGGCATTTTGTTAAATTCTTCTAATCTTTTGTTCCATTCTGGGAAACTGTTGATATTTTCTGCTTGCTGCTCTTCCATTTTCCTCAAAGACTATGTTGTTCTTCCAGCTTCCTCCAAGATTTTGCATATTTTTGCCAAAAAACTGCTTCCGGTGGTTCCATCTTTAATGATCATCCAAGCTGGCACGAGTTCTGTTTTGTTATCACTAAAATGTTATGGGGAGACACTGTAATGTTATGGGAAGATTTTTAGGGCCCAAGATTTTGCATATTTTTGCCAAAAAATTGCTTCCGGTGGTTCCATATTTAATTACCATCCAAGCTGGCACGATTTCTGCTTTGTTATCACTGAAATGTTATGGGGAGACACTGTAATGTTATGGGAAGATTTTTGCCCTAAATTTTAGTAGATCACTAAGGTTTTTTAATTTTTTACATTTTATATATATATTTTTTAAAACTTCCTTTCTGTTCAAATAATAAGATAGAAATTCTAGCATAAAGGTTGTCTGGTATTTCAATAGCGCAAACAGTCTTACAGTGCAGAACTAATCATTCAATAATCAAGCAGTAACAATGTAACCCATATCCACTATTCTGGTGAACCAATCCATTTCATAGCATTTCCAAATAATTCTAAACAAATCGTCAGCATGAAAATGCTAAAAAAATTACAGAGTTAGGGATCTTAGATATCATTACAGTTACAGAGACGCCTGCGACAATAAGGGGGCTTCAACCCAGGCCTGGATAACCTCTGGAGTTCTCTAAAGCATTCTATGTCAAAATTCATTTTCTTCATCAGTCTTCTCTGCGTGGCACCGAAGCGAATGCTGAAGAAGCTCTGGAATGAAGGATTTCTGGATGTGTTCAGGAAAAATATATATCCAGCCATGAAGTAAATTGATGTAAGAAAGAAGCAAATGGGCTCCATCACATCCCATGACACTTTCCAGAATGTCAACCTCATTAAACCCGCTGTCTGAAGTCCAAAAAACCCCAACCCCACCCGTAATTCTGTCATGGCATGACTCTGAGCTTTCTAATCAATCTCCTCCTTTTCTTTCTCCAGTCTCTCCAGCTCTTCCTTGTAAGGATGGCTCTTCGTTGCAAGGGGCGTAGGCATGATCTTCTCGAAAGCTCTTCTATCTAAAACCACCAAAGAAAAAAGAATATCAGTGAAACCACAACCAAAAATCCCAAATCAGTGAATCCTGAGCCCCAGAAATGCTAAAGAAGCTCTAATTTAGATATACCTTGTAAGGACGAAAATAGGCAGTCTTTTTCAATACGAGAACATGGCCCGATTCGTCAAGTAGCTTCGTTATTCCTTTCGCTTCTTCCTCTGAAGTCCCCTCCAGCGACTCCACGCAAACTCGCAGCAGCTCGTCATATGAAATGCGGTCGTCGTGAATCCACTATATTCTTTTTTTGGCATCCTCCAACCGGACAAATCTCAGCAATCTCCTGCCGTCCTCCGCCGATATCTGCCCGGCAGGAGGGCGGGCGTTCAAATACTGCAACTGTTCCTGCCATTGGAAGAATAGTTGGGAAGGAGGGAAAAGGTGGGACTGAAACTGAGATTGGCTCACCTTCGTCTGTTCCTGCCTGTACAGGAAACGGGAAGGGTGGCCACCAAAGGTGGTCTGCAGTTTAAAGGTCAAAACTCCGCGGAAACGAAGGGCATCAAGGGCATTGCGGAGGTATGCGCAGGTTCTGCGATTGGCAATAACCATGAATTCAAATCACAGTGACCACTCCATTCCACCCGTGTCTCTTCCCCTTGCCATTGATCTAACGCTTGAAATTTGTGTAATCGTCTAACATCTAATCGTATGGTGCACAAAATGACACGTAATCAAGGAAGGGAGTTGATTCCAGAGGGAACACCTTACTGCGTAAATATTAGAGTTTCCAAAATTTTGTAATAATATGTGTTGATTCTAGAGGGAATGCCTTACGGTGTAAATATTAGAGTTTCCAAAATTTTGTAACTACCTTAATATGTGACAATTTTATGACTACGTGTGATATCACATAAATCATAATATGAACCTGAAAATAGTGGAGAAAGTACAACACCAAACCACTATCAGTTTGTTTGGATAAGTACACATTGTAGTGGGATGTGTCCCACTACATCTAAATCGGAAGCATGATTTGTATTAGATAATCTTCTTACATTGCTATTGGTTTGGCATCTTTAGTGAAATACAAGTTTCACGATTCAACTTTTTCTCACATCTATCTTTGAATGTAAGCGCAACTCTAAACAATAATAATTTTAACATTTGCTGGTTCCCAAAGATGATACAGTTCATGTAGAAATAGATGAGGTTTTCTCATGTATAACGCATTCGCAGCTGTTAGTGCGGTGTGTACTGTAATTATATTGCCCCCGTTTATTGAAAATGTGGCCCCATTATTTTAATGAAAATTTACAAATTTAATAGCCGCAAAAAATTAGAAAGCTATGTAAATGATTTTATTTTATTTTTTTTTATTTTTTTATAGAATTTGGAGATAAAATTATTTCAATTTAAGGTGAGGAAGATGTGTTGAATTTTTAAAAGATTTTTAATTGATTTTTAGATTAATTTTTGGGAAATATGTTCATCTTAATGTTTTGTATTGATTTTATGAGATTGTTCCAATTCTAATATGTTTATATCCTATGGAAATTAATATTTTACAATAAGATGTGTAATTCTTTTTATTTTCTCAAGTTAAATTGGATTTGTGCCAAGTGACTTGCAGCTCACCAATTTTCTATGAACCAATTTTCTATGAATTTGAGATTATTCCAATTCTAATAAACTCATATTCTAATTAGAGGGGAAAATTAATATATAAGAAAATTTTATTTAGCAAAATGGTCCATTTTACAATAAGATGTGTAATTCCTTTTTTCCTCAAGTTAAAATTGACTCATAAACTTTTTATACATAATTAGTAAAATAAATATGTACATTAATAAAATTATATTTCTCAGCCGCTGCCACCAATTTCCTAGAGATTTGAGATTATTCCAATTCTAATATGTTTATATTCTAGGGAAATTAATGTATAAGCAAAATTTATCGAGCAAAATGGTATATTTTACAATAAGATGTGTAATTCTTTTTCTTTTCTCAAGTTAAATTAGATTAGTGTCAAGTGGCTGGCAGCTCACCAATTTTCTAAGGATTTGAAATTATTCAATTCTAATAAGTTCATATTCTAATTAGATAGGGAAATTAATATAAGCAAATTTTATTTAGCAAAATCATCCATTATATTCTAGGGAAATTAATGTATAAGCAAAATTTATCGAGCAAAATGGTATATTTTACAATAAGATGTGTAATTCTTTTTCTTTTCTCAAGTTAAATTAGATTAGTGTCAAGTGTGTCAAGTGGCTGGCAGCTCACCAATTTTCTAAGGATTTGAAATTATTCAATTCTAATAAGTTCATATTCTAATTAGATAGGGAAATTAATATAAGCAAATTTTATTTAGCAAAATCATCCATTTTACAGTAAAATATGTAATTTTTTTTCCGTCCAATTAAAATTGACTCATAATCTTTTTATAGATAATTAATAAAATAAATATGTACATTAATAAAACATTCTTAGTATTGCAATAATTATTTTTATCATATTTATGAATATTTCAATAACCACATTAATATTTTTAATATAATTATATTAATAAATATATAAATAAATTCACCACTTTAAGGGAGAAAAAAACTACTCTATTCGAATAATTACATCACTTAAACTTAGTGTTCCATGAAAATTTCCCTTAATTTCAATCAAAATAGAAAAATAATTGGCCCAGAAGAATAGTGAAAACATCTACCATCAAACCGTTAGAGAACAGCCACGAAAATGTTTGCCCGTTATTTCGAGAGAATTCAAACGTAAAGGAGAATCCGAACGACATGATATGACGTATCTGCAATGAATTCAACCGTTGCTTCGATTGAAATTTGGTGTTTTCATTTGAAAATAAGATAGAATGTCGGCCGCTCCCTCTCAACTGTGTCGAATGCTCTCCACTTTCTATGAGAATCCTTGGCCATCTGTTTTGATATTATGTGGAACTAAACATGACGCTTACATCAACTAATAGCACTAAGACTGCATGTTCGTCCGGTGTACGTTTATTTCAATAAAACAAAATAATTGTACTAAGAATGAGCGCGCGTGTTTCGGATCCCAAATTCAAGATTGACTGCGTTCAAATGACAACCGTTAGATTGCCGTATAAGAGTCCAGGATTCAGATATTTTGATTATAACGTATAAAAATAATTATTTCAATGCATGATCACCTTTTTTTTAGGTGTCGTGATCATCCCGTGTTTAGCAAATTCACAAGTAAATTTATCAATTACTGGAGCACTATGGTGCACGGATGTGAAACATTCAAACAAGAACAATTACCGGAGCAATAAGCAAGGATCTTGATAAAGAGCACTCAAATCGCTTTCATTCTGGTAACCTTAAACGGGATCCAGTAGGCAACAACTTCCTGAAGTAAATTGATTAGTCGCCCCATTTGTTACTGTGTGTAGAGATCACATTAACCTTCATAGTTGGGGATTGCAAATATGGATGGTTGAAATTACCAAATTTTAAGGAAACATTCGTGCCCTAAAACTAATCAGTAATAGTTCGAGTACCCGTTATAAGAAACTCTGCACTCAAAATACTTTCAAAGCAAATCGTCTCTCGAATATTCAGACAAGCTTCATAGAATTGCTGGTGCAGAATCTTTTTCTGATCAATTCGAATCGCTGTGATGCATTGCACTTGACAACCAATCCTCTTTCAATTCCATTAAATAGTAATCCGCCGCGGCAGCCGCTCCTTCAATGACAACCAATCCTCTTCAATTAAAGACCATCCGCCTCAGCAGCTCCTCCTCCAGTTAAAGCCAATCCTCTGCAGCTGGCAGAGATGAGCTATATAGATAGTTAGATAGGCAATTTATTTAATGAAATTCTCTGATCATTGCGATTTTATCATATCAAATTGTGAAAACAATGAGCAGGAAAGAAATATAACTCAGATTTTCAATCGGCTGCCGCAGCCCCTCCTTCAATGAGAGTCAATACTCTGCAATTAAAGACAATCCGCCGCAGCAGCCCCTCCTCCAATTTAAGCCAATCCAACGGTTACATAGATGTAGGTTCCAGAGCTTACTGGAGACGAACAGGAGGATACAGGCAAAGACGTGCGAGGGATTAAGAAATGTAAAGGTTAAGAGGTACACAGATATGCTTTTACCGACACAGAGATGGATTAAGAAATGTAAAGGTTAAGAGGTACACAGATATGCTTTTACCGACACAGAGATATGATATCGCCCTAAACTGTGAGATATGGCGATTCTGTTGCCAACTGTGAGATATGGCGATTTGCATGCTTGCCAGATACCATATGCCATGCGCGGCCAAATGCCAGATGCTATGCGCGGGGAGGGGGAGGGATAATGAATCGAACCCCTCGGCTACTATCAATTCCATCGTCTAACAACGAAATCAAGGGCGCAGGAAGGTACAGAGTGGCACTGGAGGGGAGTTCTTCCCAGAAGAACGCCTTACGGCGTAATTATTAAATTTTATTTTTAAATATATATTAAATTATATTTTAATATTATTATTAAATTTTATTTTTAAATATAAAAATAGATTTAATAGGTTTGAAAAATATTTAGATATTTTATCAAATCAATGTTGAAATTTCAAAACAGATCTATTAGGCAAATTTAATTTTTTTTTAGGTTTCCAGGGCCACCTTGTTCGCCACATTGTCCTTCCAAAAAGGATATACTTCACCAATGCCATTTTTTCAATACCCTTTACTACGAATTTTCAATGCTCCATGTGGGTGTAGGCCCAGGACGTGCCTCATTAAGAGTGCTGATCAACGATGTGGAATCCCTGGATTTTGTGGCATGTGGCTCCCATTTGTTGAATAAGCTACAATCTGCAGACGTGAAAGTCATCAGCGAATCTCCAGTCAATAGCCAATGCACGAGGAGCGGGGTTGAAGATTTCTGGGAGATTGCATATACATCCAGTGGTTGGTGAATGGTCCCCCACTGCCCCCAAACAAATAGGGACCACAATGTCAAATAATTTGCCCAGATTTTGGTGATGCGTCTACTGAACGACTTATTCATTATCAATGCAGTGCAAAATCTAAATCATCATTTTAATCGCTAAAGAAAATGATTCTAGTGAAATAAATTGCTGCCCAGGATTAGAACAAATAATGGAATGAGTGCCTCAGCCCCATCTCCTTATAGTACCGTTTGCGTTTTCCATGTAGGATCACATCATTGCATGTTCGCAGTGCTTCAATGTACCTTGTTATCACCATCACGTGGTTGCGGGAGGAGCGATATGATTACGACGGAGCGTAGACGATGTAGGAGGAGCCAGAGGGTCAGCGAAGGAGGAGGAAGGGCGTTACGCGATATGAGAGGAGCAGAGTTGGCGAGGCTACACAGCAGGCGAAGTTTAATTCCGTCACTTTAGGTTGTTTATTACTTTTGGAATTTAGGACTGTTACTTCATTTTAATAGTCACTGGGATAAATAAATTTAACTGAAGTCTCCCTCTGTTTAAATAGACTATATCCATATAAATATTATTTCATTTTAATAATCAGTGAGATAAATTTACTTAGGCTACTTTATTTTTTCCTGAAATTATTTCATTTTAATAATCAGTGGGATAAATCTACTTAGGCTATTTTAATTTTGCCTGAAATTATGAGCTCTTTTGAAGTCCAAAAATCACCAATAATTTCACCTCGTCAAATTTAACTAAATTAAATCAACATTATTTTTAAATTATATTTTTAAAAATAGAAATACATTTAATATCTTCAAAAATTGTTTTAGCATTTCATGAAAATAAACTCAACCTAAAACACTCAATTTTGTTATTAGACCATTTAAAACTAGAATTTCGTAAATTTCTAATTAAACAAAATCAATAAAAACCTATTTTTGGAATTTAAACCCAACATTAATTTACTTTACTCCACCAAAAAAAATAGTTGGACTATCACAACCATTTAATCTGGTTCATAAATAAACTTATATCAATCACATGCAGAATCATTTGAAAATAATCAGCGAATCATGTTGACGATGAACAATATAATCAATTGCGATTTACGCAAATAATTGATAATTGCATTCATATAATGAAATGAGAATGAGATATATTTATTTCGTGATGATTAAGGAGGTATTGAAACAGTTGTGCCTACGTTCTTGCCTGCCTGGATAAGAAGAAATCACGAGATTATCGTACAAGAAATATACTCCTGGTACGCATGATTGTTGGACTGTGATGGATGGATAAGAATGACTCTCACGTTGGGCGGAAAGCAAGTTTTTAACTGTAGCTGTGTGATTATGTCAAGTGGCATCACAAATATTAAAGGAAGAAATGCTCAGAAATTCTCCACAAGATGTGGCTACTTTTTGCCATGCAAATTATCTACAACACAACATTTTTTTCACAGAAAAATTGGAGGATCTCACGCTGAATCCTGGCATTTATTTGAATTTATATACCAGTGAAGGTTAAATGCAGAATTATCTAATTAATATCAGGTCACTACATGTTGAGATAATTAATGTCATTGTAAGTTTGTTGTTTCTTTGTGATGTAGTTTTATTTAACTGCTGATTTTGAATGATTAGAAGATTTAATTGATATTGTAGTTTTATTTAACTAATTTTCAATAATAAGAAAATTTAAAAGACCAAGCTTATTCGTTCCATTCCAGTTTTATATTAAATCTCTTTGTATTTTCGTCCTTGCATTTTCTATCATGGTATTAGAGCACCAAGTTACATAAAACTGCAGAGAAATAAAAAGTGCATTTCGTTTTTTTTGCTCACAAAGAAATAGCAAGAGTTAGAGCACCTAGTTACATCATGATGAAACTGCAAAAGAAAAAAGTGCATTTCAATTTCTTTTGCTCACAAAGAAATAGCAAGAGTCATGAGATGCTCGAGCACGAAAATCCAAGAAAAAGTGCGAAAAATTGAGCATGCAGCCAGAGTCGGGAGGTGCGAAACGCCAATGAGAGAGAGTTTTTTAAAAGTGAGTGGAACCTGATTTTTTCCTTAAGGCCCCATCAGAAAAAAATCAAACATCAAACGAAGGTCAAAGTCACAATGGGAAGAAGCCTCAACGAATTTTCAAAGGTGCATTTTTATGTCATGGTATTTTTTAAGTTTACGATAAAGGGTTTTCCATTTTTAATGAGTTCTCCTTTTTTAATGAGTCTCTGGTTCATGTTAAGGGTGAATCTTCCTTTAATTTTTCAAAATAAAAGAATCTTTCAACATTTTGTTTAAAAAGAGATATTTTAAAAGTGTAAAGGGAGAATTAAATATATATATATATATATATATATATATATATATTTGTTTTTGAAAAGATTTGAGTTTAAGTAAACGGGAGCTATTTGAAAAGGCGTTGTTTTATTTGAAGATGATTTAAAAAAGAAAATTGTTTTATTTAAGGAGCTTGTCAAAGAATTTTTTTTTGACTCAAAGGGGGCATGTTCCTATTCAAAAAAGTAGCTTTCTCTAGCTTTTTGCACACATGTTCACTTTGTTGGGCACATATTATGAATTCTAGTCTTTGTGACTGAACATAATTTTGCAATCCCAAGAGTGTTAAGATTCCTTGCAGAACAGTTATGTAGAGTCGAACCAAGAAGCATTAGCAGCCATGAACAATAATCAGAGGAATGTTTTTGCATAACTAAGAAAAAAAGAGCGCAGAGCCAAATGTTGGATACAAAACTCAATCATTGACTCTATCTTCGACAAGATAATTGTCGTATCAACAAGAAAAGAGGCTTGGGATATTTTGAAATCTTTGTATCAAGGTAATCATATAGTGAAGACTGTTAAATCGCAGATATTGAGAGCTCAGTTCGAAACCCTAAAGATGAGTGACACGAAGAATGTTGATCTGTTCATGGCTAGAGTCATGGGCATAGTCAATCAGATATAACTTATTGGTGAAACCATAACAAAGGAGAAGATAGTTGAAAAATTCCTTCGAAACTTGCCTAAGAATAATGACATGGTTCTAACAACCATTCTGGAATCAAAAGATTTTACAACTTGCTCAGTAGAACAATTGACTAGATCACTTATGGCACATGAAACAAGACTTAACCCTGCAGAAGATTTCATCGAACAAGCTTTCAAAGCACAACTCTCTCTTGGTGGAGGCAGAGTCAGAGGATATAGAGGTAGCTGAAAGCGAGGCAGAGACCTAAGTAGAGGCAGATCAGAACATCATCATGCAACAAAGCAGTGATGACCTACACAAAATCAAACATAGAGAAGCAAAGCAAGGAGAAATTATAATGTCGAATGCTATTACTACAAGAAGTTTGGGCATTTGAACAATAATGCAGAAAAGAAGAATCATATCAACTAAGAGTAACTGTCCATGTCTCCAACAATGAAGGGGAATCCTCTAAGATCATGTTTCTTTCCTGCCATCTTTCTGAAGACACTCATAGTGAGGACCTTTGGTTGCTGTACAGTGGTTGCAACAATCATATGACAAGTAACAAAATTCTACTTGCTTGCATTGATTCTTCCATAACATCTTAAATTACTTTTCGAGATCATTCACGTATTAAAGCTTAAGGGAAAGGTACCATCCCTATTATTACCAAACATCATAAACATAAATACATACATGATGTTTATTATGTTCTACATTTGATGCATAACCTTAGTGGTGTAGGTCAATTGATGGGACATGGTTATGATGTAATATTCCAAGGGAACATATATTATATCTATGACAAACTTCCCAATAGAAGGCTAATAGAAAAGGTTGAAAAAACCAAGAATAGAAGGTTTCCATTAAATTTTAGAAGTCGAAATATTTCACAGTCTTTTGCATACAATGTGTCAAGAATAGATGAATCACATTTATGGAATTCTAAGTACGGGCATATTCCCCTAAAGAGTCTAAGTCTGCTTCATAAACATTCTATGGTCATTGGTCCTCCTATTATGAATGAAAAAGATTGTAATTGTGAAATTTGTATTCTATCCAAGCATAAAAGTGATAGCTTTCCCACATCTTCCTCTAGAGCAAAAGAGCCTTTAGATCTAGTAGATATAGATATATGTGGCCCAATGCAGACACAATCCATTGGTGATAGTTTTTATTTTTTGAACTTCGTTGATCACTATAACATGAAGATATGGGTGTATTTTCTCAAAAATAAATCATATATTTTCTTAAGATTGAAAGAGTTTAAACTAGAAGAGGAAAACAAGAGGGAAAATCCTTTGAAAGTACTCAAGTTTGACCGAGGAGGATAATACAGCTCCAATGACTTTAATTCTTTTTATCAACAACAAGGAATCATCATGCGAAAGAAAACAAGATATACTCCACAACAGAATGGAGTAGCAGAAAGGAACAACTAGTCATTCATGAATATGGCCAAATGTATGTTTCGTGAGAAGAATTTGCCCAATGACTATTGGGATGAAGCAGTTTCTACTTCAGTATATGTTCTCAACATATCTCCAACAACTAGTGTCCAAGATGCAGTTCCTCAAGAAGCATGGGATGGTAAGAAGGTGAATGTATCTCACTTTAGAATTTTTGGATCTATATCATTTACACATGTTTCTGAGCAGATAAGAAATAAGCTTGATGTCAGGAGTGAAAGATATACTTTTGTAGGCTATAGTGAACAATCTAAAGCCTATAGACTCTATAATCCAACCACTAGTAAGTTTGTTTTAAGGAGGGTTGTTAAATTTTTTGAAAATAAATCTTTGTCTGATAAAATTGATGAAGAATTAAATCAGCCTGCCCATCCACCATAGCTACCAAGATTGTAGGTTCAAGAAGATCCATACAACTCTAAAAATGGTACAGTTTCCAGCAGTGATTAATCATCTTCAGAAGACAATTAGAAAACTAGAAGCATTAGAGAAATATATGAGAAGGAGCATGAGTTTGATCAACAGAATATGTTTTTCGTTCTTTCATCTCAACCAACCCCTTTTGAAGAGGAAGTAAAAGAAAAGCATTATATTGATGCAATGAATAAAAAAAGCACTGCCATAGAGAAGAATTAGACTTAGGAATGAGTTGATCTCCTAAGAGGCAAAACCTGAATTGGTATAAACTGGGTATACAAGACCAAACTGAATGAAAAAGGAGAAATTGAGAAATATAAGGTAAGGTTGGATACCAAAGGATTCTCTACAATATTTTGGCATTGAATATGGTGAAACCTTTGCTCCAGTAGCAAGGTTATACTCTGTCAGAACTATTTTGTTCATAGTAGGTCAACACAAATCGAAAGTCTATCAACTTGATGTAAAATCTTCTTTATTAAACAGCATATTGTAGGAAGAAGTTTATGTGGAGTAGCCTCCTATTTTTCAAGTTCCAGGACAATATCATAAGTTGTACAAGTTGAATAAATCCTTGTATGACTTGAAACAAGCTCCACGAGATTGGTACAGTCACATCGACACTTATCTCATCAAAAGTAGTTTTTGCTGAAATAGCCATGAGCCAACTCTATCAACCAAAACTTATAAAGGTAAAATTCTCATTAGTTTCCTTTATGTTGATGATTTGCTTCATACAGACAGGCAATATGATGTTAGATGAATTCAAAGTAGAAATGCAAACAAAGTTTGATATGACTCATCTAGGGCTCATGAAATATTTCTTAGGCATTGAAATTGTACAATCTACTAATGGCATTAATATTCCACTAGCATCCTCCAAAAGTTTAGAATGACCAATTGAAAACCAACTAATAAACCAATTTCTCAAGGAACCACGCTAAGCAAACAAGATGTAGCACCACCAGTTGATTCTACATTGTATTAAAGTCTAGTTGGTAGTCGATTATATCTCACTACAACTAGACCTTATGTCATGTTTGCAGCTAGTTTTGATTCCACATTTATGCAATCACCCAAGATTTTCCATTAGAAGGTTGCAAAAAGGATCTTAAGATATATTGCAGGGACCCTGGACTATGGATTGTTCTACACACATTCTGAATATTGCTCACTTTCAGGCTATACAGACAACAATTATGCAAGTAGTTTAGATGATCGGAAAAGCACCTCAAGGTATGTTTTTGACCTCGGAACCAATTTGATATCATGGGCATCTAAGAAACAACCAATAATTTCAATATCTTATGTAGAGGCAAAGTATGTAGCTGCAAATTCAACAACTTGTCAAGTAGTATGGTTGAGAAGACTATTGAAGGATCTTTCAAATTTTCAAAAGGAGCCAGCTCCTATTTACTATGTAACAGTTATGCAATTTATTTATCAAAAAATCATGTCTTTCATCAAAAGAGAAAACACAATGAGACACGTTTTCATTTCATCCACGGGCTTGTCAATGATGGAGACATATTACTTGCTTTTTGTGGTTCAAGAGATTAGATGGAGACATATTACTTGCTTTTTGTGGTTCAAGAGATTAGCTTGCAGATATTTTCACAAAGCCACCGGTCCAAAATGTATTCGAATTTCAAAGAGAGCAATTGGGCATTGTAAGTGACAACTCTTGTAACAATTGAGATTAGAAGGGAGTGTTGAGATAATTAATATCATTGTCTGCTAGGTGTCATAGTTGGTTTTGATTTTGTTGAATTTAGTTGAGTTTAGTTAAAACCTTCTCCAATCATTTAATGTCGTTTGTTTCCTTGCCTCCTATATATGTAGCTTTATTTAACTAATTTTGAATGATGAGAAGAGCTAATCCGTTCCATTCCAGTTTTGTATCAAATATCTATGTATTTTCGTCCTTGCATTTTTTGTCACTTCATAAGGCCAAGAAATGCATGCCTCTATTTCTTGTCAATTAAATTATCTAATTTCAAGATAGCTTCCTAAGGCCAAGAAACGTTGTTGGACTCTAATGCTGACACAAAAATTCTAGACGAAAATGGGAAATGTTTAATAAAGGGAAATGTGATACACCTTCACATTAGTACGACTTTGGTATTGAACTTTGAGAATGAAAAATGTAATTTTCATTGTACACATCATCAATTGGTTATCATGGAAAAAGTAGCTGGAGTCTGGATTTTTTTCTTAGAAAAATGAATCTTAGTGTTTGAATCTTGTTTTTAATGGTGGAAATAGATTTAGCACATCAAAGATTTTGGGCAATTAAAATTTTGAAACTTGATAACTATAACTTGGATTTATTAAAACTTTATCGCATTTTATCAAAATCTTACGAGAATTTCCATTATTTTCCAAGAAAATTTGAATTGCTCTATATATTTTTGGGAGTTTGCAGTGAGTGTAAGGGTTGAGTTGAGTCACATGGCTGGAGATGAAGATATAACCCACTCAACTCCAAAACCATCATGATTCATGCCGGTACACTATATACCTAGAGCACACATCTTGTTTGCCACATTGTCCTTCCAAAACGCATATGGCCATTTTTTCAATACCCTTTATTACAAATCTTCTATGTTCGTGGTGGCTTTAGGTCCATGACGCCCCTCATCAAGTGTGTTGATCAACGTTTGGAATCCCTATATTTTATGGCTTGTGACTCGCCCATTGCATTGAATACACTAGAATTTGTGGATGTGAAAGTAATCTCCAATAAATTCCCAAGTAGGGGGGTTGAATATTTCAGGGAGATTATATACACATCAATGATCTATTCGTTGATGAATCATCAAGAAAAAACAAGGGACCACCACGTGAGATAATTTGGCAATATTTTGGTGATGTAGTGTCTAGCCAACCACTTATTCATTATGGATGCCTTGCAAAAATCAAAATGATCATTTTAATAACGAAAGAATATTATTTTAGTGAAATAAATTACTGCCCAGGATTAGAACAAATAATGAGATGAACAAGGCGTAGTGCCTGAATGCATGACCTCGCATCTTCTTGTAGTACCATTTGCACGTGTTTCAAATGTAGGATCACATCATTGAATGTTGGCCATGCCTAAATATACTGTGTTATCATGATCACGAGTGTATGGACCTGCGGTCTGGGTCACCTTCACCGTGTGAAGGACGGGCGAGGAGCTCATGCGAAATGTGCAGTGAACGAGCCAAGGGCGAGTTTATACGATGTTTGGCGAGTTGAGAGGGTGATCCCACGAGTTGGGCGGGCCGACCCTCCACTCGGGCGAAGGCAACATGTTGAACGAGTTGGCTTGGGCGTTGGGCGTGGGTCGGCCGAGTGACATAACCTGCCACCCGCCCGTATATATTAGTGGATGGTTTGTGGAGGCAAATCATCATTCGATCAACACGAGTTCGAACAAGGAGTTCTGCGGTATGTGGATGAGCCCACATGATGGGCGGAACTCGGGTGGAAAACTCGTTCAGAAAAGTCAGGTGAAAAACTCGGGCAAAAAAGTCGTGCAGAAAACTCAGGCAAAAAACTCGTGCAGAAAACTCGGGCGAGGTCGTTCAGGCAGAACTTGGGCGAGGTTGTCGAGCAGGAAACTTGGGCGAGGTCGTTTGGGCGAGCCGGGTGAGGTCGTCAGGCGACCTGGGTGAAGTCGTTCAAGCGAGCCAGGTGAGGTTGTTAGGCGACTCAGGTGAAGTCGTTCGGGCGAGCCGGGGAAGTCGTGTGGCGCCCCGAGTGAGGTCATTGGGGTGAACCGGGTGGAGTCGTGTGGCGACCCGGGTGAAGTTGTGTGGCGACTCGGGTGAAGTTGTTCGGGTGAACGAGTGGACGTGCGGACGTGCGAACGGGCGGCCGGGTGAGGGCGCGCCATGCACGACGAAACGAAGAATCGTGCGGACGGGCGACTTGGGTAGGGCGCGCCATGCACGATGAAACGGTGGAAACGGTGAAGTGTTGAGGTTGTGAACGAAGGCGTGACTCGTGCGAAGGCGCCCGTGTGTGGCAACTTGGTTACGACAAGGTGCGCCCAAGTTGGGCAAACAACACGATCGTGCAACGAGGTGAACGAAGGGTTGGTGAGTCGTGCGGCAACCGTGTGGAGGCGTGAACGAGCTGGGTAACCGAGTTTGCCGAAAGTTGAAAATTGGCTAAGTGTAAATTTGGGGTTTCCCAAGATTTAACTTGTACTTATAAAAGAAGATTATATATATTGATTCGGGCAGACTCATGTTGCAGGGAGTTGCCCCTCCCTTTATACTGTTATGCATTTCTATTGTATAATGTTGTGTATGTGAATGTTATGGGCTTTCACTGTATAAAGGACAAACATAATACTTCGTAATGAAAAATAAACTAAGTATGGAATGTTAGGCATAGTCTACAATCGTAAGTATTGGTGAAAAGAAAACGGTTGGTAGTGCCGCACCTCGCTATAGTGCGGTTGGAAGAGTACCGCCAGTGTAGGGGCGTGACAGGTGGTATCAGAGCTAGTGCCGGGGAGCTGGTGCTGGTGTTGAAGCATTGAAGCTGATACACACCTGCACTTCGTGACAGGTGGTATCAGAGCTGATGATCAGGAAGCTGATCGGGTTGACGATGAAGTGCTGATCCCACTGCACTATCATGATAGGTGGTATCAGAGCTGGTCCAAGTTTTGCAGGAAACTTGGTGAACTAAATCAAGGAGCTGATTCTACGAAGACTGAAGACTTGAAAGGGAGTTCAAGTTTTGCAGGTGACAAGTGGAATATCAGGGTGATTCAGGTGAATGGTGAAACAGGTTTAGCAGAGGTGAAGCTTAGTGCTTGGGCCAAGCTGAACGACAAGGCATGGCAGGTTTGGAAGAATGCGAAGGGAAGCTCTTGCTTACCTTATACAGGTTGAAGCGGTTGAAAGAAGAGAATCCCCGGATTCGAAAGGAACTTGAAGTCTTGGAAAAGAATGTTGAAGACGAACTTCTTCAACTTGGTTGGACAATGGAGTAGGATGAAGTTGCAGATTGTGCTGACAAGGAAAAAGAAGTCGTGATGATTAAGGATGTTGCAGATGTGACAATGATGGAGGATGAACTTGAGATTGATCAAGTTGGACCAGGATCGTGCAGTTTGCAGACATGGATGGATGAGGATACTCACATGGAGGAGCCTCATGATGATGTAAGTACTATTGATACTTGTGTTTCATTTGAGCATTTGGTAGATGGACTGTATGCAAGGAAGAGCAAAGTCAGTTTGCCGATGCAAGGGAGCATCTTACCATGGATGTCTATGATGAGACCTTGTATGGAGAAGCAAGGATTGTTGACTGTTGCAGGACTTGTTGGGGTTGTTTGTGACCTTATGGTAGAAGGTACAAGGGCCCGTGACAAGGGAGGAACATGATGATCATTGCGAAGGATTGGGTCATGCTTTAGCCATATGGAGAATTGGCTAAGTGCCTGGCATGACTCATGGACAGATTGGAGGGCACACACTTGGGTATGATGATACTTGGGTGGACTTCTCATGGCCGAGACCAAGAGAAAGTCTTGGTGGAACCTTTAGTGGGGGAGCTATGATGGAGAGACTCATGTGATGATGATATGGTTGGGTGACCGAGTTCACTAGACCGAAGATTGTAGACTTGGATGAGGATGACCGATTGTTGTGATGGGTCTACTTGGTTGGACTACATGGGCAACTTAGTCATGGACATAAGGTTGGAGACATGGAGCATGGCAGTATCTGTAGGGACATTATGCAGGAGCACTTGTAGAGGTGTCACTTATGGGCATCCAATGGGGAGTTGCAAGGCAGGGATGTTATGCAGGTGGATTTGCTGATGTGACATGGAGATGTTTTATTTATGAGCCGATGGAGGGGTTGTGCACTCTTGTACAACAAGGCTATGGACTTGGATGGAGTTGTGAGCAAACTATAGAGCATTCCTACTACATGGAGAGCTGAGGCATCTTGCAGAGACCTTTGGGTCGAGACTTGTATGCTTGCTAAGATGTTGGTTGGAGATGACTCATGGAGCTCATGATGACATGAGGTTGTGACTTTCAGGGACTTCATATATGGTGGACTTGGAGGATCTGATGCATTAAGCAGCTGAGGTTAGGGACTTTGATGCAGAATGGGATGCATACTTTCAAGTACATGTATGGGTGTGGCTTGAGAGAGTGACTTGATGTGGAGGATGGATATGAGACACTTTGGAGTGATGAAGTTACGACACTGATGATGCCTTGGTGGCAACACTTGGGCATGGGTTGAGCCGAGACTAAACCACTTTTGACACATGGGAGCTGATTGATCTATGATCATGGGCAACACATGGATAGATGAGACAGGTGTGTGCTTGTTTCTATGGTAGACTTGAGGGATGGCACATAGAAATATGATGGAGGTTGCTTCATGGACCTGGATGTGGCACATCGAGAGTCGAAGTTTGATGAGATGGTCTCTTCATATTGAGGAGATGGATGTTTTGCAGATGGATGATGTTGGGATGGAAGCGACTGATTTCATGTAGCACATTGGTACCAAACATCATGGACAACATGTTGCAGATGAGATGAAGGCTACTTCATGGACCTGAGCATGGCTTACACTTATACGGAGATGGATTCTTGATCGAGTCGAGGATGTGATGGGATGTTCTAAGAAACAACTGATGATGGCATGAGTATGTTCACTCTCATGGTTTGAGCGTGACGATTGGATTAGCTACCCAACTAGTTCAAGCATGGGGTCGCGAAGTGTACAGAGATGTGTTAGAATTTGTTGGAGTATCATGGCAGTAGTTCACATGAGGATGAAACATGATGAGGTCGACACAATATGTTGTAGTAGGCATGTAGCTTGAGATGGAGGGATCAACCTTCCACAATGGGGAGCAACATGTGGAGATTGTGACAGGGTGGTTGATGGTCATGGATTGAGATGATTTCCGATATATGACATACCGATGGGGTGTATGCCTTGGTATGGTGATCTTAGTGACAGATGGTTGCTAGGATGAGATATTGTCGAGGACGACAATGACTTCAAGTGGGGGAGGATGTATGGACCTACGGTCTGGGTCACCTTCACCGTGCGAAGGACGGGCAAGGAGCTCGTATGAAATGTGAAGTGAACGAGCCAAGGGCGAGTTTATACGATGTTTGGCGAGTTGAGAGGGTGGTCCCACGAGTTGGGCGGGCCAACCCTCCACTCGGGCAAAGGCAACATGTTGAACGATTCGGCTTGGGCATTGGGTGTGGGTCGGCTAGGTGACATAACCCGCCACCTGCCCATATATATTAGTGGACGGTTTGTGGAGGCAAATCATCATTCGATCAACACGATTTCGAACAAGGAGTTCTGTGGTGTGTGGATGAGCCCGCACGACAGGCGGAACTCGGGTGGAAAACTCGTTCAGAAAAGTCGAGTGAAAAGCTCGGGTGAGAAACTCGGGCGAAAAAGTCGTGCAGAAAACTCGGGTGAAAAACTCGCGCAGGAAACTCGTGCCGAAAACTCGGGCGAGGTCGTCGGGTAGTACTCGGGCGAGGTCGTTTAAGCATAACTCGGGCGAGGTCGTCGGGCAGGAAACTCGGGCGAGGTCGTTCGGGCGAACCGGGTGAGGTCATTCGGGCGAGCCGAGTGAGGTCGTCGGGCGACCCGGGTGAAGTCGTTCGGGTGAGCCGGGTGAGGTCGTCGGGCGACCCGGGTGAAGTCGTTCGGGCGAGCCGGGTGAGGTCGTTGGGCAACCCACGTGAAGTCGTTCAGGTGAGCCAGGTGAAGTCGTGTGGCGACCCAGGTGAGGTCGTTTGGGTGAACCGGGTGAAGTCGTGTGGCAACCCGGGTGAAGTCATGTGGTGACTCGGGTGAAGTTGTTCGGGTGAACGAGTTTGGGTGAATGAGTGGACGTACGGACGTGTGGACGGGCAACCGGGTGAGGGCGCGCCGTGCACGACGAAATGAAGAATCGTGCAGATAGGCGACTTGGGTAGGGCGCGCCGTGCACGATGAAACAGTGGAAACGGTGAAGTGTTGAGGTTGTGAACGAAGGTGTGACTCGTGTGGAGGCGCCCGTGTGTGGCGACTTGGTTATGCCGAGGCGTGCCCAAGTTGGGCAAACAACACGATCGTGCGACGAGGTGAACGAAGGGTTGGTGAGTCGTGCGGCGACCGTGTGGAGGTGTCGACGAGCTAGGCAACCGAGTCTGCCGAAAGTTGAAAATTGGCTAAGTGTAAATTTGGGGTTTCCCAAGATTTAACTTGTACTTATAAAAGAAGATTATATATATTGATTCGGGCAGACTCATATTGCAGGGAGTTGCCCCTCCTTTTATATTGTTGTGCATTTATATTGTATAATGATGTTTATGTGAATGTTATGGGCTTTCACTGTATAAAGGACAAAGATAATACTTGGTAATGAAAAATAAACTAAGTATGGAATGTTAGGCATAGTCTACAATCTTAAGTATTGGTGAAAAGAAAACGGTTGGTAGTGCCGCACCTTGCTATAGTGTGGTTGGAAGAGTATCACCAGTGTAGGGGCGTGACAACGAGGGTGTAGGAGGGGTGATATGATTATGACGAACTAGTGTACACGATGTAGGAGGGACCAGAGGTTCACCGAAGGAAGAGGAATGGTGTTACACGATATCAGAGAAGCCAGAGAGTTGGCAAGGTGAGGCAAGAGCAAGAGCATGAGCGAAGTTTAATTTCGTCATTTTTAGGTTTTTTATTTCTTTCAGAATCTCACACTCTTACTTCATTGTAAATGGCCTCTTGATAAATTTAAGTGGAGTTTTTTTGTTTTTTAAACCATCACTATTTTGTTGGTACTTTAAAACATTAGGTGTATACCATACTAAAGAGTTCAAACAAAAGCTCGATGCATTGTAAAAACATTAGGTGTATACCATACTAGAGATTTCATACAAAAGCTCCATGAATTGCGGGTCTATTAGATGATGTAGAATTATAAAAGTTTCCATTGTTTGCAATATAAACCATCCTTTGAATAGTTGTCACATCTTATATTGTAGGTGATCTGAAGATGTCATTTCTCATTGCTAAGAAAAGTGTGCATATAGCACCAGGCCCTCTTTGATATGTATAGATAAACTATGAGACTCCATGGAGATGGGGCAATGTATTGTTTCTGAGTTACTCCACAAATGCATATGTAGAATGCTATGCCTTATGAAAAAGCCTATGGGAAACAAAGATCTCTTTAAGCAAACAATGTCATCCAAAACATACTATTGAAGCAACCATTATGCAACAATAGTAGGATTCTTCTAATTTGTCATCCTTTGGGCCGATTTCAACTTGATGCAGAGTAATAATACATTGTCTTGATTTACAAAAAAATATATAATTTTCTAAATGATCTAATCATCTATAATAGGGAATACAAATGAGAATAAGAATACAACATACATTGTGATGACAAAAAAATTATTAAATGTCTTTCATCAAGCAATATAGAATGCTTAAAAAGAGGAAAAATTAATATTTAGTTGTTGTTTCTTCTTGGTAGAAATCGCCCATTCTAGAAAATCAATATTTTTTCACAATGTTTTAAAATATTTCATTGCTAAAATAAGTGGTAAATTATATCTAAACAATAATTATTATTATTTCAACCCAATACAACTTTTCTAATTGAACAATTCCAATTTAACAATCTTATGGGCCTCTCTTTGCACGTTTTGAGGCAATTGCTAGTATATTATCGTGGCTACTTTAACTAGAGTTTAAAAATCAAAGTTCATAAAGGAAATTTTTTTTTTACCGTTTTCTATATTTGTTTTCTATATTTGAAGTCTAAAAATCAAACAAGTTAGAATATGCGTATAAGTTCTAAATTCAGAAGTAAAAAATTTGTATTTTAAATATTCTTTACCGCAGGTAAAAGAACTATTGATGTTGATAAGACTTTTGGCATATTTTCATAGCTCCTTCGAAAAGAGCTAAAAATTCTAAGTATTTAATGAGATTTGGAGGACTTCTTTTGAATTAGTATGGTTGAAATCTTCCTCCTTTAAAATCCAATTCAAAAATACTCAATGCATAGGGAGCTTTCAAAGTTCAACCTTAAACGTTTCCTTTTTCAACACCTCAAATCTAAAGTAAAATGTTGTACTTAACTAGTTTTTAAGGTAAAATGTTGTATTGAACTAATTTACTATGAACTTTAGTTCTTAGTGAAGCATAATTTTTTTTTTAATTAAAACTCGGATATTTACTTCACTGAAATTTTAGTGTTAAAACTCTAAAGTTTAATATTGCATGAAATTTGGCACTCAACATGGTACCAATTCCTTTTTAACCACGATATTTTTATAGTTATTTCTCTGATAAGTTTGCTTCATTGGCAATATTAATATGTTATTCCGAGTGCCTTCACAAGGTATTATTAGTCCCTGCCATCTGGCAATGGCCAGGGACTATAGTAATCGATTTTTAGCGATTTAGCATTACTTTAAGCTGCTTATCCTGCTAAATAACCATTTGCTATCGCGAATATCCAAACATTTTAAACTTTTTAAACCGTACTCCATTTCATCGTCTTATTTGGCCTCTTTTCGAGGCATGGAGGCGGAAAGCATAGGTTATATGATATTTTTTCATATTTACAAATTCGCTTCAAACTAATGTCGTTCGATGTTAGCATTAAATCCCAAGCATTTTATGTTAAGATTAATTCAAAGCTCATAAGCTTCACGGCAAGGTCTGGCATGTCCGCCACGTACCACCGCTTCAATCTAGGTGCCATTCCATAGACTAGAACAATTGTCCCTTTCGCCAGATTGCATAAGAGAGTTTCCTTATAAGCCAAAGTCTTTGAGTAGTCTTTGAGTCTTCGGAGTCCCTGAGTCTTCTGCGCTAATAGTCTGATGAAGCCTTCTGCATAATAATGGAGTCCAGTCCCTTGCTAATACTTTGGCTGTAATCCTGTGGGCTGGAAGCTGATTTTCCATTGCAGGCTTCAGATCCTGTATCTTTGTTGGGCCGTTTTGTTGCAGAGGCATTCTTTTCTGAACTGGAAAGGGGGCTGGCGTTGCCCATCGAATGAATCACTGTTGGCAATCTCCCAAACTGCACTGTATATTTGCGCGGACTCATACTGTACCATCTCCATTGTCCTACCTGCGATACCAGTAAGTCCATTGAGGTTCAGATGGTGTGATTTCATTTAAGCGTAAATTTTTGCAACGTGTTTCTCAATTATTCTATTTCTCTTTTAGGTGGGATTCTAATGTTATTTGTTGATTAAGATTATTAGAAGAGACGAGTGATATGAAAATGACAGGTGGTTACTCACCCGGGCAACTTCAACGGCGGAAATGTCTGTTTGGCCTCCTTCGTACAAAAACTTGACAGCAAGAAAATTCGGGTACGCACTGCTTCCGTCTACCTTGATATATAACAAATTTTCAAGAAATTCGCAGAAAAAACCATTAAATTTTTAGGTGCAAACAATATTATTCTTACGCTCTAATAGATGACAACTTTTCGAGTAAGTCATGGAATAAAATCAATAATTTTCAGGAGCAAAGGATTCATAAACGATATCGTTATTGTGCTGTAATATATGACAAATTTTCAAGAAATTCATAGAGCGAAATCATTAATTTTAAGCTGCAAAGATCAGCAAATATGATGGCTCCTCTGTTGCGATACATCACACACTACTTTTAAAAAAGTCGCAGGAAAAAATTATCAATTTTCAGCTGCAAAGATTAATTTAATTTTCTGCTGTGATATATCAGGATTTTTCACATATAATTAAATAAGTGTACCATTAAAGATGACGAATTGAAGACCATGTATCACATCCCAACCAGAAAGCAATTATATTAATTGAACATGTATGCAGTTACCAGTTTACTGACCTGCACGCCTTACTAGTCCTCCGGTAAATAGGTTACTAAAACAGATAATTCATAAGCAGTGTATTAATTCACCTGGAATAACTTATTTTTTCTTTTCAACAGGAAACTATTGTATTTCCAAGATAAAATCTACAGCATCCCAACCAGAAAGCAATTCTATTAATTGAACAGGTATGCAGTTACCAGTTTACTGACCTGCAGATAATATGACGGCATCCAGACGTTTTTCCAACAATATGTTTGCATCTTGGACACTGTTGCCAGTCTTTCTCTTTGGCTAGCTTGAAGAGTGCCATGTCACCTTTCTCTTCCTCGCGAGGCGACACCTTCTTTATTTCAGTGCAATCCAAACCCTCATGCCATGGCACACCCCACTGAACGCAAATTAACCTTGCGCAATGAGGGCATTCTGAGTTTTTAATAACCACAGCAGCTGCCGCAGTTGAACTTCCTGCTTCAGGCACATCCTTCAACAAGGGTGCCGAGCAATCCTCAAAAGGGCAACAGGACCTCTGAGAAATGGGATTCTCCACATCCGTCAATGGCAATTTCCACTTCTGAATGGTAAGCTTCTGACAATTTCCACTTCTGAATGGTAAGCTTCGAAGGGATCGCTTCACATATCTGAGGAATCAGATTCTCACTGCAACTGGATTCTGCGCAATGAATGGGCAACGAATTTTCTTGCAATTTACCACGGATATGCAGGGCCATGCAAGAAGAACAAAACCTGTGCCAACAAGCCATTCTATCAAAAAATTCAGATGGGTATTTCGCTTCAAAACAGATGCGGCACGATTCTTTCATAGAAGGGGCATCTTGATTTCCTTCGACCACCCTCTTCCCAGTCCTTCTCGGCCTTTTGGGCAAGGGAACCAATATTCGTCCGCTTCTCAGGCACTTACCCACTGAATTCTGAGGTAAAAACAAGCAGAGAAGACACCCACAAAACTGATCTGTGAAAGCTAATAGTGCTGAAGCAAGCCGATACAGAATTCTACAGAAAACGCAAACCATGAGTACCAGCAGCAGCACCCCAAGCGGCAGAGCAACAGCAGGGCTACGTGGCAGTTAGCATACTATTTGGCTTCGCCTAAACATTGCAGTCTGTCATTTGGGCAGAGAGGGAGAGCGACGGAGACATTGGGTTGCTCACAGTGAAGCCGATAATGGCTACACTACTCACGAACAGCTCGTTGGCTCGTTGGCCTTCCTTAAACAGATCCTGGGATGACAATGACACAACTGAGCGCATTTGACAAGTTACCCTAGCCGCACATGCAGCCAATGATTTATCTGCATGAGTGTTTCCACATTGCGAGGAGTAATAATAACATGTAACTTAGGGAGATATAATTTTTATTTCCTTCGTTTCAATTTATAAAATTTAGGGAGATATAATTTTTATTTCCTTCGTTTCAATTTATAAAACCCCGCATTTACAATTTTTCTAAAGGACAAATTTTGAAGAAAGTCACATAATTAAATCAGGAATTTTAGAATACAAAGATTAACAAACTATATCATTCTTCTGCTGTGATATATAACAAATTTTCAAGAAATTCGCAGAAAAAACCATTAAATTTTTAGGTGCAAACAATATTATTCTTACGCTCTAATAGGTGACAACTTTTCGAGTAAGTCATGGAATAAAACTGATCTGTAAGAAAGCACATACCTGGAATGCAGACAGCAGGTAATTAAAAACCGATTTCAGATCTTTATTAAAATTCCGGAGATGAAAACTCTCTTAGTATGGGTGAGTGCAGACAGCACTGTATTGCTGTTAAAGCAGCAAATTAGTGCTTTGACTGGCTATCCTGGCCAGATCCAGCACCTAGTCAATGGAAGATGGTCTCTCCAGGACCACAGAACCCTGGGGAGCTATGAGATCAGGACTGGAGAAACCATTGCTGTGAACCTCAGGCTGAGAGGAGGGGCACCTTTTCAGGGACAGCCAAGCAGTGCAGGAGGGGAAAAGGGGAAATCAGTACCCCAGCAAAAACCTAAGGGAGCTCCATCTTACAAAAACATTCTTCAAGGCAACAGAGAGTCAGGACCCCCACCAGATCAAGGTGGATATACACCTCGGCCATACATAGTAGAACAGCTAGGGCAAACTCCAGCCCTTAATCTTGATTACACAGGGATGGATGACTATGTAAAGTCATATGAATCGCAGGCCATAATATGCCGATTCAACAATTTCTGTCCAACACCGACGAATCTATTCCACTGGATCTTCAAAAACTGGACCATGGAATGCGATATACACCTGTGCTCCAAAGGTTTCTTCATAGTCAGATTTGCATCCATGGAGGTCAGAGATACAATCATCAACGCCGGGCCTTGGTTCTGGGGAACGGCGGGGCTGTTTATAACCCCATGGTTTACAGACTTCGATCCAAACAAAATGACAGTCACCAAAGTGCCGGTATGGGTTCGTCTTCACAACCTCCCCCTGCATTTTTGGAGCGAACGAGTCTTGGAAGGAATCGGGAACAGCATCGGGAAATACATCAAAACATATATGGAAAGGATTGATGAAAGGATCTTCACCTTCGCACGAATCTGTGTGGAAGTGGATTTAAGCAAAGGGCTGCCTGACAATATAAGGCTGATATACAAACAGCAAATTTGGTTGCAATCACTCGACTATGAAAATACTGCCTTCAGATGTAGGCTCTGCAGACAAACAGGACACTTGCAAAGTACATGTCCAGAAGCCAAAAAAGTGAACAGCAAAAGAAAGCAGAAAGGAAAGCAGAAGAAAGGTTGGTTCTTTTCCCCTCCGGTCTCAGAAGATGAAGAATCAGAAGCCGAAGAGGAAGACACCACCACAGAGAAAGCCGAGGCTCATCAGGAATCGGGGAACCAGAAAGAAACCACAACAGACACCAAGGTCGTACAGCATCACCCGAATCAGGCTGAGAAGACAAATATTGAACAGAACATGGGAGGGATGAAGCGGCTTCACCAATCAGATACATCAGACTCAGACAAGGAATTAGGCACGCAGGAAGCAGAATCACAGTTAGTTATTGCCTCGATCGAGCCCACTCAAGGAGTATGGCGCAAGGTCGAAAAGAAAAAAGGAAGAAAAACCTGAAGCGTGAGTCTCACTCACAAATGCATTTCAGTTTTTTCTTCATCTCTCCCCTTTCCTCTCTCTCTTCCCTCTTCTCTCTCTCTCTCACTCTCTTGTTTCTTCTCTTCTTTTTAGCACGTTAGTCCCGTAACGTTGCGGAGGGTGCCAAGGCACCCGAGCCCATCTGGGCAACTATGGAAATGCATCAACATCTGCAATTGTAACTTTTCATTTTTTAAATAAAAGATTACAGATTTTTTCTTCGGAAAAAAAAAAGTCATGGAATAAAACCAATAATTTTCAGGAGCAAAGGATTCATAAACGTTATCGGTATTGTGCTGTAATATATGACAAATTTTCAAGAAATTCATAGAGCGAAATCATTAATTTTAAGCTGCAAAGATCAGCAAATATGGTGGCTCCTCTGCTGCGATACATCACACACTACTTTTAAAAAAGTCGCAGGAAAAAATTATCAATTTTCAGCTGCAAAGATTAATTTAATTTTCAGCTGTGATATATCAGGATTTTTCACATATAATTAAATAAGTGTACCATTAAAGATGACGAATTGAAGACCATGTCCCATCTGCGGGGTTTCGCCGACTCCATTGTTAAGCTGAAACTTTCCATAATTAGAATTGTTGTACAATACGCTCCAGGCCTTTGGCCCCTGATTACTTCACGGAATTTGTCGCCCTGTGACAGTGGCAGAATATTTGCAAATGCAGATAATAATGACTATGGACAGAGCCAGACCCACAATGTATTCCGATCGATCATCAATGTCAGTCAAGCGCCATAAATGTAAACATAACCCGTTCTAAGCGCATCCACAGCCGACAGACCCGCCCTTCTTCACTCCTATATTCTTAACTCCCATCCTCTTATGTGCTATCCTATTCAATCCTTCTTATCTATACTTATCCTCGCTTTAGCTCATAGACAGTTTCTTTAGATACTTCAGTTCCAGTTCGTGACTACTTAATAATCGTTCAAGCATTAATGAATCAAATGCGCAGATGTTGTTCAAGATCCAAATACATAACCTGCGAAGGCAACGGTAGCAAAGGCAGATGCAGGAGAGGCATCACCTGCGAAGGCAACGGTAGCAAAGACAGAGGCAGATGCAGGAGAGGCATCACTAGTTTAAGAGTTAGTTGTTGCCATTATTATATGAAGTCTTTGTTTCAGTAGCGGATTCAGTTGAAACTAAGTTGAAGCATCACCCGCACTAGCAGAAGCAGTTTCAGTTATACCCGTTCAAGATCCACTTCCAGATTCAAATCCTCCAGTCAATGATCCAAGACCAACAATAGAGCGAGTAGATTCATCAGTACTTAGTCTATATGAAACAGAGAAAGCCCGCAGCAAGGGCAGGGAATCGATCTTCTAACTCCACCTCTGTAAGTCGAGGTTGCCCTGCTCAGACTTAGCTGGCCATCAGAAATAAACACATATCCGTTTATTCCCAATTCTCAGGCAGGCTCAACTTGATGCAGGGACTTGCTGCGTCGCAGCTTCCCTTGTTATTAATAAGAATCTCGATGTTAAATAAAATATGTATCCTCCAAAACGATGCAGTCAGTGGTTAGAATGCAAAACGGTTTGATGCAGAAATTTTAATATACTCTATAATTCAATAATAAATTATAAATTGGCATGCTCAATGACTATCAAACATTGATGTTATTATAATATGAGGCGTTGAGGTGTGTTTTCTATAGAAATTTTATAGTGAGTTACTTTCCCATAGTAAGTAATAAAATGGTTCAAAATACTTATTTAATCCTATATTTTGTTTATGTTAGGTTGGATTTTTGTTGTATAGTTGTATCGTAAAGATATTTTTGGATATTTAATTATTTTCGTAAATTTTTTTTTTTTTTTAAATTTAAAAATTTGTTTATAAAATTTATATTTTTAAAATTTATATATTTAATTTATGATACTCATATATATATAAAGTGAGAAGCATTTCAAAATTTGATTTATCGAATATTTAATTAAAATAAATTAAAAATTTTAAATAAAATAATATTTTAAATAAATTAAAGTTTTTAAGATGTATTTTTTTTTTAATTTAATTATTATAATAAATAAATTATATTTAAAAATAAAATATTTTTAATATTTATATTAATCTATTTTTAAATATTATTATTTATTTGTCTTTAATTAATTTATTTTTCATAAATAGTAATTTATCAACATTTTTTTATACAAAAGATTACATCATCAAAAAGATAATAATTAAAATTTTAGTATTGAAGGGTTAATACTTAGAGTAATGTGAATTATGAGAAAATAAAATTGTTTAAAAAATATTAAGTTTAATGTATGGTATCGTGATTTGAGGAAGGTATTATGTAAAAATAGCTTTATAAAATTATTTATATGAAATATATATGTGAATCAATAAGTCTAAGGTATTAATTTTTGAAATTTTAAAACACCTTAAAACTATATTAAAGTATTTATGAATTTTTTACTTTATCAAATTTCAACCAAATATTGTCACTTTATTTAAATAAAAGTGAGAGTAGAGGATGGTTGTCTCCTCAAGTGTAATAGTAGAATTTTGTATTTTTGGTGTTGCAATATAAGAACAAGGCTTTTAGATAGATGACTCATCTATAATGATTACAGGATACTCTAAAAATTTCCACATAACAATCTACAATTGAATTTGAGAAAATATTCTTTAGTATATGTATTTCATGAATGATAATGTGGAATCCAATAGTCCATGTTCTTTAGTATATGTATTTCATGAATGATAATGTAGAATCCAATAGTCCATGTCACACAATAATATTCTTCGTTGTATTTTTTTTGTACCAGATGCATGTCAAATGAAACACAGGAATTGTTTGCAGTGTTGGTGGTATATTGGTAGATTTGTCACATGTGATATTGTTTGTAGTGTCAAACTTTGTTTGTAGTGTCATATTTTGTTTGGAGTACAAGATGGTAATTAGTAGAATGCCTTCATATTTCCTTTTTCTAGCAGGTGAAGATTGCTTAAAGTTTTGGGTTGAACATGAAATGTTGCTTCATCCATGGCTCATCTGGGTTTTTCTTTTAGGAGGTCACAAAACATCTTGTAGCATGTCTTTCTGTTGAGAAGAGCAAAGATTTATCTAGTTTAGAAATGTCCACTACAAAGATCCATTTTAAAGTAATAAGCTCAATCTCAATGTTATCATAAAACAATAAAAGATTTAAAAATAATAATAATAATCTTTGTGGAAGAATCCCCTAATCCCTTAGTCACCTCCAACAACTAAAAAAAAAGTAATCTTGCTTTGAACTAGTTATGGGGCTTGTAACTCTCGGGAAATGTGTGAAGTTACTATAACTAGATCTATCATATAATAGGCTCATAAGGAACATAGGTCATGTTTGACAAAAATGCTTAAAGTTATAGGGAATGAAATTCCCTATGCCCACTTCTAGGATACCTTCTAAACAAATCATCTCAATCTCAACCCCATCATAAAAAGAATAAAAGATTTAAAGAAAATAATTATAATCTTTGTGGAAGAATCCCCAAATCCATTGGCCACCTTGAACAACTAAAAAAATTAAATCTTGCTAGAAACCATTCGTTGGCTAATATACATGTAACTCTCGGGAAATGTGTGAAGTCACTACAACTAGACCTATCATATAACACACTCACATGGCATATGGCTAATGAAATTTGGGGTCTCCCTGATAAACCTATTGTAAAGTTAGATTAATTTAATTGTAAAGTTAGATTAATTTATTACTTCTTGTTAGAGGGAGCAATTTGTTTTGCAAAGAAAACAATGCCAAATTAGACAACATCTAGATAAGATAACATATCATATCTCTTCATCTATCCTCTTCTTCCATAATACAGCCTTATATGGTTTCGTTTGCAACATCTAATGTAATTAGTAATTTAATATATTCTAATAAATTTTTAAAATATGTTTTTGAATTCTTCATGAAAAGTATAATGTAGATCGTCTTTCATAATAACCACACATCCCTCCTAAATACATACGAGAACGATAGGTTCGTCTTTACTATTTACGTGAACCTAATTCCATAAGCAAAATATGCATTGTAGCATGCTTCAGCATATTTACAGAAACAATATTTCATAAACAAGTTTATTTATTTATCAGGGAGGAAAAGAGAATCTTCCCTCCCTTGAATTGTGTATTACAAGAGATTCTAATGAGAGCGCATTTGTCATTCTATAGCTGATATGAAGAAGATTGACTACAAATAGACAAGAGAGGATTCAGATAAACAAGGTATTGACAACAACGCGTACGATTATCATGGAGAGTACCTAAAACATTCTCATTCATATTGGTCATATAAGCAAGATAGATTTCAAATAAACCAAACCAGGTATTTACAGCAACAAACAATACAGCCCGGGCAGCACAATAATATTACCCGGGAGAAAAATCCCAGAGGAATACGAAACGATGTGGGCTTCAAATTTGTTAAAAGTGTAATTTCAACGCAGCCGAAAACCACCAAACAAAACCATCTACCTTGTTCGCACCGCCTTTTGGCAAAGGCTGTTTTTCCTTGGAGCCCTCCGAACACATTCAGCATGAGACACGCGTCCAGTGTACGAACCCCCCAAAACCATTTTCCCCGGACAGTAAAGTTCGTTTGTTTTACCCGAGATTGGTGTGCGAACCTCGTTGGATCAGCCAAGTGATCTGGGCATGAAATCTTCACCGTCGATCTCCGGAAAGTGCACAGGCCCACGTCAAATCAATTTTTACGTGGAGTAAAAGGTCTATGGTTTGACCGCCGTGTAAGAAAAGTCATGGCTTTTAATGCTGTTCGTAATTGTTTGGTGGAGGCCTGTTTTAAATGGTTATGGGCATACGTCCCATTTGTATTTTTTATATATGCATTTACGTAAGTTTAGGTGTAGGCCATTTAATATGGTTATGGGCCACGTTAGTTTTTTTTATTATGTTTTTTATACATGGCTATGTGTGTTGATTTTTTTTGGTATGTATTGCGCACGGGAGTAAAGAGAAAACTGGTTTTTTACGGCAGTAAGAAGAACCAGAGGGTGTATGCACAACAGTGCACAAATATGTTGTAATGTTTTTGTGTGGCCATTGAAAAACAGAGGTATGTTTTGAAATTGGTTCATGTAACATCCACCGCAGTGGAAAACAAGAAAATACAGAGACAGAGCTTGTTTTGTAAATTCCTCTCTGCACAGAGGATGAAATTTGTATCAGTTTTTTTTTAATTAATAGAAATGCTTTGTGACTGTGTAATGGTGTCTTCTGAGTCATTGTGATTTTTAAGAGGTTCTTGGCAAAAGATTCTGGACAAAGGAAACAGAGCATTGTCTCTGTGGTGAATTTTTATTTGGTTTTGGTATTTCTCCATTAAAAATACCCAACAGTGGTATCAGAGCCAAGTTCAGGCTCTTTAAAAAGTTAAAGAAGCTGAAGGGAGAAGGTTGTTGCTGCAGCAAAACCTCTCAGGCAGACAGAAGACTCAGACAGCGAAGGATTCAGGTATTCCCCAAAAGCATTTCTCTTGTTATTGCTGAAGACAGTCAGTTGTTTTTAAAAAAAACACAGTCAAGGATTTAAAACCATAGTTCAAGATGCAAGGAATGGCAAGCACAAGCATGGGTATGTTCAACACCCAGCTCCCACACTTTAATGGGAAGAACTATGACTACTGGTCTATAACCATGAGAGCTTTGTTCATCGCTCAAGATATATGGGAACTAGTAGAATATGGGTTTGAGGAACCAGCAGATGAAAATGAGTTCAATGCACTAACTCAGGGAGAGAAGGATCAGCTGAAGCTCAATAGGAAGAAGGATGCAAAGGCCATTGTCTTGTTGTATCAAGCAGTGGACCAGAGTATATTCCCAAGGATAGCAGCAGCTACAACATCACGTGAAGCATGGCAAACTCTCAAGACAGCCTATCAAGGCATGGAGAGAGTGAAGACAGCAAAATTGCAAATGCTGAGAAAGGATTTTGAAAACTTGAACATGAAGGAGTCAGATAACATTGACTCATTCTTCACTCATGTGATTGGTGTAATCACACAAATGAGAACTCATGGAGAAACAATTGAAGATAGAAGAATAGTGGAGAAAATATTGAGGGTCTTACCCTCAAGGTTTGATGCCATAGTCACCACCATTGAAGAGACAAAGGATCTCTCAAAATATTCAGTTGATGAGCTACATGCATCACTGATGACTCATGAGCAGAGGTTGAGTAGGAATGAAAACTCATCTCTTGAGCAAGCCTTCAAGACCCAGATGTCCTTTGGAAGAGGAAGAGGTCAAGGCAGAGGAAACAAGAGAGGAAGAGGCAGAAGCCAGAACAGAGGTGGAAGGAACAGCACATCAAATGCACAAGGAAGAGGCAGCAATCAAAATCAGAACCAAGGTCAAGGCAGCAGCCAACAAAGAGATCAGTATCAGGCTCAAGGACAAAGGTATGATAAATCTAATGTTCAATGCTATTATTGCAAAAAGTATGGACATTATGCTAGTGATTGTAGAAAGAAACAGCATGATATGAATAGCAGACAAAATGCAAATGTTACAAGAGAAAACAGCAGTCAAAATAATGTCCTGTTAGCTTGTAACATGGCTGAAACACATAGTGAGGACATATGGTTTTTAGACTCAGGTTGCAGCAACCATATGACAGGGAATATAGCCCTCTTTTCAGCCTTAAATCAGAATTTGAAATCAGAGGTCACACTAGGAACTGATAGTAAAGTGTCTGTTATGGGAAAAGGGGAGGTAAAAATATTTTCAAAACAAGGAGAAAGGAAAACCATAGCAGATGTATACTATGTCCCCGGAATGAGATGTAACCTATTGAGTGTTGGACAGCTTATCCAAAAGGGTTACAATGTTTACTTTGTAAATGATGTGTGCACCATCATGGACATACCACCTAGCAAAAGATGCATTGCTGAAGTGAAGATGACAAGGAACAGAATGTTCCCTCTTAGAATAAGAGCAGACTTGAAGAACAAGAAGGAAATGGCAGCAGTCACCCAAGAGGCCTTCCAAAGCGTGCCAAAGGATGAGAACTGGTTATGGCACTTGAGATTCGGGCATCTAAATTTTGGAGGTCTAAATCTATTAAGCAGGAAAGGAATGGTAAGAGGATTACCATTGATAGAGAAGCCGGACAGCCTTTGTGAAGGTTGTATATTGGGCAAACAACATAGAGAGAGTTTTCCATCAGGGAAAAGTATAAGGGCAAAGGCACCCTTAGAGATTATCCACTCAGATTTGTGTGGACCAATGCAAGCTCCATCATTAGCTGGCAGCTTATATTTCTTGACATTCATTGATGATTTTACAAGAAAGACATGGATATATTTCCTCAAGAACAAAAGTGAAGTGTTTGTGAAATTCCAAAATTTCAAAGCACTTGTGGAGAACCAAAGCGGGCTGCACATAAAAGTTTTGAGAACTGATAGAGGAGGTGAGTATATCTCCAATGAATTCCTAAAGTTTTGTAGGGAAAATGGAATTCATAAACAATTCACAACTCGGTACACCCCACAGCAAAATGGAGTTGCTGAAAGGAAGAACAGAACCATCATGGAGATGGCAAGGAGCATGTTGAAGGCAAAGCACTTGCCAAATGAGTATTGGGCTGAAGCTGTACATTGTGCAGTTTACATACTAAACAGGTGTCCTACAAAAGCAGTGATGAACAAGGTGCCAGAAGAGGCATGGAGTGGGAGAAAGCAAGGAGTCACCCACATGAGAGTTTTTGGGTGTGTGGCCTATGCACACATTCCAGATCAGCTAAGGAGGAAGTTGGACAGCAAAGGGGAGAAATGCATCTTCATTGGATACAGTGATGAATCCAAAGCCTACAGGCTGTACATTCCATCTACCAAGAAGTTCTTTGTAAGCAGGGATGTTCAATTCATTGAAGAGGAAGCTTGGGATGGAAACATAGAGAAAACAGTGAACATTAAAAACTGTTTGTCTCATGATGAAGATGAAGAGGAGGTGGCTGAAATGAATCCCCAAACAGCAGCACCAACACAAGAACAGCAAGGTACACCATTGAGGATCAATGAGAGTGCTTCTCCAAGCACACCACAAGGAGGAAATTCAAGTGCATCTTCAAGCACTTGCACACCAAGTGAAAGAGGTAAGAAGTTTAGAAATCTAAGTGACATTTATGATGAAGGAATGAATTCCTTATTTGCCTTGTATTGTCATGTTGATGATCCTATTCATTTTGAAGAAGCTATTAAAGATAGGAAATGGATAGAAGCTATGGATGAAGAGATGAATGCCATAGAGAGAAACAAAACATGGGATTTGGTTGAGCTACCGAAAGGCAAAGAAGTCATTGGTGTGAAATGGGTCTACAAGACCAAGAGCAATGCTGAAGGCAAGATTGAAAGACATAAAGCAAGGCTGGTTGTCAAAGGCTACAAGCAGCAGTATGGGAGAGATTATGAGGAGACTTTCGCCCCGGTTGCAAGAATGGAAACCGTGAGAGCAGTGCTGTCCATAGCAGCTCAAAACAAATGGAAAGTCTACCAAATGGATGTGAAATCAGCATTCCTAAATGGAGTGTTAAAGGAAGAGGTTTATGTGGAACAACCTCTCGGATATGAGAAGAAAGGTGAAGAGCACAAAGTGTGCAAATTGAAGAAAGCTCTTTATGGGCTGAAGCAAGCGCCAAGAGCATGGTACAGCAGGATAGATTCATATCTATTGGAGAATGAATTCGACAAGTGTGAAGGAGAACCCACAGTCTACATCAAGGAAAAGGATGGTAAGATTTTAATAGTTGTCTTGTATGTTGATGATGTGATTTTCACAGGTAATGATGATCAGCTCATTAAGAATTTTAAATCAGTCATGAAGGATGAATTTGAAATGACTGATATGGGTTTCTTGAGATACTTCTTAGGCATAGAAGTAGATCAAAATGAAAAAGGAATTTTTATATCTCAAGCAAGATATGTAAATCAAGTTTTGGGCAGATTTAAGATGGAAGAATGCAAGGCAGCAATCACTCCCACAGTGATGGGATTAAAACTCAGCAGAGAGGACAGCAGCAAGGATTTTGATCCTAGCCTGTACAAAAGCATTGTGGGCAGCCTTATGTATTTAACAGCAACTAGGCCTGATATTATGTATGCTGTTAGTTTGATTTCCAGGTTCATGGAGAGGCCAAAGGAGGCACATTGGCAGGCAGCAAAGAGAATTTTGAGGTATGTCAAAGGCACTAAAATGTTTGAAATTTTATATCATGCCTCAGAACATTCAGATTTGGTTGGGTACACAGATAGCGATTGGGCTGGAAGTGTAGATGATCGGAAGAGCACTTCCGGTTATGTTTTTAATATGGGTTCAGGAGCCATCTCATGGGCTTCTAAGAAGCAGTCCATTGTAGCATTATCTACAGCAGAGGCAGAGTATGTGGCAGCGACAGCAGCAGCATGTCAGGCAGTATGGATGAGAAGGATGTTGAGAAGCTTAGGCCAAGAGCAGGCAAAAGCGACAGTGGTCTTTTGTGACAATAGCTCTGCTATTGCTTTGTCAAAGAATTCAGTGTTTCATAAGAGAACGAAACACATCGACACAAGGTTTCACTACATCAGAGAATTAGTGAACAATGGAGAAATTGTCTTAGAACATTGCAGGACTCAGGAACAGGTAGCAGACATTTTGACAAAGCCACTGGACCAGAAAAGCTTTGAATTTTTGAGGAAGTGTCTGGGTATGACAGAATGCCCAGCTGTTGAAATTAAAGGGGAGTGTTAAAAGTGTAATTTCAACGCAGCCGAAAACCACCAAACAAAACCATCTACCTTGTTCGCACCGCCTTTTGGCAAAGGCTGTTTTTCCTTGGAGCCCTCCGAACACATTCAGCATGAGACACGCGTCCAGTGTACGAACCCCCCAAAACCATTTTCCCCGGACAGTAAAGTTCGTTTGTTTTACCCGAGATTGGTGTGCGAACCTCGTTGGATCAGCCAAGTGATCTGGGCATGAAATCTTCACCGTCGATCTCCGGAAAGTGCACAGGCCCACGTCAAATCAATTTTTACGTGGAGTAAAAGGTCTATGGTTTGACCGCCGTGTAAGAAAAGTCATGGCTTTTAATGCTGTTCGTAATTGTTTGGTGGAGGCCTGTTTTAAATGGTTATGGGCATACGTCCCATTTGTATTTTTTATATATGCATTTACGTAAGTTTAGGTGTAGGCCATTTAATATGGTTATGGGCCACGTTAGTTTTTTTTATTATGTTTTTTATACATGGCTATGTGTGTTGATTTTTTTTGGTATGTATTGCGCACGGGAGTAAAGAGAAAACTGGTTTTTTACGGCAGTAAGAAGAACCAGAGGGTGTATGCACAGCAGTGCACAAATATGTTGTAATGTTTTTGTGTGGCCATTGAAAAACAGAGGTATGTTTTGAAATTGGTTCATGTAACATCCACCGCAGTGGAAAACAAGAAAATACAGAGACAGAGCTTGTTTTGTAAATTCCTCTCTGCACAGAGGATGAAATTTGTATCAGTTTTTTTTTAATTAATAGAAATGCTTTGTGACTGTGTAATGGTGTCTTCTGAGTCATTGTGATTTTTAAGAGGTTCTTGGCAAAAGATTCTGGACAAAGGAAACAGAGCATTGTCTCTGTGGTGAATTTTTATTTGGTTTTGGTATTTCTCCATTAAAAATACCCAACAAAATTAACCAAACCAAGTATTTACAGCAGCAAAAGAAACCGGGGCGGTACAATAACATTACCAGGGCAGCACACTTGCAGTGAGGAAAGAAAGGAAAGAGGATAAAGATCCCAAAGGAGAAACAGCAAACGATGTAAAGCAGAGAAACTGCTTCACGCTCTCTAATCTTCCTATGAATAAAAAATTTGAAGTTGGAACTAACGAAGGTAACCTTGAGTGTCTTTTCAATCTTAATCACTTTAATCTCTCTCTCTCTGGAAAATTTATCTTATGCGATCAAGACAAAAAATTTTGTAATTTTTTCATAGCCAAACAGTTTTTGCCTAGTGCAACATTGACAGTACCCTAACTTTAATCATCCACGAGATTCTCGTGAACAACCCGATATGTATTTCATTTGGCAGGGCCTATAATTGAGAAAGATGCACACAATGCAATAGAGAGTTTGATTGTGAAATAAACGTCACTTTTCAGGTTTCAATACGCTAAAAACAATGACGTTCGCAAATAAATTTTATGTAGGTTGAACTTGGGGTGACAAGTGAAAAAGCATTCTATTGCAAAAGGCACACTAGGACGGCTATTCTGGATTCTCTGGCGAAAAGAGAAAAGAACTTTGGAAATTGCGCCAGGATGTTTACTCAATCTCTGTACTGCGAGCAAGCTTGTTAAAGTCGTTTCAAATAAACTCTAGAGGTTGGTTCGTAGACCACTTGACCTATATCTTATTTCATTAATTATTCCCTTGGTACGGCTTTGGTATCGAACTTTGAGAATGACAGATGTATGTTTCACTGTAGACGTCATCGTTGGGTTCTCAGGGCCAAAAGTTCATAGAATCTGGCCTTAAAAAATTAATATTAGCGTTTGAATCTTTTTATGGTGAAAATAGATTTATCATCATTAAAATTTTATTTTCAAATTTTATTTTCAAGGCGAAAATGGATTCACTATCATCAAATTTTTATCGACCTTTAAAATTTTCAAATTTGATAACTATAATCTGAATTTCTTTTCAAATTTGATAACTATAATCTGAATTTCCCAGAGTTTTATGAGATTTTATCAAAATCTTGCCTAAGCAAATAGAATTTTAAGAGATTTTATCAAAATCTTGCCTAAGCAAATTCGCAGTGGGAGTTTGCACTTAATGTAAGGTTTGAAGTGCAAGGCCGAAGATGACGATATAACCCACTCAACTCCGCAACCATGGTAATTCGTGAGGGTACACTGTATACCTAGAGCACGCCATCTTGTTCGCCACATTGTCCTTCCAAAAAACATATACTTCACCAATGCCATTTTTTCAATAACCTTTACTACGAATCTTCAGTGCTCCCAGTGGCGGTAGGCCCACGACGTCCCTCATCAAAACCTTTACTACGAATCTTCAGTGCTCCCAGTGGCGGTAGGCCCACGACGTCCCTCATCAAAAGTGTTAATCAACGTTTAGAATCCCTGGATTTTTTTGGCTTGTGACTCGCCCATTGCGTTGAATAAGCTAGAATTTGTGGATGCGAAAGTGATCAGCGAATCTCCAACCAATGTACGAGTATGGAAGTTGAAGATTTCAGGGAGATTACATACAAATCCATGATCCAGTGGTCCGTGAATCGTCAAGAAAAAATAAGGGACCACCATGTGAGATAATTTGGCAAGATTTTGGTGATGTAGTGTATGATGCCTTGCAAAAACCCAGGATTAGAACAAATAGTGGTATGAACAAAGCATAGTGCCTGAATGCATGACCCCACATCTCCTTGTACTACCATTTGCGTGCGTTTGCCATGTTGGATCACATCATTGAATGTTCGCCATGCCTCATTAATGTACCTCGTTATCACGATCACGAGGGTGCAGGAGGAGCGATACGACGAAGGAGCGTACACGATGTAGGAGGAGCCAAAGGGGCAGCGAAGGAGGAGTAATGGCGTTACACGATATCAGAGGAGCTAGAGAGTTGTCGAGGCGAAGTAGGAACAAGAGCAAGGGCGAAGTTTAATTTCGTCACTTTTAGATTTTTAATTTCGTATTTTTTAGGTTTTTTATTTCTTTCGGAATCTCACACTGTTACTTTTATCTTAAATGACTTTCTCATAAATTTAGATTTAGAGAAGTATAAAATTCAAGGATTGGCATATATATAGTAAATTAATACAGCTATAACTTCTCAAATATTGATAGTCTAGCTATATGTAACATACAACTTAGTTACTCAGTCTTAAGCTGCCATGACTAAGCAACCAAACTGTAGCTTCTCAAATATTGATAGTCTGGCTATATGTAACATATAACTTAGTTTTAAGCTGCCAAGACTAAGCAACTAAACTGTAATAATGAAACTATAGCTCCAGAAATATTAATAATCTCACTATTTGTGCCATACAACTTGGTTGCTCAGCCTTAGCCCAGGTGTATGATAAGAAAGTCGTTGTGTATGATAAGAAAGTCGTTGCTGGGTATGTCTGGAAGGTTGTAAGGTTTGAGTCGCACGGCTGAAGATAGACGATGTAACCCTAGTCTACTCCGCAACATTCGTGACCTTGCTAGAGCACGCCATCTTGTTCGCCACATTGTCCTTCCAAAACGCGTATACTTCACCAATGCCACTTTTTCAATACCCTTTACTACGAATCTTCAGTGCTCCTGGTGGTTGTAGGCCCAGCACGTTCCTTATCAAGAGTGCTGATCAACGATGTGGAATTCCTGGATTTTGTGGCATGTGGCTCCCATTTATTGAATAAGCTAGAATCTGCGGATGTGGAAGTGATCAGCGAGTCTCCAGTCAATAGCCAATGCACGAGTAGTGGGGTTGAAGATTTCAGGGAAATTGCATATACATCCAGTGGTTGGTGAATGGTCCCCCACTGCCCCCAAACAAATAGGGACCACAATGTGAAATAATTTGCCCAGATTTTGGTGATGCCTCTACTTATTCGTTATCAATGCCCTGCAAAATCTAAATGGTCATTTTAGTCGCGAAAGAAAATGATTTGAGTGAAATAAATTGCTGCCCAGGATTAGAACAAATAATTGAATGAATGCCTGAGCTCCATCTCCTTATAGTACCGTTTGCGTTTTCCATGTAGGATCACATCATTGCATGTTCACCGTGCTTCAATGTACCTTGTTATCACGATCATAGGGTGCAGAAGGAGCGTACACGGTGTAGGATGAGCCAGATGGTCAACTAAGGAGGAGGAAGGGCGTTACCCGATATGAGAGGAGCCAGAGAGTTGGCGAGGCTACGCAGCAGGCGAAGTTTAATTCCGTCATTTTTAGGTTGTTTATTACTTTTGGAAGCTTGGATTGTTACTTCATTTTAATAGTGATAAATAAATTTAACTGAATCCTTTCTGTTTCTAAATAGATTATATTCATATAAAAGGATAAATTTATTTGGGCTATTTTAATTTTGTTGGATTTTCTTAAACTTAAGCCCAAAAACCACCAATAATTTCACCTAGTCAAATTTAACTAAACTAAATTAACACTATTTTTAATATAAAAATAAATTCAATATCTTCAAAAATCTTTCTAGCATTTCATGAAAATAATGTTGGATCAGGTGCACAGCAATTAACACAAAAACACACAGCAGAATTAAGCATACACAGAGAACACAGCTTTTAACGTGGTTCACCCAACCAATCTGGGCTACGTCCACCAAACATAGGCATCAGGAATATATTAATTAAATTGGAGATTACATCAGGAAATCCTCACACTCTCTCTTGGCAAATCATCCGAATGATTGCCTGTTATATAGCATAGACAATCTAACTCCCTCACATCAAATATAGGAGGCATTAACTCCCTCACAACAGCCTGGAGCTAATCTAGGAACTAAATCCCTATTGTTGTCATCCTCCAGAGATTTTTGCCTATTTGACTCAAACAGAAAATCTCAACAATCTCCACCTTGACAACAATTCGTCTGATGCCCTGTTATTATTATTTTATCTTTTCTGCAAGCCAAGAGAAGCCAAACACCAGCGTAGCTTCTCCAACAAAACTGGTTTCGTGAACATGTCTGCGCAGTTCTCCTTTGTATGCACCTTTTCAAGAGAGACTCCTCTTTCAGTGATAACCTGTCTTACAAAATGATATTTGATTGGAATATGCTTTGACTTACTATGATAGGCTGGATTCTTAGCCAAATGTATTGCACTTTGACTGTCACAAAGTAACCTGATGTTATCCTGTAACCTACCAAACTCACCAAGCAAACCTTTCAACCAAACCGCCTCTTTGCAAGCATGAGAAGCAGCAATGTATTCTGCTTCAGTAGTAGACAAAGCAACAATGTTCTGTAGCTTTGACATCCAGCTTATAGCTCCACCTGCAAGAGTAAAGATGTACCCTGAAGTTGATCTTCTCTTATCCAAATCACCTGCAAAATCGGAATCAACATATCCACAAACAAATTCACTACTCTTATTGTAAGAAATACAATAACTACTTGTGCCTCTCAAGTACCGAAGCACCCATTTCACTGCTGACCAGTGCTCTTTACCCGGATTTGCCATGTACCTACTGACAACCCCAACTGCATGAGAAATATCTGGTCACGTACACACCATCGCATACATCAAACATCCTACTACATTGGCATAAGGAATTCGAGACATATAATCCTTTTCTTCATCGGTATTAGGACATAAACTCGAAGAAAGCTTAAAATGGGAAGCTAAAGGGATCGACACAAGCTTCACATTGTTCATACCAAACCTCAAAAGTATTTTCTCAACATACTTCTGTTGTGATAGCCAGAGCTTACCATTACTCCTGTCTCTGAAAATCTCCATGCCCAAAATCTGTCTTGCGGCTCCTAGATCTTTCATATCAAACGTCCTTGCCATCTGAGTCTTCAACCTGTTGATTTCTTCAATGCTTTTGCTTGCTAAAAGCATATCATCAACATACAACACTAAGATAATGAACATGCCATTATTTAACTGCTTAAAATAAACACAATGATCATATTCACTTCTTACATATTTCTGACTCAACATGAAAGAATCAAACTTCTTATACCACTGCCGAGGCGACTGCTTCAGGCCATATAATGACTTCTTGAGCCTGCAGACAAATTTCGCATTGCGATGCTGAACAAACCCTTCCGGTTGTTCCATATATATTTCCTCATCTAAATCACCATGTAGAAATGCAGTCTTAACATCTAACTGCTGCAACTCCAAATCAAACAAAGCCACTAATGCTAAGACAATTCTAATTGAAACAATTTTAACCACTGGTGAAAATATCTCATGAAAGTCTATGCCAGCTTTCTGAGAAAACCCTTTTGCAACCAGCCGAGCTTTGTACCTGTCTTCCGTATCATTCACACCTCGTTTCAGCTTGAAGACCCACTTGCATCCCACAGTTTTCCTGCCTTTGGGAAGTTCAACCAGATCCCACGTGCCATTCTTACCTAAGGCCATCATTTCTTCCTTCATGGCTGCTTTCCATTTGTCACTATCTGAACCTTCTACAGCGTCCTGATAACACAAAGGTTCATCATCATTAGCGATCAAAGCAACTGAATCATCATACCTTCTCGGACGGCGTTTGATCCTTGTAGATCTCCTTAAGAATGTTTCTGGTGCTTCCACAACTCGCTGTCTATCAACTGTAGGAATTTCTTCATGATCGCCATCTGAGACCTGTTCATGTCCTCCATCTGAACCCTGTTCATAATCTGATTCTGAAACCTGTTCATGACTAGAATCTGAACTATGGTCTTTATGACTATCATTAGAAATGCTGTCAAACTGAATATGCTGGAAATCAGATACATCATCCTGTTTCAATCTTCTATCTACATCTAACTGTACAAGAGAGGATTCATTAAACCTTACATCTCTGTTGATGATGATTTTGCGGGTAGTAGGATCCCACAATCTAAATCCCTTTGTTCCATCACCATACCCAACAAAGATATACCTTTTAGACTTTGGATCTAATTTAGTTCGCTGATGTTTAGGCACTAGAGCATATGCATCACAACCAAACACTCTGAGTTTAGAATAGTCACAAGGGTGTCCTGTCCATACCTCTTGCGGAACCTTGCAGTCTATTGTCGTCGATGGAGATCGGTTTATCACATAACAAGCAGTTGCCACTGCTTCCGTCCACAACTCCTTCGGCAACCCGGCGTTACTCAGCATACACCTTGCTCTCTCTAGAAGAGTCCTGTTCATGCGTTCAGCAACTCCATTCTGCTGAGGAGTATAAACCGTGGTCTTATGTCTTTCGATCCCTGCATCCTTGCAATAGTTGTCAAACTCCTTGGAGGAAAACTCACCACCATTGTCAGTTCTTAAACATTTTATTGTTCTACCAGTGCTGTTTTCTACCAATGCTCTAAACTGCTTGAAAACTGTAAAAACATCAGACTTCTTTTTCAACATGAAGACCCAAACTTTCCGAGAAAAGTCATCAATGAATGATACAAAATAAGATGAGCCACCATATGACGCTGTAGGGGCTGGACCCCAAACATCTGAATGGATATAATCAAGTATACCTTTACTAGTATGTTTGCCTGTTTTAAACTTTTGTTTACTTTGTTTACCAAACAGACAATGTTTACAGAAATCCAATTTTCCAGATCTTAGATTAGGAAGTAACTTTCGGTCAGCCAAAATTTTCAATCCTCTTTCACTCATATGCCCCAATCTTTGATGCCATAAGTGAATGGAACTACTGTCATGTTCAGACACAGACACATGATCTGACCCAGTTCTACCTTCTAACTGAAATAGATTTCCTACTTTCTTAGCCTTCATCACTAGTAAGATACCTTTATAAATTTTCATAACTCCACCTTGAATTACAGTTTTATATCCATTTGAATCAACTGCTCCTAATGAAATCAAATTTTTCCGTAAATCTGGTACATGCCTCACATCAGTTAATATTTTAGTTGTGCCATCAAACATTTGTAGTTGTATGCTTCCAATCCCAACAATATTACATGTTACATCATTACCCATGTACACAACACCATCATCAATTGATCTATATGTTTTAAACCAATCTTTATGTATACACATGTGGTTAGATGCCCCAGAATCTAACAACCAATGTTGATCATGTTTTGAAACATTAACTGACATTACTTCATCACTCATACCTGAAACTGAACCTGTATCTGTGGTGTTGGCTTCCTTCTTTTCTGTCGAAGAGCCTTCTTTAGCAGCCTGCTTTCGTTTCCAGCAATCCTTTTTCAATACATTTGCTTCTTTCAAGGGAATTATCTAATTTCAAGGTTATTACATGTTTAGATAATTAATTTGACCGTATGTGAGTTGTTTCTTTGTCTTTCATGTAGATTTATTTAATTGATTTTGTTCCTTTGTCTTTTATGTAATTTTATTTAACTGATTTTGAATAATAAAAAACTTAACTAATTTTAAATGATGAAAAAAAGCTAATAACTGATTTTGAATAATAAAAAATTTAACTAATTTTAAATGATGAAAAAAAGCTAATTCACCCCATTCCAGTTTTATATCAAATCTATTTATATTTTACCCTCACATTTTCTGTGAGGGTATCAAAGCACCAAGTTACATAAAACTCCGCAGAGTAGCATTTCATTTTTTTTGTTAACAAAGAAATAGCCAGAAACCTGAGGTGCTCGAGGACGAGAAGCCAAAAGAAAGTGCGAAAAATTGCCCATGCAGCCAGAGTCTGGAGGTGGGACACACAAAACACGTAGCAGAGTTAGATTTTTTAAAAAGGAGTGGAAGCGGTTTTTTTTAAAGGTACCATCAGAAAAACTCGAAAGAAACCTCAAACGAAGGTCAAAGTCACAATCGAAAGAAGCCTCAACGAATTTTCAAAGGTGCATTTTTAAGGTTAAAGCTCAACGATTAAGGGTGTTCCATTTTAATGAGTTTTCCTTTTGTAGTGAGTCTCTATCCAGGTTAAAATGTTCACGTTAGTGAAGCTTCTTTTTTGAAAAAGTATTTTTTCGAAATAAATTAATTAATTAATTAATTAAACATTTTATCTTAAAAGGGGTGCTCTTTTAAAAGTGTAGGAAAAAAAGAAAGATGTTTATTTGTTTTTAAATTTTTTGAGTTTAAATAAAAAGGTGTCATTTAAAAAGGTGGTTTTTATTTGAAGACGATTTTAGAAAAAATCAAAGGGTTTTGTTCAAGAAGCTTGTCAAAGAACTTTTTTTTATTGAAAAGGTTTGTGTCCCCATTCAAAAAAATGGCTTCCTCTAGCTCTTTGCACAAATACCCACTTTGCTTGGCACAAATTATGAATTTTGGTCTTTGCGACTAAAGGCAATTCCTCAATCCCAAGTGTGTTGGGATACCCTACAGAACCATTATGTAGAGTCGAACCATAGAGTCGAACCAAGAATCACTAGCAATCGTGAACAATAATCAGAGGAATGCTACTGCAAAACTAAGAAAGAAAGAGCACATAGCCAAATGTTGGATACAAAACTCAATCGATGACTCTATCTTCAACAAGATAAGTGGCGCATCAACAACAAAAGAAGCTTGGGATATTTTGAAATCTCTATATCAAGGAAATGATACAATGAAGACTGTTAAATTCTGACTATGCCCAAGACTGTTGAGAACTTAGTTCAAAACCCTGAAGATGACTCACACAGAGAATGTTGATATGTTCATGACTAGAGTCATGGGCATAGTCAATCAGATCTAACTTATTGGTGAAACAATAACAGATCAGAAGATAGTTGAAAAATTCCTTCGAAGCCCCTAAGAAATATGACATGGTTGTAACAACCATTCTGGAATCAAAAGATTTTACAACTTTCTCAGTAGAATAATTGACTCGATCACTTCTGGCACACGAAACAAGACTTAACCTAGCAGAAGATTTCATCAACCAAGTTTTCAAAGCACAACTCTCTCTTGGCAAAGGCAGACACAGAGGATATAGAGGGTGTAGAAAGCGAGGCACAGGCTGAGTTAGAGGTAGATCAGAACATTATCATGCAGTAGAGCAGCCTAGACCTACCCAAAATCAAACATAGAGAAGCAAAACATGGAGAAAATATAATGTCCAATGCTATTACTACAAGAAATTTTGGCATTATGAACATCAATGCAGAAAGAAACAATCAGATCAACAAAGAGGAAGTGTCCATCTCTTTAATAATGAAGGAAAATCCTTTGAGACCATGTTTCTTTCTTGCCATCTTTCTGAAGACACTCACAATGAGGATCTTTGGTTGCTGGACAATCATTGTAACAATTATATGACAAGTAAAAAAAATCTACTTTCTTGCATGATGCTTCTTTAACATCTGAATTTACTCTTAGAGAGCATTCTTGTATTAAAGCTGAAGATAAAGGTACCGTCCCTACTATTACAACACATAATCAACAAAAATGCATACCTGATGTTTATTATGTTCCACATCTAAAGCATAACCTTAGTAGTGTAGGTCAATTGATGGCACATGGTTATGATGTAATATTTCAAGGAAACACATGTTATATCTATGGCAACCCCTCAATAGAATGCTAATAGAAAAGGTTGAAAAAACCAAGAATATAATGTTTACATTGACTTTTAGAAGTCGAAATATTTCAGTGTTTTGCACACAATGTGTCAAGAATAGATGAATCGTAGTTATGGCATTCTAAGTATGGGAATATTCCACTAAAGAGTCTAAGTCTATTTCGCAACCATTCTATGGTTATTGATCTCCTTGTCATGAATGAAAAACATTGTAATTGTGAAATTTGTATTCTATCCAAGCATAAAAGAGATAGATTTCTCACATCTTCCCCTAGAGCAAAAGAGCCTTTAGAGCTAATTCATATAGATATATGTGGCCCAATGCAGAAACAATCCATTGGTGGTAGTCTTTATTTTTTTACCTTCATTGATGATTATAGAATGAAGATATGGGTGTATTTTCTCACAAATAAATTAGATACTCTCTTAAGATTCAAAGAGTTCAAAGTAGAAGCAAAAAGCAAGAGTGAAAATCCTTTGAACGTACTCAGTTCTGACAAAGGAGGAGAATAAAACTACAATGACTTTAAATATTTTTATCAGCAACAAGGAATCATCATGCAGAAGACAACAAGATATATTCCAAAGCAGAATGGAGTAGAAAAAACGAAAAACAAGTTAATCATGAATATGGCCAAGTGTATGCTTTGTGAGAAGAATCTATCCAATGAATATTGGGATGAATCAGTTTCTACTGCAGTATATGTTCTCAACATCTCTCTAACAACTAGTGTCCAAGATGCAGTACCTCAAGAAGCATGGGATGGTAAGAAGGTGAATGAATCTCACTTCAGAATTTCTAGATCTACATCGTTTTCACATGCTTCTAAGTAGCTAAGAAATAATCTTGATGATAGGAGTTAAAGATGTATTTTTGTAGGCTATAGTGAACAATATAAAGCCTATAGACTCTATAATCCAGCTACCAAGAAGTTTGTTTTAAGCAGGGTTGTTAATTTTTTTGAAAATAAATCTTTGTCTGATAAAATTGACGAAGTTTTAAATCAGCCTGCCCATCCACCATAGCTACCAAGATTGCAGGTTCAAGAAGAGCCATACTACTCTGAAAATCTGTATACGAAAACTTATAAGGTAAAATTCTCATTGTTTTCCTTTATTTTAATGATATGCTTTATACAGGAAATGTGATGTTAGAAGAATTCAAAGCAAGAATACAAACAAAGTTCGACATGATTGATCTAGGGATCATGAAATATTTCTTAGGCATTTAAATTCAACAATTTTCTAATGGCATTAATATGCCATTGGCATCCTCCAAAATTTTAGAATTACTAATTGCAAACCAGCTAATACACCAATTTCTCAAGGAACCACGCTGAGTAAATAAGAAGTAGCACCACCAGCTGATTCTACATTGTATAAAAGTATAGTTGGTAGTCTCTTATATCTCACTACAACAAGACATGATGTCATGTTCGCAACTAGTTTTGTTTCCACGTTTATGCAATCAAAAAGGATCTTAAGATATATTGTTGGTACCCTTGAATATAGTTTGTTCTACACACATTTTGAAGATTGCTCACTTTTAGGTTATACAGACAACGATTATGCAGGCAATTTAGATGATCGCAAAAGCACCTCAAGGTATGTTTTTCACCTTGGAAACAACTTGATCTCATGGGCATCTAAGAAACAACCAATCATTTCAATATATTATGTAGAAGAAAAGTATGTAGTTGCAAATTCAACAACTTGTCAAGCAGTGTGGTTGAGAAGACTATTGAAGGATCTTTCAAATTTTCAAAAGGAGCCAACTCCTATTTACTATGATAACAATTTTTCAGTTTCTTTATCAAAAAATCATGTCTTTCACCAAAAGAGAAAGAACAGTGACACACATTTTCATTTCATCCATGAGCTTGTCAATGATGAAGACATATTACTTGCTTTTTGTGGTTCAATAGATTAGATTGCAGTGTAGGAATTTACAGGGTAAGTTTCTCAGACAGAACACCAAAGGACACCGCTCACAAACATATCACAGATCAATACACCAGTATTCTTGACGTGGTTAAAATCCTCAAAGAGGGAAACAGTCCATGGCCTGAGCCAACGCAGCCACTTCAGGCAATTTATTAATAAAAGAATGAAAATTTACATAATCTTCTCTCATGAATGGTTACCATACAAATGACCCTCCATGCTTTTTAAATAGAGATCATGGACCAATCGAGTGTTAAGCCATGGATCAAGTGTCGGTAATACCGAGGAGAGAATGAACCGTCAGATCACTTCATGTCTAGAACATATCATGGCTGTCAGATTATAAGTTACAAAAGTACATAGTAAAAAAACACACTTTACCTAACTCTACACTAGACCAATTTATACTTAACTATTTCCTATGTGTCAGGATATCCTAACATCCTCTCTTAAGGACAACTTGGGATAAGATTGAAGGATGTACAAATATGACACAGTAGGAGAAGGATAGAGGCATTAGAGCCTATCCCCCCTGAGTGACAACTTCTTGAACTCCAACCATAAATTTAAGTTTAGTAAACTTCACCTCTGTCAAAGCCTTTGTAAAGATGTCTGCAACTTGATCATATGTTGAACAATATTGCACTTCAAGAACATGGTCATGAATGAGCTTTCTGACGAAGTGCATGTGCAATTCAATGTGTTTGTTGCGCTGATGTTGGACTGGATCTTTGCATAATTGAATGGCACTTTGATTATCAGACCAAAGTGTAGTCGGACGCTGCCGCTGAAAGCTAAACTCTGACAGGATCTGACGAAGCCACAAGGTTTCCTTACTAGCTTCTACGGCACCACGATACTTTGCTTCTACCGAAGAAAGAGAAATGGCACTTTGTTTCTTGCAAACCCATGTAATAGGTCCTGAACCAAGAGTGAACACATAACCTGCAGTAGACTTCCGATCATCAGGGTCACCAACCCAATCAGAATCAGTGAAACCAACCAATAGAGGAGATGCTTCTGCACTATAATGAATCCCAAACTGAACTGTACCTCGAACATAACGGAGTATTCTTTTAGATGCTTTCTAATGACTTTCATGTGGGTTTTGCATAAACCAAGCAATAAGGTCAACATCAAAGGAAAGGTCACGACAAGTATGGGTTAGATACAGAAGTTTTCCTACAAGTTGACGATATAAGGTAGCGTCAACTTTAGGGGAAGTAGAAGTGACTGAAAGTTTGGCTCCAAACTGAAATGGAGAAGGGGTTGGCTTACAGTATTCCATGTGAAAATGGTGTAGAATATCACAGACATAGTTGAATTGGGAAAGGGAAATAACTTCCTTGGATTGCAAGAGTTGAAGACCAAAAAAATAATGCAAGTGTCCTAAGTCTATCATTTCAAACTTATTTTTAAGGCTGGACTTTTTTATGGTTAATAAGGCTGGGATCACTACTAATAAGGATAAGGTCATCAACATAAAGAAAAAGAATGATAAGAGACTTTCCCACTTTCTTGGTGTAGACAGTATTGTCAAAATGACACCTAGAAAAGCTAGTTTCTAAAATAAAGCTATCCATTTTGGCATACCAAACCCAAAGGGCTTGCTTGAGACCATAAAGGGATTTCTTAAGCTGACATACAAGGCCAGATTCTATTTGTATAAAGCTAGTAGGTTTTTCCATATAGATTTCTTCATGAAAGTCACCATGCAAGAAGGCAGATTTAACATCCATCTGATGGACTTCCCATTTGAAAGAGGTAACAAGGGAAAGAACAAGGCATATAGAGTTCATTTTGGCAACAAGGGAGAAGGTTTTAGTATAGTCAGTGCCTTCAACTTGTGAAAAACCCTTAGTAACAAGACAAGCTTTATGTTTATAAACTTTTCCATCTTGTCCATACTTGGTTCTACAAACCCATTTGCATCTAACAAGTTTTCGTCCCTTTGGAAGAGGAACAAGATCCCATGTATCATTTTCCAGCAATGAATAATATTATTGATTCATAGCTGTGTCCCAATCTAGATGGCCTGAAGCTTCTTCCAAAGGTGTCAGGATCATAATTCGCTAAAGTCTGAGCCAGTAAAGAAGAGGTTCTATCGAACTCAGAACTTGTACTTTGTTGATCTGTACGGTCACCGGCATGAGCACCTACTACATCCAGAGTAGCACGAACCCATTTTGGAAGCAAAGGACTTGAAGGAGGATCCTGAGAAGGTGGGGGAGGATTGTCATCCTCACTATCATCATCTGAAGAAGAAATATTTTCAAAAGTAGAGGGCATAGAGAGAGGTGGCACATCCGTTGAACTAGGCTTGTAGGCCGATATATTTTCACCAAACTTTACATCTCTTCTAATGATAACATTTTTGGACTTAATTGGAATAAGTCAATATCCTTTGACATCCTCAGAATATCCAACAAAAATACATTTTTCACTCTCAGGTTCTAAAGCTTTATGTTTCTCATCTGGAATATGGGCTCATGCTTCACTTCCAAAAACATGAAAGTGACTTACATCTGGTTTAATTGAGCTCCATGCTTCTTCTGGAGTGATATTTTTTAAAACCTTAGTAGGAGAGCGATTTACTATGTAATTTGCACAATTAATTGCTTCTGCCCAAAAATTAAGACTAAGTCCTTTAGATTGAAGCATACAATTAGCCATTTCCTTTGAGGTGCAATTATTCCTTTCAGCTACACGATTTTGTTGCGGAGTATATGGAATAGTATGCTGCATTTGAATTCCATTCTTAGTGCAAAAGTTGATGGATTTGTTTTTAACATATTCTCCGCCATTATCAGATCTTAGCTTAAGAATTCGATGTCCAGATTGTTTTTCAACAAAGGCCTTAAAGACCAAGAACATGTTAAATACTTCACTCTTGAGTTTTAATAAGTATACCCAAGTGCGTCTGGTGAAATCATCAATGAAAGCTAAGAAATACTTGTAGCCAGAAAATGAAACAACTGGAATTGGACCACATAAATCACTATGCACAAGCTGTAAAGGGGCTGAGGTGTGCTAAGAGGCACGTTTTTCAAAACTATCATGATGATTTTTTCCGAGTACACATCCGGAACAAACACCATCTCTGTAAGATACCATTGTAAGACCTGTCACCGTAGTTTTTTTACATAGATTCTGATGGGAGTGATAATTTAAGTGACCAAATCACTCATGCCAAAGTTTGCTCACTTCATCATTATGAGCAAAAAATACCGAGGGAAGATTTTATGACCCAAAGTTATTAAACTTACACAACCTTGTAGAATCATAAGAAATGCCTATACATAAAATCTGTCTAGGATCTCTTAGGTCCTTAATTACAACATCGTGAGGTGAAAATTCAACGATTTTACCTTCACCTGAATGAGTTATCTGATATACAGATAGAAGGTTGTAGGATAAGGTTGGAATAAATAATACAGCATTAAATTAACCATTGTCTAGATGAACAGTTCCAATCCCTACGATACTAAGAGATCTATCATCACCAACATATATATTTTTGGTGTTACAATCATTTAAAGAAGAAAACATCGCTTTGTTTTTGGCCATGTGATAAGAATCTCCATAATCAATGAGCCACTGATGAGAATGAGAAGAAGAAGCTACATTTAGTGCATAACCAGACGAGATGCTTGACAACCACATGCAGAAAGTGCTATTCGTGAAGATGAAGTTGAAGTCGAAGAGTGCTCCAAATGGATGTTATGCTTTTTCATTGTTGCTTCCAAGGCTTCCATCTTCTTAAAGCATTTGGATTCTAAGTGGCCATCTCGAATACAAAAGCTGCAATGTTTATCAGTATTCTTCCCTTTGTTTTTATTTGACTTATCATTTTGTTGAAATGATTTTTCATTTTGAGACTGAAATTGCTTAGGACCCTTGTTTGGTTTAGGACCATTCTTTTTAGGATACTGCTTCTTATGATTCTTTGAAGTTGGTTTCTATTGGGCGGTTAATGCTTTCTTAGAAAAGTTTCCAAGATTAAGAAGACCAAGATATAAGAGCTTTTCTTGTTCTCTTATCAAAGAATCATAAAAGGCATCAAAAGAGGGGGATTTGTAGTCTTGTCTTTGAGAAACAAAGGCTTCTCTAGTAGAATGGAAGGTGGAAACAAACACAGAGTAGGTTGGTCCCAACTTAGTAAGAATGGAATAGATAAGGCTACCATCTTCTTTCTTAACCTTAACACCTTCCAAGAGAAGTCTAAGGGTCTTGAGCTTGGACAAAAAATCTTCAATGGAAGAAAAAATATTGGGGTCCAATGTAAGAAACTCATTTTTGAGTTGATGGGCTATGGTTTCATTTTTAATTCCAAAAACTTTAGTGAGTTGTTTCATTGCTTCATTAGGAGTATCAAGTTCTGCGATATGGAATCTAAGATCTGAACAAATAGACATCCCTATCAACCCACATGCTTGATCTTGCCTATTTTCCCATTTGGCTGCCTTATCTTTATCTTGAGGTTTGGTTTCTTGGCCCGAGGCTATTATGTAAAGACCTTTACTTCTATGTAAATCCACAATGTAGGATCACCATTGGAAGTAGTTGGTGCTGTCAAGAATAACTTGGCATGGACTTTCCATTTAACAGACACTGAAGCTATAGATGTTGAAACTAAGTGTTTCAATGGAAAGATCTAAAAAAATTAGGTTTATTAAAAGAAAATGGCTTCTGGATGAATTAGTTATGACTCTTTGAAGAAAAGTTGTTGAAGATGCCGATGAAGTGTGTGAATGTGCGGAAATGAATGATAATGTTATATTTAAAAAAAATCCCCCCCCCCCCCAAATTTAATCTAATTAGCTCTCTTAAAAAAAAAATTATGTGACTCCCTTTTATAAATAAGTGAAAGTCACTTTTACAATGGTACTTTATGAGCTACCCACTAAGTTGTAACTTAAATAAAAGATAAAGAGACTTTAGAATTATAGGCAACTCACTTTTTATAATGGGTGAGAACACTTTTACATCAAGTAACTTTAAAACATAAGTTACATGTGCTTTTTGAAAATGTAACTCAACAAAAGAAATACTTGAACTCAAGACCTCTATTCTCATAAATTAACTTTGGACCAAGTGAGCTAGTTTAAAAGATTAGTAATTTTTGGAAAAGAGTAAGGTTTTTTTTTATTTTTTTAAGTCACTGAAGCTTTGGAGTGTGTGCTTACTTGAAAAATCTTTTTTTTGCCTACAAAACAAAAACCACAAAACCCAGCATGGACATACAAAAAAAACAAACCTTACGGCTTGAAGTTAGTTTTAGCCAGAAACTAAATATTTTCCTCAATGTTTCTGATTTTCCAAGATCACACTAAGGCGTGACGGAAAAGAGCATACGCATGAGAATAATCTTTCTTTTCTGTTTCTGAATTTCCTAGATTGTACAGAGTCACGGGGCAGAGAGCATACGCAGAAATGAAACGTATAGATCTAGTAATAAAAAACAGAGAGCTAAATAAATCGAAATAAACATAGAGATGAATAACTAGAACTGCAAATAAAGACTGTATACCTCTAAATCTTAAAAATGACGTATCTAGGGATATCAGAAACCATCTCGCGTGAAATGAAAGGGGTTCCTCAATAGAACATATGATCCTAACACAATAGAGAAATCCTCTTGGCCCGAAAGCAATCAGAAACAGTAGTTCTAGGAAACAACAGTCAGATGTAGTTGTACCGGCTTCAGATTTGGATCGGCAATGGATGTGGCCCTCAAATAGCTCTAATACCATGTAGGAATTTACAGGGTAAGTTCCTCAGACAGGACACCAAAGGACACCGCTCACAAATAGATCACAGATCAATACACCAGTATTCTTGACGTGGTTAAGGCCCTCAAAGAGGGAAACAGTCCATGACCTGAGCCAAAGCGGCCACTTCAAGAAATTTATTAATAAAAGAATGAAAATTTACATAAGTTTCTCTCATGAACAGTTACCCTACAAATGATCCTCCATGCTCTTTAAATAGAGATCATGGACCAATCGGGTGTTAAGCCACGGATCAAGTGTCGGTAATACTGAGGAGAAAATGAACCGTCAGACCACTTCATGTCTAGAACATATTGTGTCCGTCGGATTATGAGTTACAAAAGTACATAGTAAAGAAACACACATTACCTAACTCTACACTAAACCAAGTTATACTTAACTATTTCCTATGTGTCGGAATATCCTAACATGCAGATATTTTCACAAAGCCATTGGTTAAAAATGTATTCAAATTTCAAAGGGAGAAATTGGGCATTGTAAGTGCCAATACTTGTAACAATTGAGATTAGGAGGGAGTGTTGGGATAATTAATCTCATTATCTGCTAGGTGTCATAGTTGGTTTTGATTCTCTTGAGTTTAGATGAGTTTAGTTAGAACCTTCTCGAGTCATTTAATGTTGTTTCTTTCCTTGTCTCCTATGTAGTCTTATATAACTGATTTTGAATGATGAGAAGAGCTAATTCGCTCCATTCCAGTTTTGTATCAAATCTCTATGTATTTTCATCCTTGCTTTTTTTGTCACTACATAAGGCCAAGAAATACATGTCTCTGCTTCTTATCAATTAAATTATCTAATTTCAAGATAGCTTCCTAAGGCCAAGAAACGTTGTTGGATTCTAATGTTGACACAAAAATTCTAGAGAAAATGTGATACACCTTCACATTGGTATGACTTTGGTATCGAACTTTGAGAATGACATATGTAATTTTCACTATAGACGTCATCGTTTGGTTATCACAGCAAAAAAGTCGCCAGAATCTTGCTTTTCTTATTAAAAAAATTAGTCTTAGTGTTTGAATCTTGTTTTTAATGGTGGAAATAGATTCAACACCATCAAAACTCTTTGGAACTTAAAATTTTGAAACTTGACAGCTATTACTTGGATTTCTCAAAACTTTATGGCATTTTATCAAAATCTTACCAGAATTTCCATTATTTTCTGGAAAATTTTGAAAAGAAGTTATTAGTGTAGTTTTTTTTTATTATTATTGAATTGAACTCGTAAAATTGTTATGTTATCGAGTTTATTAAAAATAATATAAAATTAAAAATAAATTTAGGAAAAAATGGTGAGAGACGAAAATATTTAACATGTGTATGGTCAAAAGAAAATCGAAATAAAAATTATACATTCAAATTTTTATCATATCAAATCAAAATTTGAATCCGAATCTGAATTTGAATTTAAATTTAGGAACTACACTTAACATTGTTTTTAAATTATATTCTTAAATATATTTGCAAAGAGACCATGCTAGAAAACCCTAGTTAGTTAGAATATGTGAAAAGAGGAAGAACATAGTCTAACAAGGTGAGCTTGCAACATTATTTTGATTATGAAAAAAGATGAGCCTAAAACACTCAATTTTACAATTAGACAATTTAAAACTAGAATTTCCTAAAATTCTAATTAAGTAATCAGTAAAAATATATTTGAAAATAATCAATGAATCATATTGACGATGATACAATATAATCAATTGTGATTGACGCATATAATTGATAATCGCATTCATATAATGAAATGAGAACCATATATATTTATTTCGTGATGATTAAGGAGGTATTGAAACAATTGTGCCTACTTTCATGCCTGCTTGGATAACAAGAAATCATGAGAATCATACAAGAAATATACTTCTGGTACGCATGATTGTTGACAGTGATGGATGGATAAGAATGAATCTCACATTGGGCGGAAAGCAAGTTTTTAACTGTTGTTGTGTGATTATGTCAAGTGGCACCACAAATATTAAAGGAAGAAATGCTAGGAAATTCTCCACAAGACGTGGCCGTATTTTTTGCCATGCATATTATTTACAACACAACAATGTTTTGTACAGAAAAATTAGGGGATCTCACCCGGGATCTTGGCATTTAGCTGAATTTCTAAACAAGCGAAGGGTAAATTTCTTTGCTTTATGTTGAGATTTTCTGTTTTAATTAATTTTGGAAAAAATCTCATGTATGTGACAACAATAGGATTAGTTGCTATATTAGCTCCAGTATTTTTTGAGGAGTAATGCATCCTATATTTGTTGTGAGGGAATTTATGATTCAGTTTTATACTCCAGCTATGAGAAATGTAACCTCGTAGAGGATTTTGAAAGTGTAGAGAAAATAGGGTGAGCTGAGAGTATGTGTGAAGAATTAAAATTGTTGTAATCTCCTGTTGAATAATAAGATTGCCGATGCCTCTATTCTGGTGGATGTAGCCCAGATTGGTTGGGTGAACCACGTTAAAATCTTTGTGTTATGGTTTTGTGATTCTGTATGTGCTGTGTATGTATGTTTATTTTTATTTCCATTGCGCATTGTTTGGCCTAACAATTGGTATCAGAGCGGCGCAGCGGAAGTGTGGAGGGCCCATAACCTACAGGACTCTAGTTGTGGAGCTGGTACGTGTGACAGAGACGCGGAAAGTGAAGCTTTTTTGGTTGGCGCAGTTTTCGCTGGAACAACAACGCCAATTTTGAGCTAAAGAAGGGGCTGGCGCGGTTTATTCGGTAACAGTCGCACCAATTGGCGTGGAAGTTCCATGAACATTCGCGCCAGCGCGCTAACGTGCCAAAAAGGGCTATTGGCGCGAAAACGACAATTGGGCACGGGTCTTCCTTCATGCGCAGATAATTGTGCAGTTTGCACATGAAGGAAGGTACCACTATTACTGATCATTTGAATGTCTTTAATACTCTCTTCGTGCAATTAGAAAGTATAGAAGTAAAATTTGAATCAGAAGATAAAGCTATAACTTTATTATGCTCGTTGCCCGAGTCATGGGATCATTTTGTTACTTCTATAAGTCTAAGTATATCAGAAACCCTTGAATTTGATGATGTTGTTGGAGCTTTGTTGTCCGAAGAGACAAGGAAGAGGTAAAATTCTGAAACCTCTACATCAGAAGCAATGATGGCTAGAGGTCGTTCTAGAGAAAGACGCTCTGATAAGCACAGCGACTTGCGTTCAAAATCGAAAGGGAAGAAGAGTAAGGTAAAGTTCTGGTTTTGTGGCAAATTGGGACATTTGAAGAAGGACTGTTGGAAGAGACAACAAGCATCCAAAGAAGACTCTTCAACAGAGAAGAAAGAAGCAAACACAACAAATATAGGTTCGGCATCCAAGACAGGTATGAGTGATGAAGTGTTATCAGTTGATTTGTCTAGTCATGATCAACATTGGCTGTTAGATTCTGGTGCATCAAATCACATGTGTATTCATAGGGAATGGTTTAAAACTTATAAACCAATCAATGATGGAGTAGTTTACATGGGAAATGATGTCACATGTAACATTGTGGGAATTGGAACCATTCAGCTTAAAATGTTTGATGGGACAAATAAAATTTTAACTGATGTAAGACATGTACCTGAACTAAGGAAAAACCTCATTTCATTAGGAGTACTAGACACTAATGGATATAAAACCTTTATTCAAGGTGGAGTAATGAAAGTTTATAAAGGAATTTTACTAGTAATGAAAGAAAAGAAGGTTGGAAATCTTTTTCAGTTAGAAGGAAGAACAGAGTCAGATCATGTTTCTACAGTGTCTGAAAATGACAGTAATTCTATTCGTTTATGGCATCAAAGGTTGGGCCATATGAGTGAAAGAGGATTAAAGATTTTATCTGATCGTAAGTTACTTCCTAATTTAAAGTCTGATAAGTTAGATTTATGTAAACATTGTCTGTTTGGGAAACAAAGAAAGCAGAAGTTTAAAACTGGAAAACATACTAGTAAGGGAATCCTTGATTATATTCATTCTGATGTTTGGGGTCCGTCTCCTATAACCTCATATGGAGGTTCGTCATGTTTTGTATCTTTTATTGATGATTTCTCTAGAAAAGTGTGGGTCTACATGTTAAAGAAGAAGTCTGATGTGTTTACAGTTTTCAAACAGTTTAGAGCATTAGTTGAAAACATCACTGGAAGAACTATTAAATGTCTAATAACTGACAATGGTGGTGAGTTTACTTCAAAGGAATTTGATAATTATTGCAATGAAGCTGGGATCGAAAGACATAAAAACCACTGTCTATACTCCTCAGCAATGGAGTTGTTGAACCTATGAACAGGACTCTTTTCGAGAGAACAAGAAGTATGCTGAGTAACGCCTATTTGTAGAAGGAATTGTGGACAGAAGCGGTTGCTACAGCTTGCTATTTGATAAATCGATCACCATCAACTGCAATAGGATGCAAAATCCCTCAAGAGGTATGGAAAGGTCATCCTTGTGATTATTCTAAACTGAAAGTTTTTGGTTGTGATGCATATGCTCTAGTTCCAAAACATCAACGTTCTAAATTAGATCCTAAATCAAAAAGATATATCTTTGTTGGATATGTAGATGGGACTAAGGAATACAAATTGTGGGATCCTACTACTCACAAGATCATCATTAACAGAGATGTTAAATTTGATGAATCATCACTTGAAAGTTTAGATGTAGATGATAAATTGAAACAGGATAAGGTATCTAAGCTTCAACACATTCAGTTTGAAACCAGTTCAAATAGTGATGATGATCAAGATGAACATGGTTCAGATGCTAGTCATGAACAAGTTTTAGATGTAGATCATGAACAAGTTTCAAATGTAGATCATGAACATGTTTCAGATGTAGATCATGAAGAAGTTCCTATAGATAATAATCAGCAAATTGTGGAAGTACAAGAAACATCTTTAAGGAGGTCCACGAGAATTAAGCGTCCTCCTAGAAGGTATGATGATTATGTTACTTCAGTTGTTTTAACCGCTAACGATGATGAAACTTTGTGCTATCAGGAAGCTGTAGAAGGTTCTAAAAGTGAAAAGTGGAAAGAAGCTATGAAGGACGAGATGATGGCATTAGACAAGAATGACACATGGGATCTGGTAGAACTTCCTAAAGACAGAAAAACTATGGGATGGAAATGGGTGTACAAATTGAAAAGGGGTGTTGATGGTTTAAAGGACAGGTACAAAGCAAGGCTAGTCGTGAAAGGTTTTTCTCAGAAAGTAGGCATTGATTTTCATGAGATATTTTCACCAGTTGTAAAAATTGTTTCAATTCGAATTGTATTAGCATTAGTTGCCTTAATTGATTTAGAATTACAACAACTAGATGTTAAAATTGCATTTTTACATGGAGATTTAGATGAGGAGATTTACATGGAACAAGCATAAGGGTTTGTTCAAAATCGCAACAAGAAATTTGTCTACAGGCTCAAGAAATCATTGTATGGTCTGAAGCAATCGCCTCGACAATGGTACAAGAAATTTGATTCTTTCATGTTGAGTCAAAATTATATAAGAAGTGAATATGATCATTGTGTTTACTTTAAGAAATTAAGTAATGGCATGTTCATTATCTTAGTGTTATATGTTGACGATATGCTTTTAGCAAGCAAAAGCATAACAGAGATCAACAGGTTAAAGGCTCAGATGGCTAGGACATTTGATATGAAAGATCTAGGAGCAGCAAGACAAATTTTGGGCATGAAGATTTTCAGAGACAGGAGCAATGGTAAGCTGTGGCTATCACAACATAAGTATATTGAAAAAATACTTTTGAGGTTTGGCATGAACAATGTGAAGCATGTTTCAATCCCTTTAGCTTCCCATTTTAAGCTTTCTTCAAGTTTATGTCCTAATACAAATGAAGAAACGGAATATATGTCTCGAATTCCATATGCCAATGTAGTAGGTTGTTTAATGTATGCGATGGTTTGTACTCGACCAGATATTTCACATGCAGTTGGGGTTGTCAGCAGGTATATGGCAAATCCAGGAAAAGAACACTGGTCAGCAGTGAAATGGGTGCTTCGGTATTTGAGAGGCACAAGTGATTATTGTATCACTTATAACAGAAGTAGTGAATTTGTTTGCGGATATGTTGATTCCGATTTTGTAGGTGATTTGGATAAGAGAAGGTCAACTTCAAGGTATGTCTCTACTCTTGCAGGTGGAGCTATTAGCTGGATGTCAAAGCTATAGAATATTGTTGCTTTATCCACTACTGAAGCAGAATACATAGCTGCTTCGCATGCTTGCAAAGAAGCGGTTTGGTTGAAAGGTTTGATTGGTGAGTTTGGTAGGTTACAGGACAACATCAAGTTATTTTGTGATAGTCAAAGTGCAATTCATTTGGCTAAGAATCCGGCCTATCATAGTAAATCAAAGCATATACCTATCAAGTACCATTTTGTAAGACAGGTTATCACTGAAAGGGGTGTTTCTCTTGAAAAAGTGCATACAAAGGAAAACTGTGCAGACATGTTCACGAAACCAGGTTTGTTAGAGAAGCTACGTTGGTGTTTGGCTTCTCTTGGCTTGCAGAAAAGATAAAAATAATAAATGAACAGGGTATCAGGCTAATTGTTGTCAAGGTGGAGATTGTTGAGATTTTATGTTTTAATTAATTTTGGAAAAAGTCTCATGTATGTGACAACAATAGGATTAGTTGCTATATTAGCTCCAGTATTTTTTTAGGAGGAGTTAATGAATCCTATATTTGTTGTGAGGGAATTTATGATTCAGTTTTATACTCCAGCTATAAGAAATGTAATCCCGTAGAGGATTGTGAGAGTGTAGAGAAAATAGGGTGAGCTGAGAGTATGTGTGAAGAATTAAAATTGTTGTAATCTCTTGTTGAATAATAAGATTGCCGATGCATCTGTTCTGATTGGTTGGGTGAACCACGTTAAAATCTTTGTGTTATGGTTTTTTGATTTTGTATGTGCTGTGTATGTATGTTTATTTTTATTTCTGCTGCGCATTGTTTGGCCTAACACTTTATTCAAGGGAGTTATCTAATGTCAAGCTCGTTGCATAAGGCAAAGAAATACCTACCTTTGCGTCATTATCAATTAAATTATCTAATTTCAATATCGTTTCCTAAGGCCAAGAAACGTCGTTGGATTCTAATGCTGACATAAAAATTATAGAGGAAAATGGTAAGCATCTAATGAAGGGCACTGTAACACACCTTCGCTTTGGATTGTAGATATTTATTCTCATTTCCCAATTGGTCATCATCATCGATCCGTTGCTATTTGCTCCACAATATAAAACTTATAACATTCGAACTCGAAGTCCAAATCCATCGTCTGAATCGGGTCCCCATCCACATAGAATCCCAACTTCATTTGATCATCTTTCAGATTCAGAGGGAGTCTGAGGTCATCATCTGAGGCATTCTGAAGGTAATTCATATAGCGCATCAAAAGATGATGTTCTTCCCCTTGCTCGAATTCTACTTCCTCGGCATAACTGGAATCACTCGTCATGGATTGGGAATCATCTGCAAAAATTAATTGGCATTGTACCAAGTTGTGAACTCTGCCAAAATGAGAATAGGAACTCTCATAGCTTAAATAAGAATCAGAGTCATGGATTTCCTCCATGAAATTATCATTAACTGCATGGATAAAATTCTAGTGGTTCTGGGATTCGTTAAAACAATCTAAAATAGTCCAGCAATCTGTCCCCATTTCTTAATCCCAGTATCCACATAATTTTTTCCCTTAGTGGAATAGGAAATCCAGAGACGTATTGCTCCGAGGATTCTTACATATAAAACAACATACAGATATAAAACCCTTAGAATTTATCCAATTAATGATTTCGTGCTAATGTCGAGATGAGTTAATCTAGAACGAAGTATATTTACGGTCCCTGTCTACAGATTTTGGACTCTGTGGAAGCCGTTGTCAGCATGTCAGAATAATCACGACTATTTTATAGTTAGAGGAGTGATGTCGGTAGAAAGTTGATAATTAATAATTGGCGATTGTAAGTAGAAAATAACTAACAATCGGTGCAATCACCATGGAATTTCTGATGCTCTGTGCATAAATTGTAATGGCTGGAATGCAATCTTCAAGTTCTATTTCGTGTGTTTATCACTCATTTGGTATCACAACGAATTGTGAGACAAAGTTAATTTTTATGTTGTTGTCAAATTCAAAGTTGGCGTGAGAAAGAACTGTGCAAAAGTTGTCTGGGAGGTTATGAGAGATCACCAATGTATTGCCTGGAGTCGTATTCGTTGGACATTGTGCTAGAGAATCGTACGAGTGGCGAAGATTACACTACTACACTAACGACATTTTTAACATAACAGAAATCTCGTTTTAAAAAATCAATTTTAGGTCAAGTTTTTATTTTAGTTATTTTAGGTGAAGACAAAATCAATTTAAAACATAATTTTATATTTAAAATAAAAATAGTTTGAGAGGAAGATATTTCAAGACAAAATTTTATATTTAAGATAAAAATAGTTTGAGACAAAACTTTATATTAAGGCAAACAAAATTTATTAAAGACAATTAACAATTAAGACAAAACCATATCAACGATTTAAAACAATATTATCTAACAACTGCAAAATTGACTCTCACAGTGCGACCTAAGTTTGCTAGCCTATAGACTACTACTGTTTTGCACCTATACCAAGATTGTTATTTCACTTACCATTCACGTTATCTTATATACAGACAAAGATTTGTTGTGCTCTTTGTTTTGTGGAGGTTGCTGACTCTGAAAAACGTGAAAACTTTTCCTCGCAGGATTTCCTAGACATCAAATCTTCTTTTGTCCTTTCAATCTCTGCTAATATGATTAGAGACAATTCATCTGTCGTTGCATTTGGCACTACTACACGGAAGGGGACTTTTATGACAATTTTTTAAGGCAAAAGAAATCATTTGTCTTAAAATTTAATTATGTCATAAAAATTTTAATACAGGACACTAATAAAAAAGGCAAAGGTAAAGGATTACAGGAACTTCTTTATGTTGTTGATGGGTTCTTTAGGAAGTGGAGCGATGGAGGCCAACAATAACTGATGGGATTTACGGAAATGGAGGCCAACAACAGAGGTGTGCTTGGTGAGAGGAGTGATGGAGGGACTTTCGCTGAATGTGGATAGGCAGTAACATAGTTGGACTAATTTTCGTGGTGTCCATCGATTGTGTTTTAATGTTTTTTGACTGTTTCATTTATTTTGAACGCTACTTCTATCTGTTAGTTGTTGTTATCAGCACATTGTTGTGCTGAAACTCTTGACTGTCATTGACAACATGGATTAGATTCACCTGAAGGATTGTTGAAAAATGTAAAACTAAATTGTTACTTTGATTTTGTCCTGATTAAATTGAGAAAATTTGAATTTCCACATATGCATACAACTTGGATGCAATTAATTTGTGTGAAATAGATTGTGTCACCCAGTTTACTAAGTAAATTCGAGTTGGAGGAGTTAGAGTTCAATTAAGCATGCGTGATTGCTAATTTGTAGCAGTCCAAGTCAATTATCTCAAGTTGTTTTCAGTGAAACTAGTTCCAACTATTGGAGGAACTAGTGGAAGGTCAGTTGTGCAGTGGGACTTCAGTCAAACTCAGTGATCATCCATTTAACTGACCAATCAACCAAAAATAGCTAGTGCATGCAGATGATTCAAGTTCCCCAACTATGGTGGAGATTCCAAGGCAGTGTAACATCAATTGTAGACTAGTCTTGAGTGTACATGTGTTGCATGTAGTCAGATGATCAAACATGGGAAATGCGCAGTCCATTTTGGAAAAATTCCTAAATAATAAGGGCCTAATTTCTCAAGGAATTTCCCAAGGAAATAGGGGGTCATGCAGAGGAAAAAATTGACTAAGTCTGGCTCAAATCTTCTCAGTGAGAAAAGAGATAGGTTATTCACTTATAGGTTGTGCTCAATTGAGAAAAGAAATTGTGATGCATCTCTATTCATCAGATTAATGCAAGTAGGAATTGGGGTTTTTAGCAGATTAATTTCGTCTTAAAATTTCAATACGAGGCGCTAGTAAAAAAGGTTAAGGTAAAGGATTAGGGGTCCGTCTTTACGTTGTTGATGGGTTCTTCAAGAAGCGGAGCGATGGAGGCCAACAACATATGTTGGGATTTAGGGCGATGGAGGCCAACAACAGAGGTGTGCTAGGTGAGAGGAGCGATGGAGGCACTTTTGCTAAATGTGGATAGGCAGTAACATAGTTGGAGTAATTTTTAGGGTCTCCATTGATTGTGTTTCAATATGTGTTTTTTAACTGTTTCATTTATTTTGAATGCTACTTCTATCTATTGATTGTTGTTATCAACACATTTGATCCAAGTGGATGTTGGTGTCCACTTGCCTATTCCACTTGGACTGCCACCACTATCTCTTTTAGTTTTTCAGTTTCCTTAATTGTAGCACAGTTTACTATTTTTGGCAGTTTTTCGGGTCCTCAACTTTCGGAGCCATTTTGAGGACCTAAATGTCATTTTTTGGGCAAATTAGTGAAAATGTTTCCCAAGTTTTCGAATCTAAAGTTGTAGTCCTCGAATAGATCTTTCTAACAAGGTATTGTGCATGTCAAATGAAGATCGTATGCCAAAGTTATGACCCTGGGAAGTTGATATACCAATTTACCCAAACAAGGGCCATAGTTTTGGTGCTTCATCTCCTAGGGTTAGGGTTTTGGATGTTTAGGGTTTTTCATTGTTTCTCAATAATAAATAGGCCTTCGATTCTCATTGTAGAATATTTTAGAGGCATGTAGCCACCACATTTCTTCTCAGATATAAGCTACCATCATCTAAACTAGTTTGTTTCCATTATGTTTATAAGTTTATTTCAGTATTTGATATTAATAAAATGAAATGATATTTTTGTTTCATCTTTGTATTTATGGCTATATCTGTAATTTGTTGCGTTTTTTTAAGTTTGGATCAGTGGTATCAGAGCAGTCTTCTCTTTCTCAGTTTTTATTTGCATGTCCCCAACGAGGTCGAGATATAAGGAGTTAGGGCTCGAATTGGTCTAGCTTTTGCAAGACCAACCTTGTAAACCCCGACGGCCTCCCGTGGAAAAATAGAAGAAATATGAGGGGGTATGAGATATTTTCAAAATCTTGCTCGAAGAAGCCCTAGGGCAACAGAGGAACACGATGATGAACAACTTTGCTAGTTTGGAAGTGCCACAACCTTCAAGGTACAAGTTAACTTTGACATCACAATATTTGAAGGTCAAACAGATGCAGACACCATAGATAAATGGTTAAATATACTAGAAGGATATCTTTTTGTTCATAATTTTTTTAGCCAGGAAAATATTACTTTTGCACTTCTCAAATTTCCCCCCCACGTCAGGGACTGGTGGGAAACATACTGTGAGAAGCAGGACGAAAGTACACCCTCACTATTTTCATCCACACCCACTTTGAATTCGTTCTAGGACGCCATCAAGGAGCAATACTACCCTGTCGGGGGCTATAAGGATAAATACATAAAGCAGACCTCACTGCGGCCAGGAAGGGACCAAGACATGCCAAAGTTTACCAATGTTTTTCCTACCCTTCGCATGAAGTTGGGTATCAAGGATTCTAAATGGCATTCGATAATCAAGTACTGTGGTTTTCTACACAAGTACCTCTAGGACGAGATGTAGTTCCTGGACATCTCCTCACTTGGCATAGCGTACCGATACGCTGTCAAGATTGAGCAGATGTTTAAACAGAAAAATCGAGACTTTGGATCTGCGAATCCGAAGCAAGGGAAAGATGCCCCCAAACTGTAGAGAAAAGTAAAAATCCAAGGCGAGGTGGCCCAGGATAACCCGTCGAAGCTACAGGAAAATAAAAACACGACGAAGACAAAGAAGGACATGAGAAAGTGGTGTGAGTTCCATAAGAGCTCCACTCACAACACAAGTGAGTGTCGGGTCAAGCAGTCATTGGTGGTCGAGTTGAAGGCTTCCAAATCAGACACATGTTCCGAATCTGAGTCGAAACCCGACAAGGGAAATGACAAAGGGAATCAGATCATTAATGTGGAGCCCAATACCACTGTGGCCACCACCAAGATCCAGAAGATTGAGCCTAAAGATCCATAGCATGGGGAATACCTCTTCCAATCACAAATGTTGGTGAAGGGTTCTCTGTTGTAGTTCATTATCGAGAGTGATAGCCAAAAGAAAATCATTTCAACAGAGGTCGTAAACTGCCTGGGCCTACCGACTACAACACATCAGCAGTCGTACACCATCAGGTGGCTTCACCAAGGACGATATCTTCGCATTTGCTAGCAATGTTGCTTTCCCTACAACATCAAGCCATTCACAGATGAGCTACTGTGTGATGTTTCTCCTCTTGAAGTTTGTGATGTATTATTAGGACAACCATACTTGTGGAAGCGACATGTTTTATATGAGTCTAGACCTCGCTCTGTTATTATTTCTTTGGATAATAAGTTATATAGGATACCAGAGGTAGCCCCGTCTATGACCATCTCTTTAATCTCTGCTAAGTAATGCAGTAAGATCATCTCCCAGACTAGGAGATTTGTTTTCTTTTTTATTGTCTCTCAAAGTAAGGGAATATCGTAGCCACATCCATGGCCCCGAGGAAGGGTTCCTCTATACAGCAAAAGTAGGTGGATATGGTTATGGAAGAATATAGGGAATGTTCTCCTCACCCATAGGGGTACCATTGCACTGTCAGGTCAAACATTCAATCGATTTGACTCCCAGATCACCTCTACCCAATGGGCCAATATATCACCGCTCCATTCTATAAAATGAATAGATTAAGCTGCAAATCCAAGATTTTCTGCAAAAAGGGCACATTCAACCAAGTTCCTCACCTTGTGGGAGCCCGATTATACTTGTATAGAAGAAGATGGGACTTGGAGGCTCTGCATTTATTATAGGGCACTAAACAAAATTGTTGTCAGGAACAGGTATCCAATCCCACTAATTGATGACCTTCTGTACCAACTCAAGGGGCCCAAGTATTTTAGCAAGATCGATATGAAGTTTGGCTATCACCAAGTTCCAATAGAGCCCACAGATATATGGAAGACCACCTTCATATCCAAGGAAGGCCTTTTTGAATGGTTGGTTATGCCTTTCGGGTTGAAAAATGCCCCTGCTACTTTTATGAGGCTAATGGATGACATCTTATGACCCTTCACCAACTCATTCATGGTTTTTTATCTAGATGACATCCTCATTTTTTAACAAGACTTGGGGAGAACACTTGCAACACATTCGACAGGTCCTTCAAACCCTTTGGCAGCACAAATTGTGTGCCAACTTGGAGAAATGCACCTTTGGCATGAGACATGTCCAATATCTGGGTTACATCATAGATGAGCATGGTGTGCATGTGGATCTGACTAAGATCCAAGTCATTCAGGATTGGCCCACCATGACCACTCTAAAAGAGCTTCGCATCTTTTTGGGCCTCGCAAATTTTTATCAAGGGTTAGTGTTGGGATTCTCCCATACCACTTGGCCTTTGACTCAGATTACTAAGAATAGGATGAATGCAAAGTTTTCCTGGTCCGAGTCCCAATAGAAGGCGTTCTTTGAGTTGAAGCATTGCCTCTACTCTGCACCCATACTCACACTGCCAGACTTGTAGCAGACATTTGAAATTGAGACAGACAACTTTGACTATGTTATTGGTGCAATCCTCACCTAGCACAAACATCCAGTGGCTTATCATAGTGATACATTTTCTGATACAATTCGGAAGTACCCCACCTATGATAAAGAGATGTATTCCATTGTGTAAGCTTCCTGGAAAAGGAAGCATTACATTATGGGTAAGGAGACTATCATCCACACTGATCACTAACCTCTTAAGTTTATACAAACACAAGGGAAGTTGTAGAACGATTTCCATCAAAAGTGTTCTACATATATGCAACAATTCCACTTGAACATGAAATAGAAAAAGGGCAGTACCAATCATGTTGCAGACTGCCTCAACCTGCCCCCGGTTGCAGCACTGACCATTGTTCTCAACTCTTATGGCTATGAGGCCTCTAGATGGCTGCCACTATACAAAATTTATCCAGAGTTTTCCTCCACATACCAGATGTTAGTAGATGGAAAGCAAGTTCCCGATTTCCACCTCCAGTAAGAATTATTATGCTACATGGGCCACCTTTTTGTTCCTTCGAGCGAGCGTGCCAAGCAGATTTGGGAGGCACACTACAGTCGGTTCGTAGGACACTTTGTTGTGGAGAAAATTGTGGATGTATTACAAAAGTACTTTTATTGACCAAAACTCTTATTGGATGTTGGGAAATATATCAGATCTTGCATTGCCTATGCCATCGCCAAGGAAACATCAAGAAGCAAGGCATGTACAATCCTCTGCCTACTCCCAGCAAGCCGTTGGAATCCATCTCCATGGACTATATGTCTGGCCTCCCTTCTACCAAGCATGGTAATGATGGTGTATTTGTGGTTGTGGACCGATTTTCTATGATGGCTATATTGGTGGCCTGCAAGAAGAGTATCACAATAGAGGACACTGGAAAACTATTCTTTGAATGAGTGTGGATACATTTTGGGATCCCACAGACCATTATATCATATCAGGATGGCAAGTTTCTGAGCACATTCAGGTCAAGTCTCTGGACACTGTTGGACACTAAGCTCACCAAATCAATTGCCTTCTATCCCCAAACCGATGGTCAGACGGAGGTAGTTAGCAAGATGATAGTGCACATACTCTGCATGTCCAACTCCAAGCACCCACGAACTTGGGATGAGATTCTTCCCTATGTGCAACACGGTAATAATAGAGCTCTCTGTAGCTTGATTAGTCACAGTCCCTTTCAAGTGGGTCTAGGATTTCAACCATTGTGTCTAATTGATTTTTCCATGCCTCATGCGACTACACAAACATAATCCACACATGTATTGTTTGAGGCTGATAAAGCGACCATATTTATTGAACGCATCCAACACATCTGCCAATAGGTTAAAGACATCTTGTAGAAGTCAAATTCCAAGTACAAGCAGTGACATGATCAACATCAGGTGCCACACAAGTTTCAAGTGGGTGACAAAGTTTGGTTGCATTTGTAGAAAGAACACCTTACCGGAGTCCATCGAAAGCTCATACTACTCTGATATGGTCCTTACACCATTACCAAGGTTGTGGGAGACAATTATTTTGAGCTCAATATTCCCCCATTCCTTGGTCTACACTTAGTGTTCAATGTGGACCACCTTTGACCATACTTCCTACCATTACTGGACACATCAGACATTGCAGAATAACTCACACCAATAGAGTTAAACCTAGACTACATTGAAGAAGCCATACCTAATTGGATTATGGACATGTTGAAGCCCTGAAAATCGGGTCTACAACAAGGGGTATACCCACCCGGTCAGGACCTTGAATGCAACTCCTTTTCTGTTTGGGATGGTGGGTCCGACTGGGGATAATGGGACCAGTTTCCCAATTTGTGTGTGATGATAAGAATTGATATTTCCTTTTCTAAATATTTCTAAGTAAAATGCTTTTAATCTAAGTCTAATTCAAAACATGAAATTATATTCTAATGAACAAAAATTACTAACATTAAAACTAACCCAGGATTGAACTTTCCACTTAAGTGATCTAAAATAGTTTCTAACAACAATTGGTAATAAACATCATTCAATCGCTACGAGAAAAGAATTCGTTAAAAATGAATTGTTTAATATAAGAAATTAGCCGAAACAATTGTGAGAAGCATATTTCATAATAAGTCATTTATACACTAAGCATAAACAGAATAGTCATCACCGTACAAAAGTGCCAAATGATAACTCAAACATTCAAGCTTTCATATATAAATAACTGAATATAAAATATTACTTTGATACATAGGAAAAAATCATTAAGAGATAAAAGTACCATTAATAACAAGTCCTACTCATGAGCTTCAGCAATATAGATTTATCTCTTCCTAATTCAATATCTACTAAGAGTACAGAAATGCATTTTAGTAGTAGACATTAAACACAGATATCAATAAATCTCGTTCCATTCATTCATCAAAACCTCCTCCAAGGGTGCAAAAGTGCATGTTCTGAGGAAATGTTTTTGACAAATTTCAGGAGCCCTCTCTAAATGCATGAGAGGGGTTAAAATACTATTACGTAAATACTAAAAATAGTTTATTACAAAAATATAGGAGGAGGTTTTAAATGACCATCCTCATCTAAGGCAAAAATAAATAAAAAATAAAACTAAAACTGTATCTAGAAATTAACTATCTATGTATCTGTTCTTTGAGATCACAAGCATTCAACATCGGCTTGAGGAGCATCGGTTGGTTAACCTTCGATTTTAGTCGTCCTAAGAAAACAGAATCGGAAAGTGCTGGCACTATCTTCTCAGCAGAATTTGTAAGGCACTTGAGAGTCATGCATTGATTGTGCAGTTTAACCAAGTACTGCCAGTAAATGTCCCAATTCAACTTGGTTAACTTCTTGATGGAATCTATCTTTTCCTCAGCTTTCTGTCTCCAGCTTGTCTGCAGTTGCTATGCCTTTGGGGGAAATCCCGGAGCGGTTTTTGATATCAGGTTTGCTATACGAAGAGTTTCATTGACACAGTCAATGACGTTGTTCGCCGCTGTTGCTACTTCCTCTGCTCCCTATTCTGCCTTTTTAATCTATGCGTCCCACTAATGGAAAAGCATCTCTTTGTGGACTTCATTGATTCTGAGCAAGCTTATTTTCTTCCCTTCCTCTGATTCCTGCCATTTCAAATAATCAAAAAATCTTCTATCAATCAAATCATAATCGAGTCGCTGTTGTTGGGAAAAGTATCCAATTCGGAATGCCCCTATCCCACTCTAAGAGGTGATAGTGCCTTAGCAACAAACAAGGTAAACTAATTGAGTATTCTTCTTTATGAAATGTAAATGAGGAGAAAGGATCTAACTAACCTGTGTCTTTCGCTAGTTTGTTGATCCAATTGCTCCTCTCTTCTGTAGCTCCTGGCTCCCAGCTCCCTCACCGGCCCAGCTTCACCGAATTCCTGAAAGATCACAAGAGAGAGAAACTACAAGAAGATACAGATATACGTTCATAAAAAGCTCAAGATCAGATTAAGCTAAACATGTAAGCATAACAAAACATCATTGGTACACAACATGTAGGAGAAACTCAAATAGTTTATTGATAGAGTAATAAAGTCCAAAAGGAGATACAACCAAGTGAGGCCCGATCCAGCGTCTACCTCCCAGCAAAAGAGTCCCTTCCTCTCCTCCAACAAAGCATAAATCACCCAATGCACTAATCTCAATCTCAAACCAACAGCAATTCTTTGCAAAGTACAAAATTCCAGCCTCCTGAATCTCTGGGTGAGAGATCCATATATAGATGTGAGCAGAGAGGATGAGTCAGCTCATGTTTTGACTTGTGGCTTCTCTCTGTCAGTTCTTGTTTCCACTTGGAGGTTGAGAACCTCTTACTCATCACTTGGTCGAATTCATTGAGGCAAGTGTCATTGAGGAAGATTCTGGAAGCTTCCAGGGTCTTTCCACCTCGTTGAATGAACTTTCCATTTGTCATTTCCCGCTCAGCGCACCCTGGTAGTGCTTCTACCTGCGTTGCAGTGCAACTGGCCAGTGTAACCTCTGCATTTCAACGCAGGCAGCTAGTGGAGCTATTGAATTGATCCTGATTTGACCATTTCTGAGTGATTTTTGGTGGAGAACTCCTGGGAGAAGCTGTCTTTCGTTGACCTTGTTCCATTAGGGGTAGGAACAACTCTTTTAGGGACTTTGGATCCCTTGGATTATGGACATTTCATGCTCAATTCTGTAAGGCACAAAAATGTCTATAACAGTTGCCCCCTAAAGTATGAGGTCGTTTATCGGGTGAAATGCTTTATTAGGAGGATCCGAAGTTCTTCCAATGCTGGGAGGAGACCTGTAATAAGATACAATACAATACATTATTTTTCATACTGCTTTCATAATCTAGCTGAGGTGGGCATTCCCATGCTCAGCTTTATAAATTCATTTTTCTGTACATAGAACAGACAATCGTCTGATGGTAGACTGATGATTTTGATGAAATCATCATCCTTTTTGGTAGGATGATTATCTGCTGCAATGTTGTACATGTCAATGTCTTTATTTTTCCTGAATATATATCGCAGCCCGGATGGATGAAACTAGATCCGGGGTCTTCAATCTCGTTCGATCTTCACTCTAAGTACAAGTCGATCCATGTGAGAAATGTTCTGAAGTCGAACATGGAAAGACATCGCTTGATTACCAGTCAATGATGTAAACTGTTAACAAGCGCGAGAGGAATCACCGATAATGATAATGACCCTCAAGGTACTGCAGTACAATTCACGTGGTGTGAATAAAGGACTTGGCGTCGAACACCACGCAAAATCTTTCGGTCGAAGGTTATTGATGTATACCTGTCGCCGGAAGTGAGAAACTTGCCATTGAGGCATGCAAGCTTCAAAGTACTGGAGGGGGTGTTCCTAGATCAACTTCTTGGATAATGAGCTGATGTCGACAAGAAGCGATCCGTCAAAGGAGGGCCTTAATGTATCCCACATCAGTGACACGGAACGGAGCAAATGATTTTGATGGAGGTGAAAACGATCTGATGATATATGGTTCAGGGTGGCTGTTATGAAACCAGCTCAAGAAAAGATAGAAAAGATAAATCCACGCCTTAGAATTCAGCCTCTTCGAGGGGGCAACCTCCTTTACATTACATAAATGAACAATTCTTGGATGATACAAATGACAAAACCTCCTTTCTATATATAGGAGTCTAAGGAGTCACAATATAATCCAGCCGACCTAACAGTAATAATATAAAGCCACAAAAATAACAATAGAGGGATTCTATGGGGCACATAAATAACAATATGGGGGTAATAGGGGCACAACAATATAAATAGGGGGTATAACTACAATAGTAATGGGGTAATCACTAGTATTATAAGGACCCAACATGCCCCTCTCCTTCAAAAAAGTGTTGTCCTCAACGCTTGAGCAGTTCTGGATACTTCTGCATAAAATTCTCATCCTCCCATGTGGAATCTTCAGCGGATAAGTTCTTCCACTTGATAAGATACTCTGAAATTGATCGATTTCGTAGCTGTCGAGTTCTTGTTTCTGTGATTGCTTCCGGTTCCAATATAATTTTTCCTTCCTCGTCAAGTTCTGGCAATATTGTTTGAATTGGGAGCTTGTCACCTATAACCTTCTTTAAACATGAAACATGGAAAACTGGGTGCAATCGAGAAGCTGCAGGAAGCTCCAATTTGTATGCCATAGTACCAATCTTTTCCAACACCTTGTACGGACCATAATACTTTGGTGATAATTTATTATCCTTCTTAGCTTGCTTTAGGGACATTTGCTTATATGGTTGTAGCCGTAGGAATACCCAATCACCTACATCAAAACTTCTTTCACTGCGATGTTGATCTGCCTGTTGTTTCATTCTATTTTGTGCCAACACGAGGTTATCCTTTAAGAGTTGGAGGACTTGTTGTTGATGTTCAATGTGATGTTCCACTGCCTGAACCTTAGAATTTTCTCTTAAATATGATGTGATGGATGGTGGCTGATACCAATAAAGTGCCATAAATGGGGTCATTTTTGTTGCTGTATGGAAGGAAGTGTTATACCACCATTCAGCTAGAGGCAACCATTTGACCCATTGTGTCTGTTTATCAGATACAAAGCAACGAAGATATCCTTCCAAACATTTGTTTACTATCTCAGTTTGCCCATCAGATTGAGGATGATAAGATGAGCTATGAGCTAACTGAGTACCAAGACAAGAAAATAATTCTGTCCAAAAATTTCCAGTGAAAATGGGATCTCTGTCACTTACAATAATCTTTGGGTTTCCATGTAGCTTTTGAACTGTTTCCATAAATGCAGTAGAAACTGTACTGGCTTTAAATGGATGTGATAATGCAAAAAGTGTGCATACTTGGTAAGTCTGTCAACTACCACCATGATGACACTCTTTCCCTCAAACTTGGGTAAACCTGTGATAAAATCCATTGAAACCTCCTCCCAACGTTGGCTTGGAATGGATAAAGGTTGTAATAGACCTGGTGTCTTAATTGTTTCAACTTTATTTTGCTGGCAAACCAAACATTCCGCCACAAACTTTTGAATATCTGATTTAAGGCCATCCCAAAAAAATTCCTTCTTAACCCTGTGGTAAGTTTTTAAAAATCCTGAGTGCCCTCCTAAGGGAGAAGTGTGCAATTCCATAAGAATCTTTTGTTTTAGCTGGGAATTCTTACAGAGGTATAAGCGATCTTTGTACCATAACGAATCATTTTTCCAGCTAAATGTATCAGAAGTACTGGAATCTTGTTGTAGCTTTTGAATAAGTGCCCACACTTCTTCGTCGTTCTTCCATTCCTCCCTTGCTTCGTTTATCCAATCTGGTTGGATAATAGAAATGGCACACAACAATGCTTCCACATCCTCATCCTTTCTTGAGAGTGCATCTGCCACCACATTTTGCTTCCCTTTTTTGTAGATGATTTCAAAGTCATAACCCAACATCTTTGTGACCCACTTTTGTTGCTCTTCAGAGGATAATCTTTGTTCTAAAAAGTATTTAAGGCTATCATGATCCGTTTTTACCTTGAAGTGTCTTCCCATTAGGTAGGGTCGCCATTTCTTAAGTGCATGGAGTATTGCCAACATTTCCTTCTCATAAATAGCTTTGTTTAAAAACTTTCCCTTGATTGGACGACTTTCAAAAGCAATGGGTCTTTCATCTTGCATTAGAACAGCACCAATTCCATTTCCTGAAGCATCACATTCCACAATAAAGGTTTTTGTGAAGTCCGGTGTAGCTAAGACCGGTGCTTGGCACATTGCCTCTTTAAGATGTTCAAAGGCCTTTGTTGCTTCCGAAGTCCATGAAAATGAATCTTTCTTCAATAATGTTGTTAGAGGTGCTGCTATTCTCCCATAATTCTTAACAAACTTGCGATAATACCCTGTCAACCCAAGAAATCCTCGCAGATGCTTTATGGATGTGGGGATTTTCCATTCCTTAATGGCTTTAATTTTGCTAGGGTCTACCTTAACTCCTTCATGAGATACAATATGACCCAAATATTCCACCTCCTGGACTCCAAAGAAACATTTGGATCTTTTTGCATATAATTGTTTCTCCTCCAATAGTTGTAGCACCCTGTCAACATGTTCAACATGATCCTTCCAAGACTTGCTGTAGATTAGTATATCATCAAAAAATACTAACACAAATTTTCTAAGGAATGGTTTGAAAATTGAATTCATCAAACCTTGAAATGTTGAAGGTGCATTGGTAAGGCCAAAAGGCATGACCAAAAATTCATAATGACCCTCATGAGTTCTAAATGCTGTTTTCGGAATGTCTTCAATCTTCATTCTGATTTGATGATATCCCGAACGAAGATCCAACTTGGTGAAGTAAATTGATCCATGCAATTCATCCAGTAATTCATCAATAACAGGAATGGGGAACTTATCTTTAATAGTGAGCTTGTTGAGCTCCCTATAATCTGGACACATGCGCCATGATCCATCCTTCTTGTGCACCAATACTACTGGAGCTGAGAAAGAACTTTGACTCGGTTGAATTATACCAGCCTCTAGCATTTCTGCAACCATACGTTCAATTTCACTTTTTTGGACATATGGATATCTGTACGGCCTGATGTTTGGAGGAACACTTCCTGGAATCAGATGAATAGCATGATCATGATCACGCATAGGTGGGAGACCTTTGGGAGTCTCAAATACCTTGGAATGATTGTCCAAGACTTTTTGGAGATCTGGAGAAATAGATGATTCCAATGTGGAAACATCTAGCGAACATAATTGTGCAATTACACCTCTTTGCTCCTTTTTTAGAAGCTTTGTCATGCCATTAGAGCTGATTATCTTTCCTGGTTTCCCTGCAATACCCCTTAATTCAACTTCCTTTCCTTCCACAGAAAATTTCATGAAAAGTTCTTGAAAATTAAAAGCTATTGTACCCAAGGATTGTAGCCATTGGACTCCTAGTACAACATCAACACCTCCCATTGGAATGGAAAGCATTGGGCTAGTCAATACATATTCTCCCATGGATAGCTTGATATTATGGCACTTTCCAGAACAATTTATTGTTCCTCCATTTGCAATCATCACTTGACACTCTGGTGCTGGATATAGGAAGCAATTCAATTCTTTTGCTACCCTACAATGAATAAAATTGTGGGTGCTTCCTGAATCAATCAACACTATTACCTTTTTCTTCTTGATTTGTCCTTCTATCTTGATGGTTTGAGGAGTGGTAATTCCCGCCAATGCATTACAAGATATGGTCGGATTTATTTGTTCTTCATCTAGGCTTTGTTCCTGGAATATATCCTCTTCTTTTGACCTTTCTTGCTCCTTTTCTTCTTCCTCTTCACAATCTATGTAGAATAATTTCTTCTCAGCACACTTATGACCTTTTGTGTATTTGCTATCACAATTGTAACAAAGCCCTTTTGCTCTTTTTTCTTCCAATTGTTGTGGTGTCAACCTTGTAGGTTGTGGAAGACTATGGGCAACAACACTTCCGTCTTTATAGTTGTGAACGGTATGCTTCCTAGTTGCCATAATTTTGCTTTCCATTTTTCTTGCTAACCTGAATGCCTTCTCTAATGAATCAGGTTCCCAAAGGCGCACATCATGTTGGATATTATCCTTTAAAGACCCTATGAACACATCAATCCTATGCTCCTCTGGAATATCTTTTACCCTTATGTTCAATTTTTGGAACTCCTCAATGTGCTCCATTATTGAACCCTTTTGTTTGAGACTTATCAATTGGCTAAAAAAAGTGTTGCTTTTTGTATCCTCATAATGTGCTATCAATTCTTCCGTAAAAATTGCCCAAGTGATAAATTGTTTACGAGAACAAAGCCATTGATACCATACAAACTGATTTGGTTCCAAATATAAAGTTGCCATACGTACCTTTTGTGTGTTTTGCACATTATTGAGATCGAAGAATTGCTCCATCTGTAATATCCATGTGGCGGGATCCTTGCCATCAAACTTCCTCATATCGATTTTTGGAACATGGTGAGTCTTCGATCCAACATTAGAGTCTATGGAATCATGATTAACATTTCTTTTATTCTCATCATGAGTTTCCTTTACTACCTTTTCACCATTAGTGACCCTTTCTTGTAGCAACTTCTTCAATTCATCCATCTTATCATCCATGCCATCACTTTTAGCGTCCATGCCATTCACCTTAGATTCCACGCCACTTATCTTAGCTTCTGTTAGCTTTTGTGAGCGTGACATTTGTTGCACTTGTTCTTGTAATTTTGATATATCATGTAGCATTTCTTCCTCTTCTTCATGAGTCATGCTAGAGCTTTCAGGTTCCTTACTAGGTGTTTGCATTTTCTTTCCTCGGGGCATCAGTTATCGATAATAATGTTTTACTATGCCCTTTGAATTCCGTTAAACCAAGCTTACACAAAAATTTAAAAAAAAACTACACACCTTTTTTCACTTTATAGAAGCCTGATATTGAATCTGATGTATCTCTGTAATTTCGGATCATCCAATTCTGAAATTGCTATCTACAGTAGCCTTCTGCGTCCTCTTTCCAATGCCACAAGTCTGAGCCAAATTGGATTCTCCAAGGAAGAGTTATGTGAAATCTCCCACAGTGACTTTCTTTTAGACTGGTTTAGTAGAGCGAACTTGTACGACGTGCCACGAGTCACTGTTTCAACCTTTGAATCTGAAACACACATACAAGAAGCTAAAGTCCGTTCTCTTTCTGTACCTTTTTACGAAATTTCAATCCGATCCTCAGAGAGAGAGTTATGACGATTTTCCCCAGGTCACCTATTTTGAATGTAATTCAGGAGTCTGCAAAAAGGCCAACTTCCTCAGATCATATCTCCGAACATATCGCGCGAAAAGCTCTGAAATTCGGACCCAAGGTTCAGCGCCAATTCTTCTCAAATGGGTTTTTTTTGCGACTTCTGAAACGTCACAGAAAAACAGTTATAGCGAAAATGCCACGATGACCTGTTTGGAGCAGCGAAACCCTAGAATCCAAAGCTCCGATACCAAATGTTATGAAACCAGCTCAAGAAAAGATAGAAAAGATAAATCCATGCCTTAGAGTTCAGCCTCTTCGAGGGGGCAACCTCCTTTACATTACATAAATGAGCAATTCTTGGATGATACAAATGACAAAACCTCCTTTCTATATATAGGAGTCTAAGGAGTCACAATATAATCCAGCCGACCTAACAATAATAATATAAAGCCACAAAAATAACAATAGAGGGATTCTATGGGGCACATAAATAACAATATGGGGGTAATAGGGGCACAACAATATAAATAGGGGGTATAACTACAATAGTAATGGGGTAATCACTAGTATTATAGGGACCCAACAGTGGCGGTCATGAAAGGATGAAGGATAATGTATGGTAGTGGATGGGACACGGTTGACTTCTCTGGATGACTTCTCTTGAACATATCGGCGACACTTGTGTGATGGATTGGTAGCATTTACCCCAAAGGTGGACGGTATTGGCGAGACCATGGCGATGTGACCGGTGAATGAAACAACCCAACCCGACTCAGGCACGGAGTGGAAGTGTCATGTTCAAGAGCGACTTGCTACCAATAAAAGTTCTTTGAGTTTTTCCCAATTTTTCCCCAGTCATTTCTGAGCAGTACCTCTTTATTTTTGTCAAGCTTGAGGAGGATAACATATGCTTGTTCTATAATTTGCCCTTCGGGCAAACCCATCGCTATGTTTTAACGAGCCTAGTGATAGTGAAACTCGTTCTCGTCTAAAGACAAGTTTGTCGCTATTAATGTTTTTTAACGAGTTTAACGACAAAGATAACTCGGTCCCTTTTCATTTTTAGAGAGTCTAAAAAGGTACGTAAAGATAACTCCAAAGTTCCTTTTTCGTCATCTAATCCCTTAAGTCCGAAAAAGTATAAAATAATACAGAAGGGATGAGTTTTCGATAGTTTTAACGAGCCGAACAACACAAGCGCTCGATCTTTTTGTGCAATAATCCCTCAGGTCCAAAAAGATTAAAATCTAGAGGAGGGATAGCACTTCCGGTCGCTTTAACGAGCTGGAAGGCCAAAACTCGGCAATCTTTTCATATTTTACGAGTCAGATGAAAAGAGCTTAAAGAAGACTCGTCTTTTGAGGAACGAGTGATAAAACGGGTTAGCAGCTGATTCCAGGTAAGGGTTGGAATTTTCCAATCACGGCAGTGTCACAAGGATGGCTAGTGAAATCACTCTTCGCAGCTGTTCCTCAAAATGGGTAAACAATCATATGGAGGTGAACAATCGGCCAATGGAAAAGTGGAGGTGACAGTGCAAACACGACCAAGACTTTAATGGCTGATAATGTTACATTCACGGTGGTTATTTACCGGAGGGTAGTTCATTTTTTAACGAGCTTAAACGCGGAAAAACACTGCTCGATCTTATGTTTATTTTTTAACGAGCATGAACTATGTGCTAAAACTGCTCGATTATCCAGTCATATGATAAGAATGTCTCATGTAAGATTCCATTTTTATGGGGCTTGCGCCTTACAAAGCTATGCCCCGCATCCTTTCGTTATGCAAGTTCGGAAACGACTAATCCTACGAGTTTAAAGGGTTAGACCTACAGGTTTAAAGGGAGGACCTAAAAATTTAAAAAATATATAGCCGCCCCTTGCTTGCACTCCAAAAGGTTTGCATGCCCCCAGGTATAAAACAGAATTTCAAGGTTACCTCTACTTCACTTCCGCCAAAACAATTGTTTTACCGAGAGAGGCCTACCTCTTTCAGGTTACCCAAAGATTGTCCTATTAATCTTTCAAACAAAACACTCTTCGGCGATGTCTACCGAGATAAACAAAGGTGAGCGACGATGCCCGCCAACTCGCATAACTTTGACAAAAGAATCTTGTTCTAGAATAACCCCTCTTCCAATCACGGACGAGGTACAGACTAGTCATATTCTCCCGCAGAAACCTACTCTATACCTGAAGTTTTCCTGCCGAAGCAGACCAGGACGCATGCCCCCTGGGTTCCAGTCATATCCCTTCGAATTACTCGTGCTCATCGGGAGGACGGACCGTGGGTTGAGCATTTCTTGCGTGAAGAGACCATTTAGGGATGGTATATGACTATTTGCGATGTGTGGTCCGGGAAATGAAAGCTGGTCCACGAGCTTGACCACTCTTCCTTCGTGCGGAAAACACATTACTCTAAAGAGTGAGGAGACGATGGCTCCCATGCAATATATATAGTCTCGTCCAAGGAGTAGGTTATAATTCAAGGGTCCTTGAACGACCATCACGTTCATTTGAACGGTCTTCCCTTTCAATGTGATAGGCACATTGGGGAGGATCCCTAAAGGTCGACTGGTTCCTTTATCAAAGCCTGTCAGATTTCTCATTTCAGGCAAAAGCGCTGGCGAACCAAGAGCTTTCCAAGCAGTAGAGGAAAGGATACTCACAGATGCCCCCTCATCAATGATGGTGCCAGCCAAGACCATTCTGTATATTTGAACGATAATTCTGAATGGTATGCTGGCTGGCAAACGAGGTCTGCCTAGTTGGTTCCAATCGAAGGATACAACCAGGTTGCTTGGTGGTGGGACCGAATAGACGGCCGGATACCGCTCTAACGATCTTCCTTCCTGCGATAAAGGAATGGGTGCATTGCCCCCATGTTCGTCGGAGTCTGTGTTGATGAAGAGAATTTGGATGGTGTCATCTTTATCCTCTTCAGTGACTGTATCATTCGAAGATAAATCCTCTGAAGGCAAGACCGGGTCAACTGCCGCCTCGACCTTTTGACTTTCGTCGGGTATGGATTCAGCTAGTTCATCTTCAATGACCGGCGCTTCAGCTGACCACTTGAGCAGGCCAGCTGGATTTTCAACTAACGAAGGACTCGGCAAGAGTTTTTTATATCCAGGAGGGAGTCGTAACGGTGAAACCGGACGATCATCCAAAAATCTTTTCGCTTCGTCTAAGAAGGGACAACGGTGGATGGCGTGGTTGCCTTCGCACAGTCTACAGGGAGATCTAGCTCTCCCTTTTTTTCCAAGGACTTCACTTTCGCTAGTTGACGGTATGCATTCAACATGGCTATCAGAGGTTGATGCCACCAGATTGTGCAAACGGGGGGACCAGTCCCTTAGTATCCGAGGGATGCAGGGACAATCTCTATGGAAGTGGTCTCCCTTGCATATGACACATGGCGATTTAGGCCTAGTCAGTGCTGTGTGTGGATTTTTGTTAGACGACACTTGTTTGCCCCCAGTCGCTTTTGGCTCCTTCTTCTTCTTCTCTTTCTTCTTCTTTTCCTTCTTCTCCTTAGGAACTTGGTTTTTTGTTTTACCAGTTCCGTCAAGCGAAGAGGAAGGAGGAGAGGAAGAATTAGAGGAAGTAGAAGGCTGGTGGGCAATTCTGGACTGGTCTAACTGTTGATTCGACTATTCAGGAATAGTGGTGTTCTAAACGACATTGGTTGAGAAGAGCCAGATCGGCAAGCCAATTGTCAGTCCTGGAAGCGACAATGTGGCCATATGGGGCGCACCAACATCTCCCCAAGAGGAGACGGGACTAGGATTTCCACCAAGGGTAATTCCTTGGTTGGTGGGCTCCATTTTCTCAACCTAAAGATCAACGCAGGAAAAAAGGGTGATTGTTCCGTTTAAAATAAATTTTAACGACGCTTTAGACACAACTTGCTTTTTCAGTTTTAAAGAGTCGAGAAAAAGCTAAAGATGACTCTAGTCTCCTTCGATGTTTTAACGAGCCCGAAGTGACAAATGCTCGGATGGACTTTTTCCGTTATAGAGTCTGAAAAAGGCCAAAAGGAACTGCTCTGGAGTTCTAGGTAGAGGGTGTGCCAAACTTTTCGCAAAACCGCAGAATACTTTTTAAGGTACGGGCGGTCAATCTTCCTGAATGCTGTGTTCAGTGCATTGCGATCAGTAGGGCGGCCGACACGGATTCCTCAGGATAAAGGTTTTATGCCTATAGGGGTCTCCCAATATATACTCGACGGTACGTGGGAGCACAATCCGTATTGGCGCTATCGTCCCTCAGGAGGAATCACCCAACCATCAGCGAGATCGACAGTCACCAGGTTTTACGACGCCGGAACACGTCTCTAGCCTAGACCTCTATGTTGTGCGTTAAGTTACTAAGCGTTGTTAAGTTCATTCAATTTATTTTAGGTTGATATTTCTTAGAAGTTTACCTTTTTGGATCACCACGAGATGTATGATACAATTCCTAAATGCAGTCTAAAGATGATAAGCAATCTTTTATATCTTTTCAACAATGAAAATCCTAGCTACAAGGGGAAAAGGAAGACACAAACTTTTCTCAAAGAGCATAGAGCACACTGTAATGCACTTTTCCCTAAATCAAACCATGCAAACTATCAAAATGCAAATGCACAAATGCATGTATTTCTTTTCGCTTTCTTAATATTGATGCTTAAAAAGAAAGTTGTTGTACAAATTTGAATTCGATTTCAAGTGAAAACATAAACAAGTTCCTTTTTCAAAATCAAAAAGACGATTACGACAGTTTATGATTTACTTGTTTCAACACTAGAAATGCATAAATTCAAACCAAAAGACAAAAGTAAAAGCTCAATCAACTGTGAACAGCAAACAAACTCACTCCTAAGATCAAAACGACACTTACGACAGGTCTAGATCTAAGGGCGACAGTATGACTAATTTACTTTTGTAATGGGAAACTGCAAATGATGTAACAAATACACAAAGAACAAATACAGTTTCTTTATACAACCGAGGCGAAATTGAGGCAAAGAAAAGGGGTTTCAGATAGGTACACTGACTAATAACAGGCTGCAAAAAACAGAGATAAAACTGAGCAAAAGGAAACAAGGAACCACAGCTGCACAAGGCAAAGACTGATCAGCGCACTCCCAACACAGAGGTTTTGACATTCAGCGCAGGTAGCCTTCACGGGACCTGCGTTGAAATGCAGAACCTCTTCACAGAGTCTGCGCTGAAGCAGAAACGAGAGTTGTTTCTGGGTTCTGGGTTACGGTTTGCAGTTAAATCTACAGTTTTTGGCCGGATCAAAGCTATCAATTAGGTACAGTTAGGAGGATGATTTAAAGGAGGACTAAGATCTATCACAAAGGGCTGTTAGAGCACTTGTGGATCAGTTTGTTCAGATCATAAAAACAGGCCCAGTGGGTAGACTAGAGTGGCAGATCTCTACTTTGCATTTGAAAATGGCAAATGCATTTCGATTCGGCACTCCTGAGTTTATGAGAAGAACAACAATAGAAACACAAATAGACTAACAAGATACTCTCCCCAGCGGAGTCGCCAATTTTTTGTTGGGAAACGTATCCAATTCAGAATGCCCCTATCCCACTCTAAGAGGTGATAGTGCCTTAGCAACAAACAAGGTAAACTAATTGAGTATTCTTCTTTATGAAATGTAAATGAGGAGAAAGGATCTAACTAACCTGTGTCTTTCGCTAGTTTGTTGATCCAATTGCTCCTCTCTTCTGTAGCTCCTGGCTCTCAGCTCCCTCACCGGCCCAGCTTCACCGAATTCCTGAAAGATCACAAGAGAGAGAAACTACAAAAAGATACAGATATACGTTCATAAAAAGCTCAAGATCAGATTAAGCTAAACATGTAAGCATAACAAAACATCATTGGTACACAACATGTAGGAGAAACTCAAATAGTTTATTGATAGAGTAATAAAGTCCAAAAGGAGATACAACCAAGTGAGGCCCGATCCAGCATCTACCTCCCAGCAAAAGAATCCCTTCCTCTCCTCCAACAAAGCATAAATCACCCAATGCACTAATCTCAATCTCAAACCAACAGCAATTCTCTGCAAAGTACAAAATTCCAGCCTCCTGAACCTCTGGGTGAGAGATCCATATATAGATGTGAGCAGAGAGGATGAGTCAACTCATGTTTGACTTGTGGCTTCTCTCTGTCAGTTCTTGTTTCCACTTGGAGGTTGAGAACCTCTTACTCATCACTTGGTCGAATTCATTGAGGCAAGTGTCGTTGAGGAAGATTCTGGAAGCTTCCAGGGTCTTTCCACCTCGTTGAATGAACTTGCCATTTGTCATTTCCCGCTCAGCGCACCCTGGTAGTGCTTCTACCTGCGTTGCAGTGCAACTGGCCAGTGTAACCTCTGCATTTCAACGCAGGCAGCTAGTGGAGCTATTGAATTGATCCTGATTTGACTATTTCTGAGTGATTTTTGGTGGAGAACTCCTGGGAGAAGCTGTCTTTGGTTGACCTTGTTCCATTAGGGGTAGGAACAACTCTTTTAGGGACTTTGGATCCCTTGGATTATGGACATTTCATGCTCAATGCTGTAAGGCACAAAAATGTCTATAACAGTCACAAATCCACAACTTGATTTGTAATTTTATTACTCATCTCACAATGGGAACTCCATTGCGATATTCTTTGGCATAATTCCTCTTGCTATTGCAAGAATTGGTCGTTTAAGGCAAGGGCTTATGAGACAAACTCTGTAATTTTGGGGTCATCTCTATGCAATTCTAGCATAGTCTGTAACTGATTTTCCTTTTCAGCCAAATTGTTCTGATACCCTAGTTGCATCTGTTGAAAATCTTGTTGTAATTTTTCTAACTTCTCCTATGCTTCTCAGTTGGCACTAGCCTACTGTAGCTGTTGCTGCAAAAGTTGTATTTGTTCCTCTCTATCCTTAAGTATTTGATGTACCTCGGATAATTTATCAATGGTAGTAGAAGCATAGGCTCCTGCGATCTGGGATAACTTAGTCAGATTTTCAGTAAGGTTAGTGGTAGGGTCTGGCCAAAGGACATATAGCTGCTCTGCCTCAGGTGAGAGCACGCTGTCCAATTTACTTTTCTTTCTTTGTCTTCTTACCACTGCCTTGTTCTGTGGACTATAAAATACATCTAGAGGAGGAATCTCCTCTATCTTTAGCATGATTTCAGATGATGGGGTAATGAGAATATGCTCCATTTTTGGAGCATTGCTGACTGTTCCAGTGATTATATCTGTCATTGTCTGCACTATACTCTCATGTGTCTTCGTGTTTTGCTCCCTAGTATTAATCAATTCATTGGATGTTTCCCACTTTTTATCCAGCTCAGTTCTCACTGGCTTTGGTGGCTAGATGAGGGGAGGGGGAACCTTTACCTGTGGTGTAGTCAAGACCTGTTTCTCTGGGCGCTCTTTTGATTGGGCAATATATCTAACTAACCCTTCACTTTTATTATGGTCACTTTTGGACCGCTTAGAGCATTTTGGTGATTCTTTCCTAGCCTTAGACTTGGACTTGCCTATACCCGAACTTCCTCTTAAACTGATACTGGGAGTTGGCTCCCGTATTGGTTCTAAGCGCAACTTATCCAAGGGGATGTTTGCTAGTCTCCTTTCTCTGTACAATTTGAATTCCTAGAATTCTGCTAGGGAAAATTGAATTTGAGCCATATGAAAAACTTCTTTCACTGTGCTTTTCTGTTGGAAGATATCATAAAAAAGATCATCTTCTTTAGAAAATACTTTTATCTTGACAGCAGTAGTAAAATTCTTAATGACATCAAAGGGGTTGAATTGTCCCCCTGGAAACTTGAAAAGTCGTAGACTCAGCATATTGTCTACTTTTTGAATGCATTACCTAAATCAAACAGTGAAAAGGCCCCACAGGCGACAGGAAATTGCGGCCAAATGGCATTCTTCTTGTCCTTCAACTCTTTGCTCATTCCTCCCACCCCGCAGGTCTGGTAGGAAGTTTCTCGAGCCGATAACTTATCAGGAAAATATAAGGGTAGCACATGAGGGGAAGCAATGTTTCCAAATACTCTGACATAGGTGAAATTTTTTTCCCCAAACCATCTTCCAACAGGGAGAATATCAACTTCCGCTTCAGGGGAAAATCTTGGGGCGTCCCTATTATACAACATTCTGTGAAGAGGTAACATAATTCCATGACAAATTCTATAAAAATATGGGATGAACTTGGAATCCCATAATTCCTTATGATAAATGTGAATGGGCAAGGGACTTTGTATAGTCCACTTCCAACCCATTAAAGGAAATTTGGAAACATAACAGCTTGCATCCATAACATAAGTAGCTAAAATGAAAGGAGGATAAATCCTCTGAGAGGTAGTTCTTTTAGATCGGTAGTTCCAAATAGCTGAAGCTAAAATATCAGATAATATCTGAGCCCAATCCATAATAGTGGTGTTAGTGGCTGCATATAATAGGGGTAGCCACTCAGATGAAAATTTGTTGATGTCGGGCCTTCCAAATAGCCTACATAGCATAGCAGCAGCAAAATAATATGGGGACGAGAGGGAACCAGTACTGTACATACCATGTTTGTCCTTTTCCAATGGCTCTTCCCTTGCCGACCAGTTCTTGGTGCACTCCGCCAAATCTTCGTTTTCTTTGGCGAACTTCTCCACGAACTATTTGTTGTAGCTTTCCTGCGGCTCTGGTAGATTATACATAAGCCCTAAATCTTGTGGGTTGAATGACCCAATGAGGTCTTGGATCCGAGACTTGAATTGCCTGTCTGTTATATTAGCATTGTCCAGTACCCACTTGACCATGTCTATGTATGGAATTATTTTAGGCCTTTCCGCTATTCCATGAAGGAATGAACATGCAAGTTCAGTAATTGATGCCTCAGATGATCCGCGTGAGTCTGTTGTTGCTTTAAATTCCATAACTCTGGGGTTTTCTTCTTCGAGCAGACTGCACATGCCTTCCGAAGTGGTTATGCCGACATCTCCGGTACAGGTGGTGTCTGTGAATAAGGGCGTCATCTCTTTGTCCTCAGCTACCAGAGCTTTTCCCTTCTTTCCCATTATGTTCTGCACACTGCTGCATTGATTATTCTGCTTGCCACTCCTGCAAATTTACAAGTAAGGAAAGAATGATGGTAAGAGATAAGGTGATGGGAAAGCTCTTAATTCTAAAATCATATCAAATATATCACCCTACGTGAAACAACCTTTTGATCAGATCTAAATCTTATCTCATAAATGACCATCAACTTACCATTAAATTGACATTAATGCCCATAACTCGGTATCGGATTACGAAAAATACTTTATTGAACAATGAGCCCTGCTAATCTGCAATAAAGTGATTTTGCGATTTTCTTAGCAATATCGCAATATCGTAGATTGCAATATCGCTAATCCTTTTTGTTAACAATCATTTATTACCTTATGTGTCTGCGAGATGCGATTTGCGAGATGCCTTATCGCATATCGCCGGATCGGGATATTTTATCTTAGGTGATACTTGCTGCATATGAAATATGCGATGTGTGATGAGTCTTTAAGGCTCGTGATCTCGCATTGTGTTTTCGCAATTTTGGAAAGCTTGTTTATATTATGTCCTTCATTACCCTTTGCGATGTGATGTTTTATTGTTAAGAGATTTTATTTGGAACTTATCATAAAATTTAAGTTTTTTGGGTTTTGCGGATGTTTTCCTAAGCTTATGATAGTATGTTTTATTCAAAGGGAAATATAAGTGATAGTTTTTATTTTTAGAAAAGGGTCCCCGTTTATTTAGTTTTATTACTAATGCTAAATAAAAGGGGGGGTTGTTGCTGGCCACAACAATTGGCGATTCACTAGGAAGAACCAATTATCTCTGATTATCTTTTGAATTTTCTAAACTTCCAAAATAGAAAAGTTTTTTGGAAAATCAAACTTTATTATAGAAATATAAAGTGCATCATGCTTTCAGCTGTTAATGGTAGTTTGTTTCTTCCGTATTAACTCTGATTATTTTATTCTCAAAGCTAGTCATTGTATTTACATCAGCCACTACTTAGTTATAAAGATAAAAACAAAGACATCTCTGTAGATCAGTTTTAAATATGCTCATTTGTCGTAGATAGAGCCTCTGGTGCTAGCAGGTGTTCATAGCCTCAATAGGGTTACCTGTTACCCTGCAATGATCCTGTATCCTACTTGGAGAAATATACAATTTTCAAAGGTAAATCCATATCCACACTTATTGCTTTTGTTTTCTTTTAATTCTTAAAGAACAATGTCTTGGTTTGGTAGCCAAATTATGATAGTGCCAATCACTTGATTTATAACTTTGCTAAACAAGCTGGCTCATGATGAGACCCCTTGCCTTTTGACTGCAACAATCTTGAGTCATTGCCCTGTTTTGGTATGCAATTTTGGCAATATCAGCAAGTTATAATATCTATGATCATGATAATTCGGCTTGTGATGAGACCTCTTATTCTTTAAGTCTATAGTGTATCATTGGATTACTCCTTGAAATTCGTAATTCCCTAGGTGGGGAGGAAGTCATTGGTTCCTTAAGAATAGCTCTGGACAACAATTATAGAGTTTTTGGAAACAGCTTTTCCACAGAGAACCTTTGTTTTGTTATTAATTCTTTTCATTGACTGATATAAAACAAATTCCCACTAAAGGTTGCTTTCTATCAAAATTCGTAAGGCTGAAGCTAGTAACATTTCCAGGCTTATAGCATTTGACTGTATTTTTCAATAATAATGATCGATTTTCCAAATCAGTTCTATTTATTCAAGCGAAAAAACAAAATCTAAAAGAGACACTAATCTTTTTCGTGAATTCCAAAGGTAACCATTTACAACGTGTTTATTTTTCAAAATAAAGCTATAAACAATAATTTACAAAAAATAGAAGAGGTCATCTTTTATGGAAAATATTTTTTAAGGATTTGCCCATTAACAAGTAAATATTCTCTTTTCCCTGCTAAATCTTGCAACATGAAAGTCGATGGACCTATAATTTCAACAATTTGGAATGGTACAAGCCACATTCATTGGAATTTAGAATGTTTGCCTTTTTCTTCGTGAGCCTTATCCCATTTCAATACTAAATCTCCAATTTGAAAATCCTTCCTAGATACCATGTTTGAATCAAAGGAAGCCTTTACTAATGCTTGATGATGAGCATGTGTAATTTTAGCCTGTTCTCGTTGCTCTTCTAGCTTAAGGATCTGCAGTTGTCTTTGCTGTAAAGATGAAGTTGGTGTTTCGTCAACAAATTGAACTAAGGCCAAAGAAGGAATTGCTAGATGAGTTGGGAGGACTACTTCTTTCCCATAAACTAAATTAAAGGGGGAAGTGTCAATGGAAGCCTTCTGAGTTATTCGGTCTGCCCATAGAGCATACATCAAAGATATGTGCCAGTTTTTATGATTCTGATCAATGGTTCACTTAATGATTCTGATTAAGTTTTTATTTGCTGATTCGGCCAACCCGTTCCCTTGTGGGTAATAATTGGCATAGTATTTAAGCTTAAAACCTCTTTTAAGTGCAAATTTAGTCATAACATTGTTAGAAAAATATGATGCATTATCAAACATTAAAGCAAAGGGTAAACCAAACCTGGTAATTATGAACTGATCTATGAAATCAATATGTGTTCAACATTAGCTGTCTTGAGAGGAACTGCTTCTACCCATTTAGTAAAATAATCTGTAGCTGTAAGGATATACCTATGCTGTTTAGAAGAGTGAGGAACGATCTCACTTATTATATCCAATCCCCATTGATCAAAGGGTTGATCGATATTGACTGGTTGCAAAGGTAACGATGGTTTCTTTTGTCTTCCAGCAGCAGTTTGACAAACTTGACATTTCCTTACATAGCTATGCGCATATTTAAATAGTGTAGGCCAATAGTATCCTACGAGCAAAATTTGATGTGTTGTAGCATCTACCTCATAATGTCCACCTGCTGGTCCATCATGGAGTTCTTGTAACACCTTTTCAGCTCCATACTTCTCAAGACATTGAAGGAGAACATAATCATAATTCATCCTAAAAAGTATATCGTTTACGAGTTCATACGGCTTAGCCTTCAATCTTAGGGCTCTTTTCTTTGTATAATTCAGATTTGAAGGAGCATATCCATTCTTTAGATAAAATATGATATCATCATATCTCAATTCAATATCATTTAGGCTTACCTCATACATTTGTACTTCTTGATTTGGAGATGGTATTCGAAAAATAATCGATGCTCTAGCCAACATCTTGTAAAAGCCTTGACCTTTTACAATATTTGCTGGCTTGATCTCAGCGTCGTATTCTTGTAGGGCAGTGACCCAATTTGCTCTTTTTTCACCCACATCTTTCTGTACTAAGATATTTCTTACCACTGGAAACGACACTATGATCTGTGTATGGGTTTTAAGAAGAAAGGGTCTAAAATGTTTGATCGCTTTGAAAACAGCATAAGTTTGTTTTTCAACGTCAGAATAATTTAATTCAGCCCCTTGCAAATTTGAACTAAAGAAGGCAATCGGGGCTTCCACCTTGTCTTGATTGGCTTGAGTGAGTATTGCAGCATATGATTTATTAGAGGCAAATGTATAAAAAATAAAAGGATCGGAAAAATTTGGAATCACTAAGGATGGGGCATTAACAATTGCTTGCTTAATCAGATTAAATGCTTCATATTCTTCTTGGCCCCATTTGAAGAGTGAATTCTTCTTGATCATTGCTTGTAATGGTGACACAATCCTTGAGAAGTTTGGAACAAATCTTTTAAAAAAATTAATCTGGCCAAGGAAGGATTGCATGGCTTTCTTATTATGTGGTAAGGATATTTCAGAAATCTCCTTAATTATATCAGGATCAATATGGATTCCAGATTTTGACACTCTAAATCCAAGGAGTTTTCCTTCACTTAATGCAAAAAAGGACTTTTTTGGATTAAGTGAAATTCCAAATCTTTGACAATGTTGGAAGATCTCTTTAAGTTTCTGAGGTGATTACCATGTTTTTTAGAATATACTGTTATATCATCCAAGTAAATCACCACTGATTTGTTTACTAATCCCTTAAATGCAATATCCATGGCCCTTTGAAATGTGGCGCCAACGTTAATCAACCCAAAAGGAATATTTTGATATGCATAAGTACCCCATTTGGTTCTGAATGTGGTTTTTAGCTGATCGTCAAGATGAACCAAAACTTGGTTGTAGCCAGAGAAACCATCTAGAAAGGACATTAATTTTGATCCTGCAACTGCTTGCAATATTTGTTCCATAGGAGGCAGGGGAAAATTATCCTTTTGGCAGGGTTTGTTAAGATTTCGAAGTCAATACAAATTCTAATATCTCTATTTTTCTTTCTAACTGGAACCAAGTTGGAAACCCATATTGAATGTCGAACAGGAAAAATAATTTTGGCTTTCAATAATTTATTGAGCTCAGATTTAATCTGACTTTTGAGATTAGGATGGATCTTCCTCAGCTTTTGCTAGACAGGTTTTTCATCAGCTACCATCAGGATAGTATGTTGAATGATTGAAGTTTCGTAAGTCTTAAGGTCATCGTAATTCTAGGCAAACACACTTTTATACTATTTCAGGAGCTGAACAAAGGCTAATTTTTCTTCTGGGGCTAGGCCAAGACCTAGGTTGATATTCTGTGGCTTGGTATCTCTTCCTAGATTTACTAATTCATAGTTCAGAGTTGAACTCTAAAGTTTTGAATTGGCAGACCTTTTAAATTTGTCTTTCAAATCATATAAGTCTTCCAACTTGACTACAGATTTTGGTATGGCATTATTGGTGCTTTCTTGTTGTAATTGGTTGTCATTGGTCTTCATCAATTATCTGATTAGTGTAAGATCCTTCTGATGTCAGGAAACTTACAATATCAGGGTCATCATTAAAAATTATCCATTTGGTAACATTATCAGGGATGGAGGGCCTAAAGATCAATTCTATTGTGAATCTGTCTGGGCTATAGTCTTCTAAGGGAATGAGCTTGGAAGCTACATTAGCCAGGAGGTCAACACTAGCATTTTGGAGTTTGGGAATGGATGAAATATTGAATTCTATAAAATGTTCAGTCACATCTTGCACTAAAGATTGATAATGCTTTAAATGACCTGATAGACAATTTATAGTATTTCGTACCTGTTTAATAACAATATCAGAGTCTCCGAAGACTTGTAGATACTTGATATCTAATCTGATTGCCTTGTACAGTCCTTGGACTAGAGCTTCATATTCTGCAGTGTTGTTTGTGCAATAGAACTCGAGTCTACATGTTAGCATAGTTTTATTCCCCTCTGGACTAACTAATACACATCCTGCTCCTGCTCCATCATTAGACTTACAACCATCAAAAAATAATTTCCAAAATAAAGAAGTATTTACAGGATTATCTATGAAATTAATGAATTTAGAACTATCTGTTTGAGAAAAGTTTTCTACTTGAGATAGAACAGAATGTTATAAGTAAGGCGAAGTATGAGAATTAAAATTTCCTAAGAAAGAGTCAATAGAATAGTTTCCAATTATATTGTTGTTGTATGCTACAGGTTCATTTTCTCCTTCCAATTCCGTCACTATGTATTTTTGGTGTCTTTCTCACTCAATCTTTATCTGATTTGGTTTTCCATTGTAAGGGAGCCACGTGTGTGACCAGTCAGTTGCAAAGTATCCATGAATCTTTTTAGACCAATCCCTACTAATAATTAAACCATAAAATTCGAGAATGTCCAACTAGAATATCAATTACTTGTCATACCTTTAGATTAGATGACAGCCTTACGGTAACTTGATTTAGTTCACCAATTACTTCAACCTGCGATCGGTCCAGTTGAACTATGTGTACTGTAGATTTTTGAGGTTGGACATTTAACTTTGTGCATATTCTTTTAGGCAAAATATTAGATGAACCTCCTGAATCTACCAAAAAATTATGCAAGTTTTTATTGAAAATTCCGTAAGTAAGAAGGAATGGAGGAGTATGGGATTTTGACCTACCTCTAATTAAAGCAATATCATTCGGATCAACTTTATTTGCCATATTAGTTGGAGGTCTTGCCATCTCATGAGAAGCTTGTGAGATTACAGTGGCAAGAAGAGGTGCAACGGGTATTGCATGTAACTCTTTCAAAAGTAGCTTCTGTTGATGTTTCAATTTGCTCAATTCATGAAAAGTAATGTTAGCCCTAGTCTTCTTCATATCTTCAATGATATTATATTCCATCTGATCAGAAACAATCAGTGTTTTAGACGGAGTTGGTGAATCGGATTGGACTAGGCTTATTTGAGTCACTTTTGGTGATGATTTCTTACCTGATACTTTATCTTTAGATGTCGAGCTTGCACTCTTCTATTTAGAACTAGGCTATGGAGGATCAAGTTGATTTATACTTTTGGTACTGACTCGTGATGCCTCTTGATCCTCTTCGTCTGGAAGAATGAAGTCCCACATTCCTTGTAACTCTACAACTTCATCTTCATCAATAGATTCCTCGTTAGAAACTTCCTCTTCTTCTCCTTCAAATTCTGCATTTGTTATAGCATTAGGAGGCCTTGAATCAGTTGACGGATTTTTTCTATAAGGCTTGTAGGGTTTCTTAGAAGAAGTTTCTGCTACTTGTCTCTTAATGTCAACCATTTTGTCAGACATGGTTTTCAAGACTTTCTAAAATCCTTCTAAATCAAATCTGTCTTTTGATTGCTTTTTCTTACGATCATCTCTAAAAATAACCTTCTTAGACTTTCTTTCATCGACGACGTTTTTCTTTTCTAAAGCTAAGATATGTTTTTCTACTGCTATTGCTTCCTTCATGTTTTCAGCCAATGTTGTCTTGGCAGCCCTATCAACAAAGATTGCTATGTTTGATGGTAAAAAGGATATGTACCATTCACTTCAAACTTCTTCGCTAGGCTTGGAAGAGGTCAAAATTTTATTCAAAATCTTGTTGAAACATGAGTTAAAATATTTGATAGGTTCTCTTGATTTAGTCTTAAGATTAGATAGATCGTTGATCAGCATTGCCGTAGATCTATCATCGCCGAACTTAGTCAAGAATTGCTATTGGAAAATTTCCCAACTAGTAATAGACCCTGATGGTAATGAAAAATACCAGGACCCGACTGCTGCTTGTAAAGTATAAGGAAAAAGTTTAACAACAACATATTCATTAGTAACTCCATTTAAATTTATCGATAACATAAAGTTGTTTATGTGTTCTTCTGCTAGCATGGCTGCTTGAGGATTAGACTTGGGCAGCCATTTTTCAGGATGGGCCAGTAATTGACTCAAGGGCGCAGGCATCGAGACTACCCCTTGATTATTCCATGGGCTTTGAGCCATCGTTGAACTACTAACAGAGGAAAGTGCAAACGAAGTTCCTTGTGGTTGGGAAGGAGTGGATATTACAGTTCTAGATGATTGAGAAGCGGATGTTGAAGTTCCAGTACTCTGATGGACAACAATTTGAAGTGGAGGGGTGGATGGTTGACTTTGCAATGGAGAAGTTGGAATGGATGTCGATGATGAAAGAGTCTCACTATCAGACCCTTGAGGTGACTTCCTTGCTCTTTTCCTTTTATGTAGAGTTAATTTAATTAGCTCGATACCAAACTTTTCACTCTGCAATCTGGAAAGAAGATGAGAAGGATTGTATTGAAAAGTCACACTACCTTGAGATATTTCAGACTTTTGCGATGATATGGAAAATCCTTGAAGTTTATGAATCAAAGATTCAACTTCCGAAGGTTCGATAGTATATTTCTCTAAAATGTTTGGGTTTGTGGCAATGGTCGTTGTTTTCTCAACTTCTCGCTCAAGATTCAAAGACTCGAAGTGCAATGGAGAATTTGGGGGAGATGTTGAGGGCAATTTACTCTCAGAATGGTATTTAGATTTAGATTTACTAGCCACTCACAATTTGGGGCCCTCCTTCTAGCGCCAAATATGTTGAAGCCCTGAAAATTGGGTCTACAACAAGGGGGATACCCACCCGGTCCGGATCTTGAAAGCAACTCCTTTTTCGTTTGGGATGGTGGGTCCGACTGGGGATAATGGGACCAGTTAATTTGTATGTGATGATAAGAATTGATATTTCCTTTTCTAAAGATTTCTAAGTAAAATGCTTTTAATCTAGGTCTAATTCAAAACATGCAATTATATTCTAATGAACAGAAATATCTAACTCTAAAACTAACCTGGGAGTTAACTTTTCACTTATGCGATCTAAAATAGTTTCTAACAACAATTGGTAATAAAGATCATTTGATCGCTATGAGAAAAGAATTTGTTAAAAATGAATTGTTTTGTATAAGAAATTAGCCGAAACAATTGTGAGAAGCATATCGCATAATAAGTCATTCATACACTAAGCATAAACAGAATAGTCATCACCGTACAAAAGTGCTAAATGATAACTCAAACAGTCAAGCTTTCATATATAAATAACTGAATATAAAATATTACTTTGACACATAGGCAGAAATCATTAAGAGATAAAAGTACCATTGATAACAAGTCCTACTCATGAGCTTCAATAATATAGATTTATCTCTTCCTAATTGGATATCTACTAAGAGTACAGAAATGCATTTCAGTAGTAGACATTAAACACAGATATCAATAAATCTCGTTCCATTCATTCATCAAAACATCTTCCGAGGGTGCAAAAGTGCATGTTTTGAGGAAATGTTTTTGACAAATTTCAGGACCCCTCTCTAAATGCATGAGAGGGGTTAAAATACTACTACCTAAATACTAAAAATAGTTTATTAAAAAAACATGGGAGGAGGTTTTAAATGACCGTCCTCATTTAAGGAAAAGATAAATCAAAAATAAAACTAAAACTGTATCTAGAAATTAACTATCTATGTATATGTTCTCTGAGATTGCAATCATTCAGCATTGGCTTGAGGAGCATCGGTTGGTCGACCTCCGATTTTAGTTGTCCTGCAAAAATAGAATCAGCAAGTGCTGGCGCTATCTTCTCAGCAGAATTTTTAAGGCACTTGAGAGTCATGCATTAACTGTGCGGTTTAACCAAGTACTGCCATTAAGTGTCCCAATTCAACTTGGTTAACTTCTTGATGGACTCTGCCTTTTCCTCAGCTTTCTGTCTCCAACTTGTCTGCAGTTGTTGTGCCTTTGGGAGAAATCCCGGAGTGGTTTCTGATATCAGGTTTGCTCTATGAAGATTTTCATTGACACAATCAATGACGTTGTTCACCGCTGTCACTGCTTCCTCCACTGCCTGTTCTACCTTTTTAATCTGTGCGTCCCACATATGGAAAAGCATTTCTTTGTGGGCTTCATTGATTCTGAGAAAGCTTGCTTTCTTCCCTTCCTCTGATTCCTGCCATTTCAAATAATCAGAAATTCTTTTATCAATCAAATCATAATCGAGTCGGAAATACATGACTTGATTTATAATTTTATCACTCATCTCGTAATGGGAACTCCATTGCGTTATTCTTTGGCATAATGCCTCTTGTTGTTGCAAGAATTTGTCATTTAAGGGAAGGGCTTCTGAGACAAACTCTATAATTTTGGGGTCATCTCTATGCAATTCTAGCATAGTTTGTAACTGATTTTCCTTTTTGGCCAAATTGTTCTGATACCCCAGCTGCATCTATTGAAAATCTTGTTGTAATTTTTCTAACTTCTCCTCTGCTTCTCAGTTGGCACTAGCCTACTGTAGCTGTTGCTGCAAAACTTGGGTTTGTTCCTCTCTGTCCTTAATTAATTGTTGTACCTTGGATGATTTATCAATGGTAGCAAAAGCATAGGCTCCTGCGATATGGGATAACTTAGTCAGATTTTTAGTAGGGTCAGTGGTAGGGTCTCGCCAAAGGACATCTAGCTGCTCTACCTCAAGTGAGAGCAAGCTGTCCAGTTTCCTTTTCTTTCTTTGTCTTCTTACCATTGCCTTGTGCTGTGGACTATAAAATACATCTAGAGGAGGAATCTCCTCTATCTTGAGCATGATTTTAGACGATGGGGTAATGGGAATATGCTCCATTCCTAGAGCATTGCTGATTGTTCCAATGATTATATTTGTCATTGTCTGCACTGTACTCTCAGGTGTCTTCATGTTCTGCTCCTTAGTATTAATCAATTCATTGAATGTTTCCCACTCTTTATCTAGCTCAGTTCTCACTAGCTTTGGTGGCTGGATGAGGGGAGGGGGAACCTTTACCTGTGGTGTAGTCAAGACCTGTTTCTTTGGGCACTCTTTAGATTGGGCAATATCTCTAACTGACCCTTCACTTTTATTATGGTCACTTTCGGACTTCTTAGAGCATTCTGGTGATTCTTTCCCAGACTTAGACTTGGACTTGCCTGTACTTGAACTTCTGCTTAAACTGATACTGGGAGTTGGCTCCCTTATTGGTTCGCAACTTATCCAAGGGGATGTTTGCTAGTCTCCTTTCTTTGTACAATTTGAATTCTTGGAATTCAACTAGGGGAAATTGAATTTGAGCCATATGCAAAACTTCTTTCAGTGTGTTTTTCTGTTGGAAGATATCATAAAAAAGATCATCTTCTTTAGAAAATACTTTTATCTTGACAGCAGTAGTAAAATTCTTAATGACATCAAAGGGGTCAAATTGTCTCCCTGGAAACTTGAACAGTCGTAGACTCAGCATATTGTCTACTTCTTTGGATGCATGACCTAAATCAAACATCGAAAAGGCCCCATAGGCCACAGGGAATTGTGGACAGATGGCATTCTTCTTGTCTTTCAACTCTTTGCTCATTCCTCCCACCCCGCAGGTCTGGTAGGCAATTTCTCGAGCCAATAACTTATCAGGAACATACAAGGGTAGTAGATGAGGGGAAGCAATGTTTCCAAATACTCTGACATAGGTGAAAAATTATTCCTCAAACCATCTTCCAACAGGGAGAATATCAACTTCTGCTTCGGGGGAAATCTTAGGGCGTCCCTATTATACAACATTCTGTGAAGAGGTAACATAATTCCATAACAAATTCTGTAAAAATACGGGATGAAATTAGAATCCCATATTTCCTTATGATAAATGTGAATGGGCAAGGGATTCTGTATAGTCCACTTCCAACCCATGAAAGGAAATTTGGAAACATAACAGATTGCATCCATAACATAAGCAACTAAAAAGAAAGGAGGATAAATCCTCTGAGAGGTAATTCTTTTAGATCTGTAGTTCCAAATAGCTGAAGCTAAATTATCAGACAATATCTGAGCCCAATCCATAATAGTGGCATTAGTGGCTGCATCTAATAGGGGTAGCCACTAAGATGAAAATTTGTTGATATTTGGCCTTCCAAATAGCCTACATAGCATAGTAGCAGCAAACCAATATGGGGAGGAGAGGGAATTGGTACTTACATATCGTGTTTGTCCTTTTTCAATGGCTCTTCCCTTGTCGACCAGTTCTTGGTGCACTCCACCAAATCTTCATTTTCTTTGGCGAACTTCTCCACGAGCTGTTTGTTGTAGCTTGCCTGCGGCTCTGGTAGATGATACATAAGCCTTAAATCTTGTGGGGTGAATGACCCAATGAGGTATTGGCTCCGAGACTTGAATTGTCTATATGTTATATCAACACTGTCCAATACCCACTTGACCATGTCTGTGTATGGAAGTATTTTAGGCCTTGCCGCTATTCGATGAAGGAATGAACATGCAAGTTCACTAATTGATGCATCAGATGACCCGCATGATTCTGCTATTTCTTTAACTTCCATAACTCTGGGGTTTTCTTCTTGGAGTAGACTATGCATGCCTTCCCAAGTGGTTATGTCGGCATCTCTGGTACAGGTGGTGTTTGTGAATAAGGGCATCATCTCTTTGTCCTCAGCCACCGGAGCTTTTCCCTTCCTTCCCATTACGTTCTGGACACTGTTGCGTATATTATTCTACTTGCTGCTCCTGCAAATTTACAAGTAAGAAAAGAATGATGGTAAGAGATAAGGTGACGGGAAAGCTCTTAATTCCGAAGTCATATCAAATCTACGTGAAACAACCTTTCGATCAGATCTAAATCTTATCTCATAAATGTCTATCAACTTACCATAAAATTTACATTAATGCCCATAACTTGGTATCGGATTACGAGAAATACTTTATTGAACAATGTGCCCTGTCGATCTGTGATAAAGCGTTTTGCGATTTGCTTAGCAATATCGCAAATCGCAATATCGCAGATTGCAATATCGCTAATCCTTTTTGTTAACAATCATTTATTACCTTATGTGTCTGCGAGATGCCTTATCGCATATCGCCGAATCGAGATATTTTATCTTAGGTGATACTTGCGGCATATGAAATCTGCGATGTGTGATGAGTTTTTAAGGCACGTGATCTCGCATCTTGTTTTTGCAATTTTCGAAAGCTTGTTTATATGATGTCCTTCATTATCCTTTGCGATGTGATGTTTTATTGTTAAGAGAACGATTTTATTCAGAACTTATCATAAAACTTAAGTTTTTTGGGTTTTACGGGTGTTTTCCTAAGCTTATGATAATATGTTTTATTCAAAGGGAAATGTAAGTGCTAGTTTTTATTTGTAGAAAAGGATCCCCATTTATTTAGTTTTATTACTAATGCTAAATAAAAAGGGGGGGTTGTTGCTGGCCACAACAGCACACCATATCAAGAACACTCGTCAGCAGAAGGTTCAACTATATTGGGTTTTCAAAGCTAGCCAACTCCTGCACCAAGGCAAGTGGCTCACCAGGGACCAAGTTTAGTAGAAGTTTCTCCATCTCATGGAGACACTCAGCGCAATGGAGACCATTGCTTCCTAAGGGGGGAGTACTGACCTAGATGGATGTGGGTGGGCATTTGCCTATTCCAATTGGACCCCCACCACTTTCTCTTTCAGCTTTTCATTTTCCTTAATTGTAGTAGAATTTACTATTTTTGGTAGTTTTTCAGGTCCTGAACTTCCAGGGCCGTTTTGAGGCCCTCATGGGGGCTTCACTCACTGAACCTCTGACATAGCATGTGCATTCGTGGCATACTAAACAATACCCTTAATTTGACTACATATTGGAAAATACCTCTAAAAATCACATTATTTAACCCCCTACCAATATAAATCCAATACACCTTCCCAATTTATAAAAACCCTATTTTCACTAAATATTGTATGTATCCATTTTTTTATTCACATTTTTATACCCTTTTATTTTTATATCCGTGGTATAGTGACATGATGTCTCTCTTATGACCCCACATGCATTCTACAATGCACCTTTCTTCTTTTGATAGACATTGTAAATTCATATTACTTGCACCTTTCTTCTTTTGATAGACATTGTAAATTCATATTAGTTATCCCACAATTCAATTACTTAACCCACACTCAAGCACATCTCACTATGATTTTTGGCATTTAATGGACGAGACGATATGTAACCTATTGACCCACCATACCTGAGAGAGGAGAAGGCTCCCTGGTTTCCAACATACCCGAGAGAAAAGAATAGAAGTCCGCATCGCTAGAACAGAGGGAAGTTTGCACTGCCAGACCATGAGAGAAGGAAGCATCACAAATTGACACATCCACCCAACATGCATGGTACAGTACTACGACACGATATGGCACCAAATGATACACACTGTGAGGGTTAGGCACACTACCTGCTCATTGATAATACTTGTTGCTTGATGAAGGGAAGTTTGGGCTTAGAATGAAAGTAAGGTTATTATTCTTTCTTTGAGGATTATTCTTTCTTTGAGGAACAGGAAGTGGTAATGAAAGGCCTTGCCTTAAGGTCAAGCTCTTATTTTAGTTTGAGGGAAAGTGTAACCTCAAGCTCAAAGTCAAGGTCAAGGTCAAGGTCAAGCTCTTCTTTTAGGGATAGAGAGGTAACATAAGGCAGTTAACCCTTATGGGATATTAGGTCTCATTAGGTTACAAGGGGCAGTGAACAAGCTAGATTGATTCTACTGAATGGCCCATCCAAGCAATCTAGCCATCGCAATAGCCATCTCACCATCATTGATCCTACAAGGTGCTTGCTATGTCCTATTGATTAGTGATGGGCTTGTTTTTCTTGTTGTAATGCTCTCTACGGGTATTTTTTGTTCCCCTTCCCTTCTTCGTTGAGTTCTGTCGTTGTTCTTTCGTTTGGAAAGAACCCCATTTTTTTTGTTTTCCTTTGGTTGTTTCATAGTTGGAAGGTATCATGGGGGTTGATAATCTCTGAGAGATAACAGAAAGAATGAACACAGCACTGAAGCAAAGAAATACTTTCAATCTTTATAAAGGAAGAGTACTATTCAATGGCAGCTGGGGAGGGAGTGCCAACCAACATGATAGGATGGAATTTCTTTGATTCTAGATATAGATTCATTGTTTTCCCTCCCACCTGGAGAAGCATTGTTGGATAAGGCACACAACAATCAACCATGTTTTAGGAAGATTGATTATGTGCATGTATATAAAGTAACATATAAATTGATCTATATAATCACTAAAAATCAATTGATGAATCTTTATGAATAGGTTTGCACCAAATAAGGTGTTCATGCACAATTATAGATTCTCTAAATGCAAGAAGGTTATATACAACCAAGGTTGGGGCCCCAAATCTCAAATCAAGGGTGCAATCCCAACCTATACATGCTTAGAAGAAGAGGATGGACAAGTCCCAACACATGCACTCTTAAGTGAATAACACGAAAGCATGAAATCACCTTTTGATTCATTGTCATCTCACCAATGAGATATGGGCTATCACTCATAGACTATGTAAAATGCAACAATGGATTGCATATAACATAGAGGCATTAAATGAATGGACTGAAACTAGAACATAAGACAAAATTTTGGTTGTAGAGGTGATCTGCTCCATTTGGCTAGCTCAAAAAAATGGTGTATTCAAAAATAACCCTCCAAATGTCTACTATATTTTCTACATATTGAAGGCAAGAATTACCTTATCATGCATCTCAATAACGATAAGGCTTCCTTGCACTCTCATACCTTTGAAATACAATTCTAAAATTTCTAGATGTTATTTTGATTACCCAATTCTAAGGTCACAACCAAGCCAGCCACCACATTGGTGTATGATACCCCCTTACTTACGGGACAAGGGATCTGTTGTAGTAAATTTCAGTACACCAAAAATTAATTTTCTGTGGAATTTATCGATTGCTCCTGGCCCATTCTATTGAAACAATTATAAAATTGTTGTTTGTAAATGATGCTATTTTAATAAAAGTTTTAATGAATGTAATATCTATAGAAATATTATATATATTTTTATAAATTTTATTTATTTATTATTAAAACTTTTTGTTAAAATTATTAGACCAAACATCCAATCTCCAAGTTATATGAACTGACCTCACAAATCAGGGAGTCGATCTTATATATGAGTTATAAAAAGTGCAGGAGAGACCTGGATTCATTAGTTTTTATTATGCCTAGCTTATAAGGGATAGTGGGGCAAGTGATGAATAATACACCTACCGAGATGGAAGCCAAAGGTTTGTTTTCTCATAGGTGGACATAATGCTTCTCCCCCTCTCCGATACCAAAAGTAGTCGGGTTCTGTACGCGACGCATAGGTGGGATAATAGTGGTTCGTCCAATTTCAACTCACTTATGACGCTTTCATGATCTTTACATACCTTGGTCAGCACATTAAATAATATGCTAAGTACATGAGATAAATATCGATCACTTTTCAATGGTAAAAAGTTAGCGCATAAAGATCAAAGGTTGTCATTTCATTTCCGACCCCCCAAGGTCACCCAATCTTGGAAATCTTGTTTTTCCAAAACCATTATGATACTACCTAGCATTAGCAGGAGGAGTTCAGACACCCCAGGTCCAAAACCATTTACCATTTGAGACCCCCTCCGAAATCCATTGGTGGTTTCAATAACAATGCAGGGTTAAAATGGCAATACGATCGTGTGTAGCCATGATTCAGATGCACAACATCTATCTTTGCCACAAGAATGACAAACACACAAACTAATGGAGCTTGGAAACCTCTCAATTCATGCAGGCATTGGACCTCTACTGCCTGTCCTTGCAATCCACCATGATCCGTCATTGCGGGGAAATTATGTAAAGGAATTTAACCCATCATGATTTGTTGTGGGAACTGCAAAAGCCGCAGAGCATCCATTGGTGTTCATGTCATTTGAAATTCTTCCAAGACATTACTCAGGAGGCAGATGTTGTTGTTTCTATCGCAGGTATGGCCAATTTGGTTCATGGTGATTGTCTGAAGCCTGGAGCTGTGGTGATTGATGATTGCATAAATCCAGTGGAGGATCACAATAGAAAAAGAGGTTACCGATTATATTTTGATAAGATCAAGATGGAGGTGGAGGCATTGAAGCGAATAAAGGATGAAGAATCAAATTTTTTGTTGAGAAATAAGATTTTTGTTATTTCAATGTACTTGTTCGCATCAAGGAATCAATGGTTTATGTTTCACCTTGAGATATAGATTTGGTTGTAGAGGAAGATCTGGAACATAGCTATGAGAGTGGTCGTGCCTTCTTGAGGGATTCAAAACTTGTTATAACCCAGATAGAAGCAAAGGGTTGGTCCCCTCTATATTTCAAACGTGTTGCTATGAAGGTTGATATCCTTCGCTCAAATTTAGTTTCTGTTGTTAAAGCAAGATGCATTTATTTCCAGGGCACAAGTCTTTAGCTTGCAGCTCTAGATGAATCTACATTGAATGATAATCTTCAGAAGTGGCTTTAGAGCAACACTACAGAAATGTCTGGCAATAATGATATATAAAAGTTTCAACTGGAGGCAATTTTAGCCCTAGCAGAATTGAAGCAGGGGCTCTCTATGTGTGGTTGTAAATTTTAGACATAAGTTAGCATTTTACATAGACAACATCAAAAAGAAAACTTTTCCTAGTTGCTAAAGAGGACAGTAATTAAATTCATTATTAAGGAGAGCTAAATGATAAAAAACAATAAAAACATCACTTATTATTAAAGATACACTCATATGTGCAATACAGCCATATCCAGTATTTCTCATTACCTAACGCAGACTGACCTTAATAATACACAGTTGCATGTAGACTATGAAGAAAATCATGTCTTAGAAGCCTTCACAAGAAAAAACTTTCAGAAAGCTTTGGATTGTTTTTTTTTGTGCACTAATAAGGTGTACCTAGACAAATATAGTTATACATAAAACAATATACTAAAGTCTAAAACTATGATATTCTTACAGCTAATAGAAAATGCAAGTGGGTGACCTTCCAATAGAATTCAAGCACTGTTGTAGCAACACAACGAACAGTAATACAAGGATTTTTCATAAAAATTATGCTACCTACAATGTCCACTCTAGTGTAAGAGCCCTGAGAAGAATCAAACTCTTGGACAAGCCAAGAAAAATTACTTTAAACACTATGTTGTAAAAACAAATCATATTGTCAAGACTCAAAACATAAACTAAATACACAATAACATGAAATAACGTGAAAAAACATAGTCTCCACTATAAACAAGACTAAATTTGTATATCTACCCCATAATGAAGAAAAAAGTTTCTTTATCTCACCATATTGCACTTGAAAGTTCCCAACTATATAGCATGAAGTCAAAATATCTAGGTTGTGCACCATCAAAAACCAAATTCCAAATTTCCAACCATTCCATAGTTTAAATCTAAACAACGAATATATGCCAAGGCCTGAAAATATTATGATATATCTTTTAAAAAAACATCTCCATCAAACAATTGTTTATGGGATGACGATACAACCAACAATAGATTTGTACATCCAACTCTAGAAATGTCCACTTATAAAAACTCAGCAATTGCATGTTTAGGATCGTGCTTCATGTTAGAATAAATTCAATCTATGAAACAACTCCATAGGCCTAGAGCCAAGTCGGCTTGTTAAGCACTGGTCAGGAAAATCTTTGTAAAAGCACTACAGAAAACCTATGACCATTGTTAAGACACATTACAAATCCTGGTGTTATAATATTCATCTGTTAGTTGAAAAGAACATATCATACAATTCACAGTCTACCATGCCCTCCTAAATTGAATCGAGCTTTTTCCTATCAATGTGCACTCTGGTAGAAGCTAGATCCTTCTTCTTATGAAATGTTAATGCACCAACTCCTATAGCTTCTATTGAAGCAACATTTATGATTGGATCTTGAATATTATTCTCATATTTGTTTGGCATAGTAGAAGTAGGGTAGGAGAGGTCACAAGGGTATTTCTTGGGCCTTCATTTAAAGCAAAAGACTCTGAAATTGCCACTTTACTCTTCAATTTGGGCTTCAAAGCATGAATGCTTGTATAAAGCCTGCAAAATAAACCCATACCAACATATTTTGTTTATAACATAAGCACATCGTACCTCTTGTAACATAATCACATCGTACCCATAAATAATCTAAATTGATAAGTCATTGGACACATACAAGTAGAATGTGTCAGAGTCCAAGGGTTAGATTCCAATGCTTCTTTAGAGTACTGACACATATTTCTCCATTTCTTGCAATATTAGGGTGGAAGATTTTTGTGAAAAAATACCCTGCAGTCCATGCCCATCATTACTATTGAAAGACACCAATTTTATTTCTCATTTTTTACAAGTCATGCATCCCCCTTATATACTTGATGATTTAGATAAGCAGTAAGTAGAAAAACAAAAAGAATGTCTTATAGGAAACTAAACATATAAAGAAAACATAATATCCATTTAAGAGAATGTAAATCAGATGAATCATCATTATAAGGATCAACAATTACCTCTGGGAGGAGAGTTTGAAAAATTAGGAATTAGAACCAGTTTCATTTGAAACACACCAAATTCATATGGAGTGCCAGTTGCAGGAAAAAGCATAAATAAATGTAGATATAGCTCATGTTCCAAAAATCTAGTAATAACCATGCAGAAAAAATGAATTCAGATGCTTTAGTAAATGCAATATGAAAAAATAATCCCTTTTCTAGTGCTCTATCTCTGCATGAAAATTTTATACAATCAAGTTAAAAAATGCTCAAACGAGAATAATAAATTCTCAAAATGGCAGTCGAATTGGACTTGAATTCACATGGTTATATCACTATATCCTCCATGGATAGGGGACTTGATGTGAGTGGTTTTGCGTGAATTAGACGAGCATTGTATATCAACGTAGCTTAGAATTTGGCACATATGAGCAAGTTGTAATTGAATTAATGAATGAGATTCAAAGCCAATGGCCATTGCATTATGGCCTTGTACATTTCTGGGAGATGAGAGATGTTATACACAAAAGAAAATGGACCACAGAGAACCCTTACTGTCGAGCACATAATGACTTACGAAATTAACCCTGTAGATGAGTTCAACACTGAAATTTCCCAACAGAATTGTGAGACGAATGATAACTTTAAACTGAACAACATCCTTCTCTTCTCAAGTCTTCTTCAATGAGCATGCAATAAGGTTCAGAACAAAGGAATGCCTTCTTCTATGCAAGATCTGAAAATTTTGTTGCTTTATCCCCTTATGAAGTGTCACACTTGTTTTTGTATGCAGTATTAATCTGATGCCTTCAAGCAGATCTAAGCAACAAATATCAGGGAAAATTTCTTCCAGTAAGCACAAAAATATCACTTGTTGAAAATAAATTGAAAAAGGAGGTCTAATATCTGACTCAAGGTGTGCATTACACTGTCTTCTCCAATGCACTCTTCAACTAATGATGAAACATCTATTTGCATTTCCTTTTTCACCAAAAATATTTGATACACCACTTCCTCCATTTGTTTTGAAATCATAAATGTTCATAATTCTTTGTGGAGTCAACAATGATAAAATCACCTCCAGGAAGATACTTATCTAAAGAATCCCGCTAAGAACATATGTCTATCAATACAAAGTTCAAACCGATAATAAATTTAAAATTAACACCTTCAATAAAATTACAATGTCCCAACAACACTTTTTACATACCTCAGAATTGTTCAACAAAGGGATAAATTTATCAACAAAGACTTGTAATTTTTTCACCTCCCCACCAAGACTTGTAAAAGAAAAATTATGGATGCTTCCTACCATTTTCAAGAGAAAAGAAGTTTGCACAGATACAATGCATAAATGGTCAATAAGGTGCTTCAAAGGCAAAATAAAATAGGTATAGTTATTGTATTCAATAGCAAGTTATTCTTAGTAATGCTCCAAATAGCTAACCAAAATATGGCCATTTACAACACATCTACCTTATGCTGCCACATCCACCTATAGATAACATGTTGATGGGATGGAAGTCACATGCTCTCTGTTGCACCATCATTTATTATCAAAAATAGTTAAGAAATATGTCAAATATTAGTATATGACTACAAGATAACCTTGAAATAGTAAAAAATTATGGATAAAAAAAATATTCAATTATGGAAGGCAATAGAAAGTAATCAAAATTGTACATAATGCACTTTCTAATATAATAATCATTATTGAACAACATAAAATCAAATTGAAATTTAAGAAAATACAACAATACCAGTAGTGATGAGAGATCTGCCCTTGAGATGACTAATAATAGACTTGTTGTAATTGTTTCAAAAACAAGGCCTAATTTGACTATACCCGTCATGTCCTTACAGACTTCTATCATTTCTTTGAATAAGCCCTTGATCAGTCCTAGATGCAACTCCAGAGAGGTCTAGATATAGCTTAGGAAACCCTTTCAAATTTGGCAGAAATGATAAATCTTACAAAAGGTGAGGATAAGGCTACAAACAATCTTCCTTTGAGGAATTTTGAATATATATATATATATATATATATATATATATATATATATATATATATATATATATATATATATATTATTAGAAGAGCCTAGAACAGAGGCTTAAATGAGCGTCAAATTATTCTAGAAACCATAGAGAGATAACACAATAATGTCCTCTAACTTCACTCAGAATAATCCCATATTTTGTCCACAGAGATGCCATTGAAAATACTTAGGTCAAATACTATTGAGGTCTACCAAGAAGAGGGCCCAAATAGGTCCTAGAATAGGCCTGAAATTAATTCAAAAATGCCTCAGAAAGGGGGGGCTCTCAGAAAGGTCGAGAAGGGCCTCAGGAAAGGGTTAGTCTGTGCCTTAAATGAGCCAAAAGGAAATGCAAGATAGATATGAATTAACCTCATAAAATAAATCATTTCATAATGACCCAAGATACTTTCAAATTGATTCAGAAGTGCCTAGTAACAAGGATCTGAACTACATGATATTCAAAGTGTGATATTCAAATTGATTTAGAAGTGCCCTTTCAAAGTGCTTATGTAGTTCATATCATTTATTGCAAGTATTCAAGAATTCTAAAATCTTACAAACCATCTTCGAGATTCTGGGAAAACAAAGTGCCATCACCATTCTAATCTACTAGAAGCACATATCTCAATAAAGTTGTAAACAATTTAAAAGCAAACTACCATCACATGTCCAAAAGCCTTTACAGATAGTAATTAATGTTAATGTCATTTAGTGAAAGAACTGAAAGGAAATGCCCAAAATATGATTGATGACTCGATTGTCAATAATAACCAAGTGCAATTTAACTATTGTATACCCCATTCATATGGCCAAAACATAAATACTTCCAAAAAGGCTCTGATGGCACATTTGAACTATAGACTCTGATTTGTATGTCCAATTTAAAAAATAGGATATCCAACTACCACATAAACATTCAAAATAAAATGCACTTCATTTGCTAGACATTGCTCTTGTGTAAATCTATTGACTTGAGTGAGAAGAAACCATCCTGACTGAAGCTTGTGCCATCAAATCCTTGATGTCCTTTCTAGAAAGCCAACCATTAATCTAAAAATTCAAGGAAAATGTTAACATTAGTGAGAAGAACCACATATCCACAAAACATATTCATGAAAAAGGAGCCACCTCTTCTTGTTTTTCATGATTAAATGGACCAACTTCATAGGAACCATAGTGGAAGGCATCCAACACAAGTGTTGAGGTAAGGGGTACCCTTATCTCCAAATTGTATATATGTGTTGAGGTAAGGGGTACATATAGTTATATAGGTATGTAATTCTATTTTTATTTTTTATTTTTATTTTTTTTGTATGGAGGAAATACCAAATTAACATTTGAATGAAACACAACTGCAAAAGGATGAATAACTAGTGAAAGAAACACACACGAAAAAGCAGGTAGCAAAAAAAGGTTGAGTTATCCCGAACATTCACCATTTGAACTATTCACTAGACCTAAAACCAAAAAGTACAAAATTAGCATCAAATTCATACAAACAAATCAGCAAAAATACAACCAATAATTATTTATAAATGAGCCAACATATGGAAATACATAAGGAAAGAGAAAGTAGAATGTTTTGAAAATTTACCTTGTTCAAATTTTTCACAAAATTTGAAAATACTTTGTAATCACATTCTTCTAGTTTGTATGTATCATTCCTAGCATGGTATGATAAGTTTGTGATTGCTATAATAGATTCAAGTTGTACAAAAGCATGATCTGTCAAACCATACTTGTACATTCATTGCCCCTTTATTCTACTATACCAACATAATTGAAGCTCGATGCCTTCTAATCTATCCAAAAGGTCGATGTTATTATGGTAATCAAACACCCTATTACCATCCTTCTTCCTTATTCTTTGAACCCTTCCAATGTACTATGTTCCACAAGAAACACCTTGTTTTGTACATCAAGGAACACTTTTTCTTGTAGTACATTCAGTGGGGGGAATTGAGTTGCTTTCAAACAACACCCCACAATATGATCCAATTCCAAAGCTAATTGAAACACCCTTTTGTGGAGCCTTCTCATCTCTCCTAAAGTAGACCCCATTTCTCACTTTTGTCAACCTATCTTTGGATAATGTCAGATTTCCATTTAACTGACTAACCAAAAATTCTTTAAACATATCCTTACCATCAAGATCCACCACTGGCTTTATCGTTTTGCTTCCATTTTCATCAATGGAATCTAAAATTTCATCCAACTTGTGTCTCCACTCACTTTCAATTATTTGAAATTCACTTTCATTGTGTACCAATGATGATGAAAATTAGAATATAGAGTTGGAACAACTCGGTGCAGAAGCATCAACTACTTCATCCATAATTTGGAATGTTGGATAATTTTGATCCTCTATCCTTGGTTTAACCCACCAAGAAGATTGAGTGTAATTTTTTGGTTGCATTCCAAGAGTTGATAAAATGTCTTGTGCATCCTTCAATCTAATCTTAAGGGCTTCTACAATTTTAGCGTCTGTGGATATTGAATCATATTGCGACAATATGTCAATGTTTTGTATTGTTTATTGATGCAATCTATTCCAAATGCTTTCTTGCTTCTTATGAGATTTATTAAAATAAAACCCTTGGGGATTTGAGTCTTCTTCAACAACACTATTAAGGATTCCAACAACATGAAGCAAGTTAGTGAAATCATAGGACCTCTCCACTCCAACCATCCCATCAATTTTACTAAAGAGGTTCTCACATACATCTAACCCAGTCAGGTGCAAAACACATGGAAATTTAGAGTAATGATCTCGAAACAATCTCATCAAAAAAACTACAAAATGGAAAGAAATTTTCACATATTGATATGCTTCTCTGCTAATGAAATTTAGGTTGAATTTAGTATGAGATTGTTTATTTACCCAACATAACCATAATGTAAAGAAATGATGAACTCATGAAGCATTTCACACCCTTTCCCAAAGGCTCAAACTATGAGACATAAAGATGTTAATGTAGTCAACAACAATCATTAGATAAGCCTCTGTAGCTAGTGTCCTCTCTAACTTTCCACTTGGTGTACTTCCCAACTCTTTCAAATACCTATGAAAATGCCTTGGAGCAATGCGTTGTGCAGATCCCCAATTTTGTCGATCCAAACTCTCTATATTTTCACCCTTAAGATTCTGATCATCCACTTTAAAAGTGTGATAAACCATTCTGACACGGCCAAAACTTATGTAATCATTTCCTAAACCAATTCTCGTCGATTGCTAAACAAAGGATTCACTAGCGTTTTGTCGTTGTGGATTTAATCTTAGTCATGCAATCCTGTTACATTGCAACCATTGTACAACCTGGTTAGCCTCCACCCTTCCCAAGGAATTTGATATTGAAGACCTGATGTTGAAGAATAATCCTTCAACATAAGTTGTCTTCTTTTGCTATCCTCATCTAAGGAATGACCAACAATGGGTCCCAAATTATTTTCCATGTGTTTCTTCCACATAGATTGTACCTTTTCCCATTGTTGATAAACAAAATTTTCATTGGACCTATTGCATGTTGGATGAACAACCAAAACCAAACGAGGAAGATTTTCATGTAAAGGGTTTGCAATAATAACACGTGCATAATGGCCAATAACATTGTTCTTAAAAGAATCTGTTATAATTTCATAGCCTATAGCTCTGTCACGAACTCTCACCAAGAAATGTGATTGGAATTGATGTTCTTCTTTCGTACCACAAAACCCCACCACTGTATCACATTTTTCTACCCACCTAACATATTTTTTTACAACTGTTTCATCTTCAGCGAGCAATACAGGAATTGGGCCATCTATACCATGCTTGGCTTTATAAGAAGCATAAACTTTTCTCTCTGCCTCAAAAATATGCTTGTGCTCCCCTGGGATATATGCTAATGACTTTCTAACTTGCCTATATATGCTCACTGTCTATTGTACTTAGTTACATGAAGGAATTTCACTACCACTTGGCATTGATAGGAACTATTGATCGGCCCCTGTTTTCATATGATGGTTTTTGAAGTTGCGTGTTGTTCGCACTACCAAGGATACATCACCTGTTCCATAATCAATGCCACAAATTTCAATCTTTATTTTAGATTCTCCCTTTTCTTAATATACTTTGAGAGTAATTTTCTCATTGGCGAACTCTTCCATTAAACTTTTAACTATTTTTTCCCAAGATGCCAATACACTAGGATCAACAACTATGGCTTGTTCCACTAACAAAGACATATTTTCAACTCTTGGTTGTTTATGCATAGGTCCCTCCACGTTCACTTCATTGTTTTCAAATATTGGTATTGTTTCCACTACATTTGAACACTCTTCTTGCACATCAAATTTGCCTAGTTTCCTCTTGATGCCTACAAGTGTTGTACAAACTTTCATTTTTTCTCTTGCTTTGGATTTAAACATGTTCCATCCTAGATAAATTCAAAATGGTATCCAACGAATTCATCATCCACAATTTCATCACTAATTTAAGAAAATGTACAAGCTTGTCGACACTTTACCACGCCAATCATAGAATTCTCTTCACCGGTAGCAATTTATTAAACAACTCCATATGTTTTTGCACATAAATAAATTAACAAGTAAGTAAAATTCCACAACCATATTGGTTATTATAAAACAAATAGAAAGGAAGCAAGGTATGAAATTTCAATTCAAAGCTCCAAAAAACATGAAGAAATATTACTATTTGGATGAAACACCTTGACTCAAAATGTACTATCGGTGGATTCCTCAAATGGAATTGAAACTAGAAATAAAACATATTACTAAAACGAATTTTGAGAGTTGATTTATTGTTTCACTAGAACTCTTTTCAGCCTCTTGGGTGGGTGTTAGAATACATGTTCTCCACCATTTAAAGCATCTTGATTGAGCAAGGCCAATGTGGGTTGTAATACTTTAACTCTGATAATTTCTTCTTTTGAAGCGCATTATGCAGTTTGGGGAAAAGAGACTTCAAAGCACAACATGACATTTGAGTTCTATAATATCGAATACACTCCATGTTAGGATCCAGTGAGATCGCATAAGTTCGATAGAACTAGTTTGATAAATGGGTCACTGTCTAGATAAGGAGGAGGCATTGAAATGCCCAGGTTACTAAGCATTTTAGTATAAAAAGCACCATCATAATTTTATGGAGTTTCAATGGTATTTTCGTAAAAAATGGTTTTCAATTTTGTTAGGACTGTGGAGAGTGGAGACTATGTGCTTTGGTTTATTTCTGTTAGAGACTCTGCCTCTGGTTTATGGTCCCTAGACCATTTTATCCTCTAAAAATGATGGTTCATTTTCTAGGAGTCCTAATTAAGGAAGATTCACCCATCATTCTTGTCTACTCTCTCAGCACATTGCTTATCATAGGGTCCCTGTGGATGTAGATGGAGGTACGTAAAAGGTTGCATGAAACCACTAGAGGTAAGGACTATAATTCGTTTCTTAGCTTCCATTCATTGTACATAATTCAATTATGCTATAGAGAATTCTGAACTTAAAATGTCACATTGATTGTGTGCCTCACTTTTACATAGGCCCAAAGGCACTTGCAACTACGTAAGGAAGCACAAAGACATTACTTGTAGTAAATTAAAGAGAAAGCAAGCGAAACTCTTGCAAGATACAACCTGGGGTTAGTTGGATTGGAAGTTACTTGTTCAAAACTTTCTGAGTTGGTGTCAAAAGTGAAAAGTGAATGTTCTAAGTCTACATTTTGTGATTTGACATTATCTACTGCCTAAAATATCTTGTCTATTTCGAGAATCTGAAATTTCCCTTCAATAATCCTAGCCTAATGTTCTGGATATAGTTTCCTCACTTCAAATGGCAGAAGCTGCATATAGATAATTTGAATATTGGTGTTAGAAAACAATCATGGTACCCATATGATATAATAGTGTAGTTTTAGCAGGAAGAAATAGAAAAACATATGAGGCTGCAAGAATTGCAAACAGAAGAAAAATTTCCTTCTCCTTTCTTTAGGGCCAAGGGCTCTTCAATATTGTTTTGCATGAGAAGGCTACTAGTGACATAGAACAAGCAAAATAAAATGGCAATCATTTAATTGGTGAAAAGAGAAGTGTGTGAATGGATGGAGTACTTGTTGTTCAACCCATGGCAACAAAATTAGGATTTTCTAGTGCTGTATCTTTGCACAAAAACAACCAGCATTTTCTTCTTTTCACTTTAAGTTTTAGCCCTTATTGAATCCTTTAACATGATAGGCATCATTCCATAGATGTACAATGATGCAAATAATTCAATTATACAACTATACACTCTTAAAATTTGATCTCAATTGTTCTTTGTACCACAGAGTTGGGTCAAGACTTCTTTTAACTTTCAAAAGTTCATATAAATTGTAATGCATGCCTAAGTGGATTTCCTTTGCTCCATTTAAAAAAAAAACATTCATGTTTTCATGGAAGACTTTATGTATCTACTAACTAATATTTTATTTGTAAAGAATCTCGTGTATTTTCATTGAATCTTGTGCTGGTGAAACTCAATATTTAAATTGTCATTAAACAAATATTCTAGTTTAGTATGAGCATACACATCGGTCCCTCTCCCTGTATTTTACCTAAAGAGAAATAGGTTGAGGTCACTTAATGAAAATTGTGATTCAATAATGTAAAGCATTATGCGTTTTAACACGGGTGGGTTGTTGACTTGGCATTCGTATTTAATCATAGCTTATTATTAATACATGGATGTAGATTCACTATCAAATGGTTTAGTACCAGATTTGAGGAAGTTATCAATCTTGAGTTTGTGAAGCTCATGATTCAAAACTTCTCTTCATACTTATTATGTACTCACTCAATTGTTATTAGGCACCAACATTATCCTTTAAGTCTACACCACCAAATTATGACACTTATATGCACACTGTTGTCGATGTCAATGATCATGGTACAAGAGAAGCTTGCAGGTTTAATAAAAATATTCACAATGTATGGATATTTAAAAAAAAATGTTTTATTATTCAGTTTTTTAATAAAAAAAATTACATAGCAATCTGATATAATATGAGATTATTCTCCTTTTACATGAGACTGTGAGAGAGAACACAGTTCCAGAGAGGATTGGAATTGGTGGAGGAAATGTATATTTCAACTAATATGGATTTCAAACCTACTAATTTCTGATTTTAAAACAGAGAAGAGAAAACGTTGATTTTTTGGAGAATTTACTATGACACATGATTATTGTGCTCCACAACTAACTTTGAGAAAGATCTGAAAGAAGTATAAGTCTCCAATCTGAATAAATTAATGGTTTTTCTTGAGAGGATTTAAAATCTATAGGCTAAGAAAAAAATTTCCTTTCAAGGACTAGAGCTAAATCTGAAAGGTTCTCGTAGCTGAAGGTTAAAGAGAAAGACCTTCTAGCTTATGGGCACCCAGTGTGTGCTTTGAATTGTGTTTCGAAACTTGTCTTCAAAGCAGATGAAACCTGACTCGATATTGAGAGCTTCTATTGTAGAGGAGTTTATCTCCCTATAGATGTACAAGAAACAAATATCTAGAAATTATTTTCTTATATCCTTAATTTTTATCTTCTAATCAGCTAGATTCAGAACCTCCTAATGTTTGTTCCCATCTAACCAATCTATAACACATTTGGAGTCTCCCAAAATTTGTATGCAATTTATATTTTTTTGAGAGGCTACGAGAAACAGAGCCCAAACAACAATGAATTTTGGCTTTCTATTTTTTATAAATCCTAGCCCGATTTTGAAGTGAATTTATTTTCTCCCGGACAATTTTATCAGTCCCCCCATCCTCCACATTTGAAATCTTGAGTTGCTCTGCCAAAGAAGCCCATCGTGAGATCCTGAGAGATGCAAGGAAAGGGATCCTTCTCAGTGTTTTCCTGCTTTGTTTCAAAGGATATTCCCTCAAATGAGACACAATCTTGGAGGAATTAAGGAACACACTAATATTCAAATTCTTGAAAATGAAGCTATTTCCGAGTATCTAGATGCCCCAAACCACAAAAACAGGTAAGGTGCAGAGAGGTTTAAAGTTTTCCACCCAAAAAATAAGGGTGTCTTCAAAAGAGTTTTGAAGAGAATTTTATTTGATGCCCATTTTTAGAACCACAGTCGTCCAGATTTCCTTAGATATGCTACAACTTATGAGAAGGTGATCCACTATTTCTTCTTGAAGTCTACAAAGACAACATTGATTTGGCCCTACGAAACCTCTTCTCTAAAGATTTTCCCAGGTTAAGATTTTGTTGTGGAGGGCTAACCAAGAGAAATATTTCATCTTTTTTGGGCCATTCCATTTCCAAATGTAGTTTTTCCACCAATTGGAATCCTGATTTACAGCGGAGTATGCAATAGCTTCATAAGCTAGGGTTGTTTTCACTCTGCCTACAGTGGCATCCCAACTCCACATGAACAAGTCCTTTGAGTTTTTTATGCAGACTCCATTGATGGAAGGTTCCTTTATGAAAGAGTCTCATTTGTTAGCCAAAGAACCCATCAGTCCAAGATCAGTTGAGGACAACCACTTGCTATATGAATTGGGAGAGCAGGTTACGCTCTTTACTTGACTTAGAAATTTGTAGCCTTTGGAGTTTAATATGGATGGATATAATTGACATGTAAGTGAAAAGGAGATAGTACAATCTATGCCACTAAGGAAAGATCATTTTATAGGGTGAAATAGACTATCAACATTTGTGTTCTGTACTTCCTATTCCATACAAGCGATGGTGGAATTTTTCCAAAAGGTTTACGCTAAATGGCTTAATAGATTCCTCTTTAAAACTATTTTTTTTCATTGGTAAATCTAGCCTTCCTTCCAACGAGAATGTTTGTATTGTGTCATGTCAAATCCACCAAGGTACTTTCGTCAATTATATTTTAAGATACATATTTCTATATTCGATAGAAGTAGGTTGATAAATGGATAACACCACTGCCTAGATAAGGAGGAGGCCTTGAAACACACAAGTTACAGAGCATATCAGTTTAAAAAACAACATCATAATTTGACAAACTTTCGATGGTGAATTTGTAAAAAAGGGATTTCATTTCCGTTGGGACTGAGGAGAGGCAAGACTATGTGCTTTGCTTTATTTATGTTAGAGACCATGCCTCTGCTTTGTAGTCCCTAGACCATTTTATCCTCTCCAAATGATGGTTTATTTCCAGGAATAATGATGCAATAAGAGAAGGAAGATCTAGCTAACATTACTTTCTTTTATCTCAACACATTGCACATCATAGGGACCCTGTGGATGCATATGGAGGTACAAAGAAGGTTGTGCGAACCACGATGGATATTGGCTATCCTTTCCTGGCTTCCTTTCATTGTACATGGCTCTGATATGCTATAGAGAATCCTGAATCTAAAATGTCACATTGATTGTGTGCCTCTCTTTTGAGCAGGTCCGAAGACACTTGCAACTCTGCACAGAAGCATAAAGAAAGTACTTGCATTAATCTCACGAGAAAGCAAGGGAAGCTCTTATAAGTTACAACCTGGGGTCAATTGGATTGACAACCATTGTTCATTCAAATTTGATTGATTCTTGAACACAATTAGATACCAATATAGATATGATTGAAAGCTAGGGCTTTCTTGGAACTTAAACAGTGGACATATTTAAACTTTTAGTTGATATTTTTACCTCTATAGAAGAATAGATTGACTATGTGGAAGCTTTCATCAGTAGAAGCTACCAAAACTAGTTCAACCACAAACCATTTGTACCTTGAATCTGCACCTAAATTTAGATGAGTTATTATTGGTTATTTGGCACTCGATCTAGAAATGAAATAGGTTCCACCTTATGAATGAGGGGGTTAAATATTTTCTTCAAACAAATAATTCTTTGTAATCTAGGTCACTCTTCAATCAAATAGTCTGGCAACTCAAAAACCTGTGAGAGAGCCTCCACCATTTCCAAATTTCAAAAGTGAAGGTGTACAAGATAAATGTCCCTGAAATTTTATATTAAAGACATTCGGTTGTTGCTCTCTTCTTGGACTCTACAAAATGCTTAATTTTTACAGAGAGTCCTTGAGATTATGTTGGATAAGAAAAGTGTTGGACAGGCATAAATGGAAGGATAAGTCTTAACCTGATACAAAGATTCAAATATAATATAATGGTACGTGACTTTTAGTTTTTGAGTCTTTTTTTTTTAAGAGACCTTTGGGATTCTCCAAGACTATTCAAGTTCATTTATGAATTTTCGTATTCCTTGCGGATGAATAATGTAAATTTGTCATAATGTTTAAATATCAGGTTTCAAACCTTTTTTATTTTAAGGTGTATGAGAGTGAAAAAAAGAGTTGAAACATGTAAGTAAATAGTATAAAATAGTTAAATATACTCTAGGAAAAAATATATTCTAGGAATATGATGCTTTAAGGAAGATCACAAAAAAATGGTAGGAGAAGCCAAATTGTTTTGATGAATGGTTGTTTAAAGTTAACTAGCCACTTTAGAACTTAACTTGAAATAGTTCTTATAATAATTACAAATATAGTTATAAATTGATGCCTTATGCGAAAAAGAAAGTGCTATCTAATGGTATTTCAAACATGACCACAAATTGTTGTCTAGCATAAGTTGCTTTGTTGAGTGTGTTTGTGTTGTTGATAGTAGAGAGTATTAGAGTATTTAGTAACTCTAATAACTCATCAATTTGAGTCATTTTCTCAATAATTCAAGATCAACAAATGAAGGGTGTTGGCTTCTACCAAAAAGAACCTACTTACTGAAATTCAACTAGCAAGACAATTTGCAAATTAAAACTTAGGTTTGGTAGAATTACCTCTAACCGGTCACAAACTCTTCTCAAAGGCAATAATTTTGAACTTTGGGGTTATTGTTGGATGACATTTCCTTGTATCCACTCACAACTTTGTTTCTCCACAACTCAAGCATGTCTAGAAACAAATTATGGGAATCTTAGAATTGTGATGGAAATAATAAAAGTCACTAAATAATTTATGAGTGAAGATAATGAATCAATGCATTGAGGACCATTGTTCATTCAAATTTGATTGATTCTTGAACATAATTAGATACCAATATAGATGTTATTGAAAGCTAGCGCTTTCTTGGAACTTAAACAATGGACATATTTAAGCGTTTAGCTGATATTTTGACCTCTATAGAAGAAGAGATTGACTATGTGGAAGTTTTCATTAGTAGAAGCTACCAAAACTAGATCAACCACAAATCATTTGTACCCTGAACCTGCACCTAAATTTGGATGATTTATTATTGGTTCATTGGCACTCGATCTAGAAATGAAATAGGTTCCACCTTATGAATGAGGGGTTCAATATTTTCTTCAAACAAATAAATCTCCCCAATCTAGGTCATTCTTGAATGACTATGGGTTATTTTGGTCTCCATCATTAATGAAACTTGATCAAATTGATTAAGAAATGGAACCAATCTCTTATCAAACTAATAAGCATGTTACCAATAAGGATCCCTTTTCAAAAGAGTAGGTATCTAAAACAAATAAGAAAAACATGTCCCACTTGGTCAACTGAATTTGATCAAAATTTGAGAAAATTTGAGAAATTAGAATTAATGAAAGACTATGATATTTTTCCATATTCATCCTACCAGGTTAAAAATTCTTCTTTCAACTCTACTTTTCTTTTTCTTTTCCAACCTACAAAAACTTTCTTATGTTTCTTCTATTTCCAAAAAAGGGAGTACATATTAGAGAAGCAATTAATAACATACTATTATGCCATAAATTCCTGACTAGTGACCTAAAGGATCCAATTCAAGACATGAATGGTTGAATTTAAAAGGGTATTTAATATTATGATCTTCAAAATCCAAAGTCAAGGAAAATAGAGAGGTAATCTAAAATTCTTTCTGGACTAGTCCATGATCTATATCTTCCAAAAATTGCAGCAAGATGGCCTACTTTCAGGAACCTATCCAATATATTAGCTATTACTTCATCCCCAACCCTTCCATTTCTCTAGTTTGATTCCAAAGAATTAGGGATAACATCAAGGAAATTTTGTTCTTTTAACATCTCTGAAAATTAGGTTATCATGGGGATCATAATGGGCTCTAATCTCTGAAGTTTCCCTAGTAGAGGTAGTGAAGTTCAGATCCCCTGCCAGAATAAGGGACTGATCCATTAGAAAACCACTCACTTGTATATGGTCCCAATAACCATTTATCTATCCATAAGGCCCATAACAGTTGGCCAACTTTATAGGATGTGACAAACCCCTTTAAAAACCTTATATTATGATTCCTATTGAGGATGAAAAGGCTTGTAAATTTGCAGCCATGTGATCCTAGATGGAGAGTAGCCCTCTTGCCAATATCACAGATATTTTTGAATATACATTCCATCTAGGGCATAGATTTTGAAATGCCTCTCTTGCTTTCTCTCCCAAAACCATTATTTCTAGCATTAGAATTACAAATAGTCCATGCAGATCACATGCAGATCAACCAATCTCTTAAGGGAGTTGAATTTGTGGGATCCCACTACCTTTTGATATTGATCGACATCACAATCATCAGAAGTGTTCATCTAAAAAATTGGAGGAACAACTGCAAGAAGAATTACAAAGTCTCAGATATGAGCTTGCAACTTCTTTTTCAACCATAAGTATCCTAGAGAGTAAGGTTGAACAATTATAGCACGAGATAGATAAAAAGACAACAAAGTTTTCAACAGATTTGGATGCATTGTTGAAATCTAAAAGGGGACGGGAACAAAGGCCCAAAAGGGAAGAAGAAGCACTAAGAATGACTCGATGGAATAATTCTACTACAACAGAATGAATTTGAGAAGAATTTAAGAGGTTTTCTCAGCATATGTCATCAACATTCGATGCTAATGAGAAACTAGCAACAAAAGCACTTAAAGAAGCTTTTGAATTCCGCCTACAGAAATCCAATATGCAAGAATCACTGAGAAAGGCTAAAGAAGAAATTGCATCTATGAAAAATAAATATCAGGACAATCTACAAGAACTTATGAAACAGTTAAGTCTCTCAAAGAAAGAGAGTGAATCATTGTCATCAAAGCTACAAAACAAGTTGGATGAGATTGAGAAACAAGTGAAGAATGAACTTAATTATAGGGGTTAGATTGAAGAGTTGTCTCTGAAGCTAGCCACGTTACAAACTGAAGTTCAAACCATTATGATTGAAAAGAGTGAACTTACTCAAAAGGCTCATGAGTATGAGCATTTGAAAGTTGGCCTAGAAGATACTAAAATAGCCTTAGATAGTTCCAGAGTAGAGAAGACAGAGTTAGGGGCTACTTTACAAGAATCTTACTAGGAAAACTATGCTCAGAGATTCAAATTAAAGAAGTAGGTCTCACTCAAGATGGAAAGGAAGAAAGGTGGTCAGACCAAAATAAACTCAATGAATCTCACTACCCACCCAGTATGGCAACACATCTATTTCTATATCTCTTTCTGTAACCGAGTATCCATTTCATTCATCATCTCCACCTCATCTTGATTTTCTCGATCGATCGACAGCGACAAAAGCCTGCCTTGATTTCCTTTCTTAGTAGTATCATTCCATCCAAGTGCTCCTGCCTACTTACCGGGTATCTACGGTTGTTGTCACTTAAGTTATTAGTAGGTCTCGCTCCTATGCTCACTGAAGTTGGAGAAGCTTGCTACTATGCCACAGTTGATGTGGTCGTTAGATAGAATTAGTCTAAGTGGGTAGTTGGACACGGGTTCGAACAAGAAAGAGGGAGGGCAAGGATTTGAGGAGTGGTCCTGTGGGAGTAGGTAGGTGGTAACCGGATGAACAACAGCCAATGGTTTTGGCTTCTTGAGCTTGCTCGCTAGATTTTGATGAATGCTTCCTACCAATGTGGTTCTTGTCTTCTTATGTTGCTGATACTCTTTATGGCCGCTAACGATCTTCATTCATGTTGGTGCCACTACTGGTTAAGTGAGTAGGCAGAAGCGTGCTCACTCAAATTGTTGGCTGGCCTTTGAAGAGTGAAGCCTCTCCTTAGGTAAGGTCATGTGTCAGGCAACCCAATGAAGCCCTGAGAAACTCGATAGCTAAAGTCCTGCCAGGGTTCAAATGTAGAAAGGCTTAGGGTTGCAGGTGGGTTTAAGAGAGACTAAACTCCAAAATGAAACTCTTTCCCTCTGTCAGTGACATGTAGCCTAATATTCTCATATTTTTCCCTCCGCTTGGTGTATTTTTCCCTTGGCTTGGCCAAAAAATTGTATAAACAATACCTTAGGTTATATATATTATTGTATGGTATATTAAAACCCTTTAGGCCCTCATTATAACCCCAATATATTATTTTTTGATTTTTCCATTTTTAATGCCCCAATATGAATGCACATGATATAATATTGGTTTGTCAGTGATGCCCCCGTCGGGGCCCTAAACGACATTTTTTGGGAAAACCAGCGAAAATATAAGATTTTGATTGATGTTTTCTATTCAAAAGTTGTATTCTTCAGACAGATCTTTCTAACGAGGTATTTTGCGTGTCAAACTAAGATCATATTCCAAAGTTACCATCCCAGGATGTTAATGTACCGATTTACCCAAACGAGGCCCATAGTTTTGGCGCTTCATATCCTAGGGTTAGGTTTTTGGATGTTTAACATTTTCCATTATTTCTCAATAATAAATAGGCCTTTGAGCCTCATTGTAACATAATTCAGAGACATGTAACCACCACATCTCTTCTCACGAGCTACCATCGCACGAGCTAGTTTACTTACATTTTGTTTATAAGTTTACTTTAGTATTTGATATTAATGAAATGAAGTGTTGTTGTTGTTGCATCTATGTATTTATGGTTATATCTATAATTTGTTGTGTTATTGTTTAAGTTCGGATCAACGTTGTTGTGTTGGAACTCCTAAATGTCATTGACAACATGAATTAGATTCACCTGAAGTATTGTTGGAAAATGAAATAAGAAATTTTCAATTTGATTTTACCTTAATTAAATTGAGAAAATTTTAATTGTCGCATCAACAAACAACTTGGATACAATTAACTTGTGTGACATGGCTTGTGTCACCCAATTTAATGAGTAAATTCAAGTTAAAGGAGTTAGAGTTTAGTTAAGCATGTGTGATTGCTAATTTGTAGAAATTAAAGTTAGTTATCTCAAGTTTCTTTCAGTTAAACTAGTTCCAGTTGTTGGAGGAACTAGTGGAAGGTCAGTTGTGTAGTGGGACTTCAGTCAAACTCAATGATCATCCAACTAACTCATCAATCAAGCTAAAATAGCTAGTGCATGCAGAGAATTCGAGTTCCCCAATTATGGTGGAGATTCCAAGGGAGTGTAACATCAGTTGTAGACTAGTATTGTGTGTACAAGAGTTGCATGTAGTCATATCATCAACCTTGGGAATTGCACAATCCATTCTCGAAAAATTCCTAAATAATATGGGCTCAAGAAGAGGCATAAATTGATTAAGTCTAGGTCAGAGTTTCTTAGTGAGGAGAGAGATAGGTTATTCACTTGTAGGTTGTGCTTAGATGGGAAAAGAAATTGTAATACATCTCTATTCATCAGATTAACCCAAGCAAGAATTGTGTTTTTTAGCAAATTTCTTTCCCCAGGAAAAATATTGTGTGCATGTGTGTTATTTCTTATTGCATGTTTGAAATTTATGTTCTAAATTGTGAATTAACTTCCCTAGAGCAGTAGAGTAGGTTTGTGTCTTGTGACTTTGATTAAAGCTTCATGAGCAGTTGCAAATCTGCACCGTAATTTCTATGGTATCAAAGAAGGATTCACATTAGAGTAGTAATTTCAAAGTTGTTTCTCAGGAGGTTCGAACTTGTAGTTCAATGTGGCAGGATCTCTTCAGAGCTGAGAATATTACTTTCAATGGGATGAGGCTAGAGTATGACTTAGAAGGAATCTCTAAATTCATTGCATCGAAGGATCACATGGAGGAGGTATTTGATGACAATGGATTACTAAAATACATCAAGAGAGATGTTGCAAAACTAGTAGAATTTGATGCCCAAAAGCTTGCTCAGTGGAAGAAAGATGTATCCAAAGAAAGGAGAATAATATTAGAGGAGTACGGGACCACATTGTCACCAATATCCTTAGGAAAGAAAATCATTATGCAATGTGGTAGGCACTAACAAATCTTTTCCAGAATAGTAGTGACCACAGGAAGATCACGCTCAAGGATAAATTTTGAAATATCAAGATGTAGAAGAATGAAATTATCCCACAATAACTAAGCAGGTTCACACAAATTTGTGATGGGATTGCAAGAGTTGGTGTTACTATTTCAGAGGATGAATTGATAAGCCTAACCCTTTTTGGCCTTCCCAAGAGCTGGCATAGTTATCAATATTCAGTGAAAATGAGGGAGAAACTACCAAATTGGGAATTCTTGTGCCCTAATTTGGTATAGGAGGAAATAAGGTGGAATACCAGAGATAGGACCTCATCCAAGGGTGAGGTTGAAGAAAAATTTGCATTGGTTGGAAAGGGAAACAAGGGAAAAGGGAAGAAATCTCAAGATCTCCAGATGCACATCAAGTTAGGGGATGATGGAAGGTACAACGTGACCAATATTGGTACAATCACCTTTCAGAGAGTGTCAAACTCCCCTCTCAGTCTCAAGGATGTCATGTTTGTTCTACGCCTAAAGAAAAATCTTATCTCTGTTGCAGTTTTGGAAGACCGTGGTTATGATGTGATCTTCAGCAAAGGAAAATCATTCTTGAGACACATAGCCACGGGACAGGTGAATCACATCGGGGTTCGTGTGAAGAACCTGTATTACCTAGATGTGGAATATTGTGCTACATTAAACACTAATGCAGGAGAAAGTGAAGGGTTGCGATGTCATTGAAATTTGGCATAGAAGACTTGGCCATTTGCATCATGGCACCTTGAATATTATACAACAAATAACCATTGGCCTGCCTAAAGGAATATTTGAGCAGCAGGATGTATGCAAAGGATGTACCTCGGGGAAGTACACAAAATCCACATTCCATGATTGGGATAGCAAAGCACATGCAGTCCTAGAAAGGATCCACTCCGATGTTTGTGGACCTTTCTCGATAACCTCCACTAAAAAACATAAATATTTTGTCATTTTTATTAATGAATTCTCACGAAAGTGTTGGATCTTCTTCATGCAGAAGAAAGATGAGACATTCTTCAAGTCCATAGAAAGGCACTGGATGAGAAAGAAATGAACAAGAAGGTGAAGGTTCTCAGGAGCGATAATGGAGGTGAGTATGTGTCATATGAATTTTAAAAAAATTATGCGAAAGAACACATTCGACAAGAGTTTACTGCACCCCACAACCCACAATAGAATGGGGTGGCTGAGAGAAATAACAATAGCATTGTGAGGTCAACGAGGGTGATGTTGCATGATGAAGGCCTACCTCTTCATTTTTGGGTTGAAGCATGCAACACAAAAATATATTTGGAGAACTAGAGTCCTCATCGAATTCTTGGCATGATTACACCGGAGGAGGCTTTCTCGGGGAGAAATCTAGATGTGTCACATTTCAAGATTTTTAGAGCCTACGTTTACTGCCATGTCTCCAAATAATCAAGGAATAAGCTTGAGCCTACCATAGAATTGGGGGCATTTGTGGGTTACATAGAAACTCCCCACAACTGGCATGTGTACTTTCCATCCCTTAGAATGACAGTTGTGCGAAGGGATGTAAAGTTTGATGAGGAGAAAGCGATGTGCTCTCTCTTGAGAGGGAGCTTTAGATCCCACCAACAAAGGAGATTTTAGCTCCAAATGAGGAGCCTCAAGAAGCTGTGGAGCAGCCACAAATTGAGGAGCGAAGAGTGGAGACATTCACTCAAGCAGAACCATCTAAGGAAGGCATAAAAAGAGCCAAGAAAACTAATAGACTTGTGCAGGATGCGAGGGATAATGTGAGACCACCTTCAAATTTGTGAAAGCAAAGGAGGTCACTTGAGAGGTACATTGACTACATGGCTCTAGTGACGGAGCTTATAGAGATTGAGCCATCCTCTTTCAAGGAAGCAGTAGAGAAGATTGTATGGTTTGATCCAATGGTGGAGGAATATGAATCCATTTTAAGGAAAAATGTTTGGGAAATGGTCCCAAGGCCAACAGATAAATCAATATTTGGTTTAAGATGGATCTTTAATGTGAAGCAGGGAGTAGATGAAAGCATAGAGAAGTATAAGGTTAGATTTGTGGACAAGGAGTACTCTCAAGTTGAGGGAATTGACTATGAGGAGACCTTTACTCCTGTAGCAAGGTACCTATCGATTAGATTAATTCGTTCTCTGGCTACTAGATTGGGTGGAAGTGTTGGCATTATGGCACAAGTTTGGAGCTATGGCACAGGTGTTGTCCTTGATGGAAACTCTCTTTGGTGACAGATCTCAGGACCAGATCTCAGTTCAGGCTTTCAGAATAAAGAAAAAGATATATACGCAGGTTCACCTAGACAAAGGCGCGTATACACGCGGGTTAGACGTTACAAAGGCGCGTATGCGTATACACGCACTTTCATGCAAGCAAAAGCGCGTATATGTTGGAGAACTTACTTTTGGTCCATGGTAGTTAGTCCTCGGTATTTGAACCTATGGTTTTGGACCATGGTATCTCGTCAGAAGTGTTGACCCCAAGTATTGGGTCCTTGGTATTGTTTATTATGGTTTTGGACCATGGTATTGTGGAAGGCCTAAAACTATAAAAGAGGAAGGAGATCATGTGGCAAAGGATCATCTAAATTATTATTGAATATCTGATAAAGTGCTAGATCTGCAATACTGGTAATTGGGTTATGGTGTAGATCTGGATCTGAATGAAGGAGGAACCTTAGCGCAAACAGAAGGATAAGTTCTATTGATGGATCATAATCTTTAAGCTTGAATGATAGTATCTTTGTATGATTTTGATCTGTTATATGTGGCACTTGCTTGATCTATAAAACTGATAATCTAGGTTAATTAGTGTTTGAATATCTGAAAGAGCGAATTATCCTTTATAGATCTGTATGCAGGTTCAGTGAAGCGAAGGCGCGTATACACGCTGGTTCAATGAATTAAAACAGCGTATACACAGGTTGTTCCATACGCAGAAGCGTATGCACGCAGGTTTCAGGTTATTGAAGTAGTGTATATGTTTTGAGTTGTGATCTAGCTACCTCTGTTTATTGCTGCAGTGTTTTGGGTTCAGAATTTGGTGTGTGGTTGTTGTTACTGTGTTTTGGGTACAGCTGTCAGAGAAGTATCTACTTGATTCAGGGAAAAGGAGGTTGTTTGATGCAGAAATTGTTTATGATTGTTTGATGTTCATGGATCCAGTCTGAAAATTTATGAAACGTGGTCCCTAGAAGAAAGAGAAGGTTGTAGCCTTCTATAGGCCAGCACCTACGTACTAGTATCTTAGCTAGTGCAAGAGCTAAGGGGGTTGTCCCTTCCAGGAGAAGCTGGAGAATGAGAGAGGGTTGTAGCTCTCTCTAGGTTGCAGCTTGCGTACTGGTAAAGGACTGCACCAGTACATTGTAAAAGAAGTTTCTAATTTAAAGGAAGATAGAGATGAATTGCAGCAGGTGGTTTTCACCCACATTAGGTTTCCACCTTATATCTTGTGTTCTTGTGTGTGATTGTCTTTCTTCTCTATTTTACTGTTTCCGGTTACTGGTTATTTGATTCTGAAACACAGATTAACAATCAACATCAGAAAGATAAAGTAAATTAAGAGTTTGCTTTGTATACATGGGTTTCCTTATGCATAGTTGTGTATAAACGCGGGTTTAATTAACTGAAGTAGCGTATATCATTTGATTTTGAAAAGGGAATATTTGACTTGATAATACTAATTCACCCCCCCCTCTCAATATTATTTCCAACAGGAATATCGGCTAGATGGACGTAAAAACAACATTTTTCAATGGAGTTATTGAGGAGGTATAAATTGAGAAACGAGAGGGTTTTGAAACATTTGATTGAGAGTATCATATGTTCAAACTCAAGCGAGCATTGTACGATCTCAAACAAGCACCCAGTCATTGGTATACTGGGATCGACAAATATCTCATTGGTTTCGGCTTCATCAAAAGTGAAGTGGATGCAAATGTCTATCACATCTTGGTATAAGGTAGCAACACCTACAAGACACAACACACACCCCCTATGGGGTTATTCTTGGCAATATATTTGGATATAGATGTCATTGAGACGTTTTGTACATGAAGGATGAGTCATAGGGCCTTGAACATTGTGGAGTAAGGAAAAATAGTTACCTGGGATATTGTTGAGTATTTTTAGGCCTAAAAGACTTTGCCAAGTCCTTGAACCAACACATGAGTCATTTCTAGGAGTTCTTTGTAGGCTGTCTAGTGGGACACAAGTGCGATGAGTAGGCTTTATGCACTATTTTCATTCTTGACACCTAAACATGGTCTATAGACGAAAGTATTGGGGAATCATTATGAAGATTAGAAGTCGTAAGAAACACCTAGAAACCATGACACAAACCCTACTAAGAGGTATTTCACCTAGATGTTGAATATGGTTACCATTAAGATGTTTTGCACACCACCTATGTGTATTTGGGCCTTGACCATGGGATTGGTAGAGGACAAATAACATTGCTTTCTTGCTTATGGTTGAGGGAGGGAGGGAACCACCCAAGGGACCAAAAATAACTTCTCAATCTTATACTTGATGAACATGTCCTGAAACCACCACAAGGAACCATAGATGAGTCATGGGAACTTTACCACTATCAAATATTGAAGAAAAATGCCTTTGGATCTCATTCAAGCTTCCTTACAGTAACAACCTTGAAAAAAATCCATAAACTAACACACACGAACCTTATAGGCGGTCCTTTCCTTTCGAGTGACATAAAAGCACCAATAATAATTTTTGTGCACTTGAAACATATGTTAGGGCATAAATATTCCCTAGGTGAAGCAGTGGCTTTAGGATATGCTCGAACTTACTAAAGCATAATGACCTAGTAACACCTAAAACTATCACATGAGGGGCCTTTATGGAGGCTTTAACATTTGATTTAAATATGGTTTTCATTATGGGGTCTTATGAGTCATGGATGGGACTTAGGTCATTCACCATTATCATGGGAATTAGGGAGGAGTTTTTAGTCAAAAACCTTTCCTCTTAGACTTAAGCACCATCAATGTGTTCTTGAACCACTACATCTAACCCATTGGTTTTCAATCACATTCAATGGTTTTATGGGCACCTTGATTGGATAGATATGGGCCATGAATGGGTCTCAATATTTGACAAAGGTTGAGTGAGGATAATAGGGGCCTTATTCCATAAATGATGCTTCTTAGATTTAGTCACAATAAAAAACACTTACAATCTATGAAATGTTCTCTTGGGGGATCTTTGGACAAAAGAATAATAGTTTCATAAGGCTTTATAGGCTCAGTGATTATTAAAGATGCATTGAAATACTTGATAAAAACTTTCTATATATTCTTAAACCCATAAATATGATATAGCTACTATTAATTAGTTTTCTATAACACTAATGGATCCAAAAACCTAAACTATAATTAAAATGAAAAATTATTTTAGATTGTTACTTTTTTAACATTTATTTTAAGTATTTTAATTAAATAAAAGGTAAGCAATTAATTATATACTGCATAAGTATAAATAAACTCGAATACTAAAAGGAAAAAATGATTACTCATGTGAAGACCCTCCCTCCTAATCTTCAGGCTTGACGTGATCAATTAAAACTTCAATAAATTTATTAATTTAAAATATATATATTTATTAATATTAGATAATATAGCTAAAAGTAATTATATACGAATAATCGGGCCTGGAGTATGCCCTAAAACTGCTTCTGCTTGGCTAAGAGCTCGTCTTCCTCGGACGTAAGGAAACAGGTTAACGGCCCAAGACCCAGAGGCATCTGGCAGGAGTGAAAGTCTGCTCCCTTACGGACCACCAGCGGGTTATTTCAGGTGGCGTGGTTTTCCTTGATAACAGTGATGTGTCAACTGACATTCGCGGATAGCAGCCAGAGATGGCTGTCCTCACTGTTGGTTTGACAAACTGAGTTTGATAGTTTTTTCCACATTTTGAAAAAAATAAATAAATAAATTATATACGAATAATAACTGTTATCTACACCATATGTTAAAAAAATAACTAATCATTATTAACAAAATTATAATTTATAAAATTTACAGAAATGAAACTAAAAAGACTAATTCTACTTTATAAACTTTAAATTTTTACACTGTATTTTAATATATTCTAATAAATATCAAATGTAATTCTAGTAATTTTTAAAAAATGATTTTGCATTCTTCATGAAAAGTATAAAGTAAATCGTTTTTCATATTAATTATTAGCAGAACTATGTTTTTCAATAGTTTATAAACTTTATAAAAAGAGTCATTCTACTTTTTAAACTTTAAATTTGTACACTGTATTTTAATATATTCTAATAAATCTTAAATGTAATTCTAATAAATTTTTAAAATATGTTTTTACATTCTTCTTGAAATGTATAATGTAGATCGGTTTTCATAATAACGACACCTCACTCTTAAATACATACGGAGCACGAGAGACTCGTCTTTACTATTTACGTGAACATAATCCCACAAGCAAGATACGCTAAATTATATACATTTTTCAGTAAGATGCTAAATTTTATACATTATCACATCATTTAGCATATTTACCAAAAACTTATTTCATAAACACGGGCGTATTTTTAGCAGGGGTAAAAGAGAATTTTGAATTCCAATTAAGGAGAGAGGAGAGGCCTAGTATGATGTGTAATTTTGTTTGGTTTGTAATTTCATTTGTTTCCTTGCCTTCTATGTAGTTTTATTTAATTGATTTTGAATGATTAGAAGAGCTAATTCGGTCCATTCTAGTTTTTAATCAAGTATCTTTCTATTTTCGACCTTGCATTTTTTGTCACTGCATAAAGCCAAGAAATGCATGCCTCTGCTTATTATGAATTAAATTATGTAATTTCAAGATAGCTTCCTAAGGCCAAGAAACGTTGTTGGATTCTAAGGTTGCCACAAAAATTCTAGACGAAAATGCGAAGTGTCTAATAAAGGCAAATGTGAGACACCTTCACATTAGTATGACTTTGGTATCGAACTTTGAGAATGAAAAGTGTAATTTTCAATGTACACATCATCGTTTAGTTATCATGGAAAAAAGTAGTTCGAATCTGGCTTTTTTTTCTTAAAAAAATGAGTCTTAGTGTTTGAATCTTGTTTTTAATGGTGGAAATAGATTTAGCACCATCAAAACTCTTGGGAACTTAAAATTTTGAAACTTAACAGCTATAACCGGGATTTCTCAAAGCTTTATGGCATTTTATCAAAATCTTGACAAAATTTCCATTATTTTTCGGGAAAAATTGAAGTGCGCTATATATTTTTGGGAGTCTTCACTGAGTGTAAATATTGAGGAGCATGGCTAAAGATGACGATCTAACCCACTCAACTTCGAAACCACCATGATTCTTGATGGTACGCTTTATACGTAGAGCACATCTTGTGCGCCACATTGTCTGTCATGCCCCTACCCTGGCGGTACTCTTCCAACTACACGATCGGGGGTGCGGAACCACCAACCACTTTCTTTTTAACAACACTTGCGGATGTTGATTATGCCTACTTTCTGTACTTAGTTTATTTTCCAAGCTTCTAAGTATGATCATTCGTTTAACACAGTGGAAACATTCACATCATATTCATAAACACATTATCATTATCATTAACCATGAGTGCACAATGGATATTAACTCAGGAGGGGAAACTCCCTGCAAATAGAGTCTACCTGAATAATAGTGATAATCTTTCAATTTTTACAAATTTACAGCAACTTGCAAATTTTCACAGTTTGGCTTGCACCACTGTGTAGCCTCACTTATTCCCCAGGCAAAGGTGCCAGCCGGCTACCTCAACCAATACCTCGTTCAGAATTGGCGCCCCATCGTTCGGCTGTCGTGCAGCCCTGCCGGGTCATGTCACCTACCCAGGGCACACCCACAGCTCATCTGCCCGATGCTCGCTCGTCTGCGCTCCTTCGTTTACCTGTCGCACGAAACTGTCTCAGGACTCGTCATTCACGTTTCACCGGCGTCCCAGCTGGTCGTTCAACCTCTACACACGCCCACTGTCGTGGTGTTCCAGCACGGTGAATGACCCACCTTTCAGCTTGCCGCACTGCCAACTTTGTGTCACCTTGCCCAATCGACTTGCCTTACCGCAACTGTCATTCACATTTACACGGGAACTCGACTCACCTACCCGAGTCGCCGCAAACGCCCGCCCATTTCATCCACTCAACGCTGACTCGTTCACCCATCGCACATTCAACCGCTCAAATGATGTCTCACCCATGCTTGTTCAACCGACCGCCCGAACGCCTCGAACACCAACTCGTTTAGCTGTTTGCCCGAATGCCCAAACACCAACCTGTTTAGCTCATTCGACCGCCCACCGGCACGTCTACCCGAGCATGCCCAGCTCGCCCAGCAGCACACAACTCGTCGACCTGCGTTCACCCGGTGCACCTACCCAACTCGTGGCCACCGCCCGTTCAGCTCGCCCAACTCCCATTCAAACCGCCCGACTGTGATACGACTCACCCGTCGAACCTGCACCTAAACTCACCTATGGCCACCCGAACTTTCGAACACAATTCTTTGGTTTTGCGGCTAAGGTGCTTCGACCCTTAGCTGCACCTGCACCTTCGCGCAATTTCAGAGCGCCAACCTTAACTCGCACTTCTTGCTCGTATGTATGTTTGGAGCTCGTTTTATGATCAGATGATGATCCTCCACCAATCCTACTCGTGTACTTATACGATGGCCGCCCAAGGTAGGGGCTTCGGCCCATGGCCAAGCCGACCCACACTTTGAATGTTCAACCATATTTCCTACGTCGGCCATGGTGAGGGCACCCACACCCGCGACTACCCCACCATATAAGTCTTCCATCGCACTTTTATATCACTTAATCATTTTTCGCATTTCCTCCGTTCATCCCAACGCGTCACACCATTCGGGTGTACCCAACTTGCCGGTTGCCCCAGCTCGTCGCCTGCTCACCCGTCATGTGCCCTTTGCCAAATGATCTGCAACTCGGGGGCCTTACATCCTCCCCCACTTTAAACCATTGTCTTCCTCGACAATTCTCCATCCCAGCAACCACCTGTCACCAAGACTACCAATCAACCACTGTCGCAAAGTGATACCATCTCCAATGTCCAAAGATGGTCATACTGCCTGTCTTCACTCCAATGCCACACAAATCATCAGTCTATGTTGCCATAATCAGGAACTCTTCTTGATCCATGACTTCAATCAGTCCATATATTGCAAACATCCCTGCAACATATGTAATATGACTGTCTCCACCATGTGTCATTTCATCATGTGAACCTCTACATAATACTTTAGCCAACACAACATCTTAGTCGAAACCAAGACATCTATCTGACACAAACTCAGTGCACTGCATGCCCCCATGTCATCAAACTAGATAGGTAGCTAATCCAACCATAATGCTTAACCCATGAGAATGTACCTTCTCCATGCCACTCTCGGTTGTTTCTTCATTGTCCTATCACAATCTCAAACTCAATCAAAATCTGTCCAAAATAAGCCATGCTCAGGTCCATGGTATGCCCATCCCATGTCTAACATGCTTCCCATGATGCTAATGCCAATGTGCTGCTAATCAATCACATTTATTCCTGCATCATCCACCTATCAATATGAAGAAGCCTCCTCCCAAGGCCCCTTGTTAAGGTGGTGCAGCCCTTCGCAAAAAAGGTCACTGCACCAACCCACCTCCACGGTTGTCTATCGAGAAAGGAGGGCCAGGAAGTTCCTTCCCTGACTCTCATCCACCCATGTATCAGATTGATGTTGTGTTCTCAAGTATTTGTGCACAACCTTAACCTCCTCACATGTACACCCAAACTTTTCAAGCTTGTCTTTTGTTAACTGAAAGTCATATATGCCCATGGCATATCTGCAAAACTCCACTATGCTAGCCGGATCTTTGCCTACATAATCTTCCCCAATCACTGCCACTGAAGAAGTATTCGAGCTTCTTTCATCTGCAACTCCATTGTGAAGATATTTGGTAGAATATGCTCCTGCCAAGTGTCTCAAGATATGTGAAAATGATTTTCCACCTTCATCTTTCCCTCTAGCTCTTGCAACGAAGTCTACTAACTTCCCTTCCTTCATTGTTCGAGTCATACTCCCAAGTCTTCTTTGTTCCACATCCATATGCTTCACATTCGAATCTTTTGGATACAAAGTCATAGAAGCCATCCTTGGTCTATACCCCAAGCAACTCCTCCTATTCATCGGAACCAACAAGGTTCTCCCTTCAGCTGTAATCAAGAGAATGTCCTAGTCCACCATTGGTATGGCTTGTGCAACCTTCAAAAAGTCTTGCCGCAACACCATAGAATGATCATCCAAGTCCATGATCCTTAAGTCCATCTTTCCAAACCAAGAGCCCACTCTCACCTGAGTGTTCTCCATCACACCAGTCACAGCTTTCATGGTAGAGTCTACTACTTTGAAAGCACTCCACACTCTCCCCATTTTAGCTTTCTCCAAAAAATACTTTGCTTCTTTCCTACTCAGGAAATTATGAGTAGCTCCCGTGTCCAGTAAAGCTGCAAATCTCTTGCCACATACAGTCACTTGCACAAAAGTCAGCTTCAAGGAATCACCATCCTCTTTTGGCTTGATCTTGCGTCTTCCTTCAACAACCTTCTTCAATAACTCAACCTCAGAAGATTCTATCGAACTGTGCTTCGACTTGACTTCCTTCTTAAGGTATTTCACTTCCTTGCTTGGCTCTTCTAAGCAACCTGATCCTGGTTCTGCTTGAATCCCTTCAAGCTTATCCTCCATCGTTCTTGCTTAAGTGCACCAATCAAGTATCCATTGACTCCTTCCATCTGCAGTGAACTAAGCCTCCAAAAATCTGCCTGATTGTCTCGGTGGTAGTCCCCAAGTCTGTCAATGTAATCGAGCTCATCTTGCTCTATCACAATGGTCTTTCTACCAAGAAAGTCCCTCTTTATCCCATCCTCAAGCTGCTTGACTTCTGCTTCCACCATGGTGCTTTTCTCCCTCAACCGAACTCTTTCATCCATGAGTTCTTGGAGCCTAAGTTCACCCTGCTGGATCTCTTCATCAAGTCCCTTGAGCTTATCAGTCCCCACATGAAGATCGTTCAAGTCTTCCCGCAAATCTGCTATGTTGCTCCCAACATGCATCAAAGGTTCCCACCTTTGTACAACAACTTCATAACATTTCTACGTTTCTTCTTTCCAACAATCGTTCATTTTTTTCAGCGTTTCAAATTCCCTTTCAACCATCTTGATCTGTTCAGAAAGTACTCATTACATGTTTTACCTTCAACAATCATCACCCTTCAAATCTGAAACTTCAACTGAAATCCCCCGCAAACTTAAATCACATGTTAAGTTTTTCTTTGTCACATACTGGCCTCTGAATCAACTGTCACGTAGTGAAGTGGTGCTTCAACTTGTTTTCTGAATCAGGGCTTTAATACCACCTGTCACGCCCCTACCTTGGCGGTAAGATTCGAACCGCATGATCGGGGCCGTGGCACCATCAACCACTTTCTTTTTAACAACACTTGCGGATGGGGACTACGCCTACTTTCTATACTTAGTTTATTTTCCAATCTTCTAAGTGCGATCATTTGTTTAACACATCAGAAACATTCACATCATATTCATAAACACATTATCATTATCATTAACCATGAGTGCACAATGGATATAAACTTAGGAGGGTCAACTCCCTGCAAATAGATTTTGTCTGAATAATAATGATAATCTTTCAATTTTACAAATTTACAACAACCTGCAAATTTTCACAGTTCACCTTGCACCACCGTGCAACCTCACTTATTCACCAGGAAAAGGTGCCCACTAGCTGCCTCAACCAATACTTCATTCAGAATCAGCGCCCCGTCGTTCGACTGTCGTGCAACCCTGTCGGGTCATGTTGCACACCTGGCGCACACCCGCAGCTCGTCTGCTCAATGCTCGTTCATTTGCGCTCCTTCATTTACCCGTCGCACGACTTTTCATTCACGTTTCACCGGCGTCCTAGCTTGTCGTTCAACCTCCACACACGCCCATCATCGTGGCGTTCCAACTCGCCGAATGACCCACCGTTCAGCTCACCAAGCTGCCAACACTGTGTCGCCTTGCCTAGTCGACTTGCCTTACCGCAACCGTCGTTCACATTTACATGGGCACCCGACTCGCCTTGTCACGCCCCCAAGCCGGCAGTAGTCTTTCAACCGCTCTTAGAGAGGTGCGGCACCACCGAACACTTTCTTTTCACCAATACTTATGTTCGTGGACTACGCCTAATTCACTTTCTCTTACTTAGTTTGTGTTTCGCAACCAAGTATTATTATGTTTAGCCTTTATACCAATGAACACCCATACTCATTCATTATCAACAACAATTATAACAAGAACACAATTGCACAGTATAAAGGGAGGGGCAACTCCCTGAACAATGAGTCTGCCCGAAATATATATATTAATCAATCTTTAACAATACAAGCTTTTACATGTCTACTTGGAAGATACCAAGTTCCATACTTAGCCAAATTTACAATCACGGCAAAATTGCCTTCGTGCACACTTGCACGATGGGCGGGTGCTCACCCGAGTCACCAAGACACCCACGCCAAGACTTCGTGCACCCACAACCAACCCACGGGCACACCTTGCCCAACACCTTCGTCTTTCTTCAAGTGCGAGCTAAAACCGTGCGCAAGTCCAACCTTAGCGCATGAGCTATGCGCTCATACCTTGTCCTTAATGCGCACTCTAAACCTGCACCTCTATGCGAAGTTGTTGTCTTCGAATGAGTTGATTCGATGATGGTTTGAACGCTCCAAAGTGCATCCAATATATATGCGTTGTAGTGGGGGTGGTGGCTCACCCAGCCGACCACCAAAACATGGTTTACACACCCTTCAAACGCCCAACTACAAGTCGGCCTGCACCTCATCATGAGTCGGCCTCAAGTGTATTGGCCCACGCTCAAATCGGGTATAAACTTCCCATCGTTCCTCATATCGTCGCAAGTTATGTCACAACTGTCGTAATGTTTCGTCGCAAGTAACTCACCATTTCATCGCATCTCCGTGTGTCGCAGCTCGTCGCTCCACCCCCACGCCCATCGTGTGCCTTGACTCGTCGGTCACCTGCGCCCGCGCTCGACGTGCGCCTCGACTCGTCGGTCACCCGCACCCGCGCCTGGCGTGCGCCTCGACTCGCCGCTCGCCCGCGCGCCCGTCGCACAACCGTGCCCGCGCCCGGTTTGCCCGGCGCCCAATTGCGTTATCACCCGAGGACCTTACACGCATACTCGAGTTACCGCAAATGCCCACCCATTTCATCCACTGAACGCCGACTCGTTCACCCGTCGCACATTCAATTGCTCGAGCAATGTCTCTCCTACGCTTGTTCAACCGAATGCCCTGAATGCCAACTCGTTCAGTTGTCCTCCCAAACGCCCAAATGCCAACCCGTTCAACTTGTTCGACCACCCACCAGCACGTCTGCCCGATTTCGCTCAGCTCGCTTGGCAGCATAACTCGCTGACCTGTGTTCACCGGGTGCACCCGCCCAACTCGCGACCACCGCCCATTCAACTCATCCAACCCTCATTCAAACCGCCCGACTGCGATATGACTCGCCCGCCGAACCTGCACTCGAACTCGCCTGCGGCCACCCAAACTTATGAACACAGTTCTCCAGTTCTGCGGCTAAGGTGCTTCAGCCCTTAGCTTCGCCTGCACCTTCGCCCAATTTCAGAGCGCCAACCTTAACTCGTACTTCCTACTCGTATATATGCTCGGAGCTCGTTTTATGATCAGATGATGATCCTCCACCAATCCTCCTCGTGTACTTATACGATGGCCGCCCAAGGTAGGGGCTTCAGCCCATGGCCAAGACGACCCACACTTTGAACGTTCAGCCATATTTACTACGTCAGCCATGGTGAGGGGACCCACACCTGGGACCGGCCCACCATATAAGTTTGCCATCGTACTTTTATATCACTTATTCATTTTCACGTTTCCTTCATTCAGCCCAACTCGTCGCACCGTTTCGGCATGCCCAGCTCGCCGGTTGCCCCAGCTCGTCGCCCGCTCGCCCGTCGTGCTCCCTTCGCCAAACGATCCCCAACTCAGGGGCCTTACATTTTCCTTCCAAAACGTATATTGCCATTTTTTCAATACCCTTTATTACAAATCTTCTATGCTCTTGGGGCTGTAGGCCCATGACCCCCTTCATCAAGTGTGTTGATCAATGTTTATAATCCCTATATTTTATGGCTTGTGACTCACCCATTGCGTTGAATACGCTAGAATGTCTCGATGTGAAAGTGATAAGCGAATCTCCAATAAATTCCCAAGTAGGGGGGTTGAATATTTTAGGGAGATTACATACACATCCATGATCTAGTGGTTGGTGAATCATCAAGAATAAACAAGGGACCACCACATGAGATAATTTGGCAATATTTTCGTGATGTACTCTCTAGCCAACCACTTATTCATTATAGATACCTTGCAAAAATCTAAATGATCAAAATGATCATTTTAATAACGAAAGAATATTATTTTAGTGAAATAAATTATTACCCAGGATTAGAACAAATAATGGTATGAACCAGGAATAGTGCCTGAATGCATGACCCCCCATCTCATTGTAGTACCATTTAAGTGTGTTTTCAATGTAGGATCACATCATTGAATGTTCGCCATGCCTAAATATACCGCGTTATCATGATCACGAGTGTGTAGGAGGGGTGATATGATTATGACGAAGTAGTGTACATGATGAAGGAGGGGCCGGAGGTTCACCGAAGGAGGAACGCTGTTACACGATATCAGAGGAGGTAGAGAGTTGGTGAGATGAGGCAGCAGTAAGGGAAAGGGTGAAGTTTAATTTCATCATTTTTAGGTTTTTTATTTCTTTCAAAATCTCACATTCTACTTCATCGTAAATGGCCTTCTGATAAATTTAAGTGGAGTTTTTTTGCTTTTAAACCAGCGCTATTTTTATGAATATTATAGATAAAATCATGAGTTATCACACAATTTAGACTCAAGCTTAGTTAAAGTACTCTAACACTATTACTATTAAATTAGATTTTAACACTATTATTAAATTATATTTTAGAATATAAAAATAAATTTAATATCTTTCAAAATCTTTTAGGTATTCCATCTCATAAGGTTAGAATTTCAAAACACACTCATTCTTCAAAATTAACAGTTTTTACACCTTCTCAATCCGTTTTCACAGTTTCTATGAAAAACTTAGATGGTTTTGTAAAATTTTAAACTGTATTAAATGGCCAATTTGGCCAACAAATTCAATACCTGTATTTTAATAATCATTAGACCTTGCGAAAAGATCAGGCTTGGAAACCCCTGGGGCAGTCCAATTGTCAGTTACACTATGTGAAAAGAGGAAGAGCATAATCTAACAAGGTGAGTTTGCACCATTATTTTGAATATGAAAATAAATTCAACCTAAAACACTCAATATTACAATTAGGCAATTTAAAACTATAAGTTCCCAAATTTCTAATTAGGCAAAATCGTTATAAAAAATATTCCCGGAAACATGCCAAAAATTAGTCTGCTTTACTTCTAGAAAGAAATGCAGTTTTTAGCAAGACAACCTTTGACTTTTTCACGAAAATCCGTCGACATCATTCTCGGTGACATCTAGAGAATGTACATGAAACACAAGGAAAAAAAAGGTTAAAAAAATCATAGTGAGGAGAGCGGAGGGCTTTTGCGAACAATCACAAAATTGGTTGAGCGCACTATAATTTGTTGCCGAGACAGAGATTTAGCAAACTTAAATGAGAGGTACCATAGAGCTTGATGAGGAGAAAATCAGAGGACTCTCTCAAAATGAGGTGATTTAAGGTTCAAGTGTAGGGTTTGTTGGTAGAGGAGTTGAATAAGCGTTAAATTGGATGAATGAATGAATGATTTTAATGACGTCTACCAGGTTAAGAAATTTAAACGACTCAGAGAATAACAACTTTAACTTATCTTCATATTCTTTTGAATCTCGGATCTTTGGCTATGATCAAACATTAGGTGTATACCGTACTAAAGAGTTCAAACAAAAGCTCAATGCATTGTAAAACATTAGGTGTATACCATACTAGAGAGTTCATTCAAAAGCTCCATGCATAATGGGTCCATTAGATGATGTATAATTATAAAAGTTTTGTTAGATGATGTAGAATTATAAAAGTTTCCATTGCTCATAATATACGAACCATCTTTTGAATAGTTGTGAAATCTTATATTGTAGGTGATCTAAAGATGTCATTTCTCATTGCTAAGAAAAGTGTGCATATAGCACCAGGGCCTGTTTGATATGTATAGACAAACTATAAGACTCCATAGAGATGAAGCAATGTATTGTTTCTGAGTTACTCCACAAATGCATATGTAGAATGCTATGCCCTATGGAAAAACCTATGGCAAACAAAGATCTCTTTAAGCAAACAATGTCATCCAAAACCTAATATTGAAGCAACCAGTATACAACAATAGTAGGATTCTTCTAATTTGTCATCCTTTGGGCTGAGTTCAACTTGATGCAGAGTATTAATACATTGTCTTGATTTACAAAAAAATATATAATTTCCTAAATGATATAATAATCTATAATAAGGAATACAAATGAGAATAAGAATACAACCTACATTGTGAATGCCACCATATTAGACATGACAAAAAAATATTAAATGTCTTTCATCAAGCAATATAGAATGCCTAAAATGAGGAAAAGGTAATATGTAGTTGTTGTTTCCTCTTAGTAGAAATTGCTCATTGTAGAAAATCAATATTTTTTCACAATAGTTTAAAATATTTCATTACTAAAATAATTGGTAAATTATATCTAAGTTAATTTTCAACACTTCAATATTTCAATTATTATTTTAATTGTGTATTACCAACTTAACACAAACACACAAAACAACCTAAAACTAATACAATAATTATTATTTCAAACCTAAATCTAATATAATAATTATAATTATTATTTCAAACCTAAATCTAATATAATAATTATTATTTCAAACCAAAATATAATTTTTCCAATTCAACAATTCCAATCTAACAATTTCAATTCCAATCTAACAATTTTATAGATCCTTCCAAAATAACTAAAATTTCTATGTATTTAATATAGAGATTGGCATCAAGTAGTATTGATAGGTGGGCCTCTTGGGTCAATCCTATGGACTGAACATACGGGACACATCCCTACCTAGCTTACCTACACGGAACAATAGTTCCTACAGAGCTTACCGATACGGGACACGTGGTCCCTACATAAAAAGCACAAGTGCTGCGTAGAGCTATTGAGCATAGCGTAGATAATACAAGATATAAAGTACACGCGGATCATGTTTAAAATCCTCATTTAAAATTCAATTAAAAAATACTCCATCGGAAGTTTCAAAATTCAAAGTTCAACCTTAAAAGTTTCCTCTTTCAACACCTCAAATCTAAAGTGAGATGTTGTACTGAACTAATTTAATCAGAACTAAAGTTCATAGTGAAGGCAGAAAAATTCTTTAATTAAAAATCGGATATTTACTTAACTGAAATTTTAGTGTTAAAACTCCAAAATTTAATATGGCATGAAATTTGGCACTCAACTTGGTACCAATTTCCTTTTAACCACGATATTTTTATAGTTATTTCTCTGATACGTTTGCTTCATTGGCAATGTTAATATATTATTCGGAGTGCGTTCAGAAGGTATTATTATTAATAAGAATCTCGATGTACATAAAATATATATCGTCCAAAGCGATGCAGTCAGTGGTTAGAATGCAAGACGGTTTGATGTAGAAATTTTAATATACTCTATAATTCAATAATAAATTATAAATTGGCTTTCTCACTGACTATCAAACATTGATGTTATTATAATATGATGCGTTGAGGTGTGTTTTCTATAGAAATTTTATAGTGAGTTACTTTCCCATAGTAACATAAGCATAATATACTGGTATAGAACGAAATCTTTGGGAATTAAAAGGGGATCGGCAATTTGGCAGAGTTTTAGGAAAATCCAATCTTTTCTCATGGCAAACTTGCGATGGAGGATTTTCTCGGGCACCAGTATTCTTATCGGATTTGACACAATTGTAAATGGTCCGGACTCTCAGCTCCCTCCCGTTTTGATCTCCTTCTTCCACTCAAAAGGGCTTTTCACTTGGGATAAGCTGATCAAATCGTGGACGTCCTCTTCTCCGGTCTGGAAGGATGGGGAGGAGTTAGGACTGCCTCTGCCCATAAGGTCCATATGGGAATCAGTTGTTCAGAACATCATCGGTTCAAGGATTCGGCGTTCTGGTACAAAGGATGTGTTGGCTTGGGCTCTTCCTAAATCTTCTCTGCCTCTCCGTGTAAAGGATATATATGCAGCTATGTCCTCAGACCTACAAACAACTTCCGGCCCGATTTTTCCTTCTAAGCTTTGGAGGGTGTCATGCCCACTCAAAATGATTCTATTTTCATGGCTGGTGTTCTCTAATAGGAACCTCACGTGGGAGGTCCTTCAAAGGAAAGGATGGCAGGGTCCGGGCAGGTGTTCCATGTGTCAGCTTGCATCCGAATCAAACGATCATATGTTCTTCCAATGCGCTGCTTCTCTCCATATCTGGTATGAACTGTCTTTATCTTATGATTTTCCTTACCAGGTTTTCTCTTTTGTACAGGAAGGATTTATTTGGTGGAGCGAACAGCGCTCATCCTGGCGAACCTTGTTCGTCCTTGCCTGCTGGCTCCTATGGAAATGGAGGAACGCTCATCTCTTCAAAGATTCCAGGATAGCCCTGGACGCTATTCTGTCGCTCATATCGGCCAATCATGATCTTTTAGGATGATCTGTGTATTTCTGAGTACTTTTTTGTCCCACTGTATGTATCTGTTCACTGCTGCGAGTTAGAAGTTTTTTCTCTTCTGATAGTCTCTCTGATAGCTTCTCTATGTATCAAGGAATATGTTTATCTGACTCAAGATCTCAAAATATGTATGTTCTCTCGGACTATCAGGATCTTCCTTTTTCGGGATGCTTTTGATATCTGCTATCGGATCACTCTGGTTATCAGTCACAAAATTTTGATGAGCTCTCTACTATGTAATATGATTGTTATATTCTCTTAATATAATCTATGATGATTTTCTCTTCTGAAAAAAAGTAATAAAATGGTTCAAAATACTTATTTAATCATATATTTTGTTTAGGTTGGTTGGATTTGCTTTAGAAGCTCAGGTTTATATTTTTGTTGTATATTTGTATCTTAAAGATATTTTTGGATATTCAATTATCTGTTTTTTCGTAAAACAATTTTTTTTTGGAAAATTTTAAAAAATTATTTATAAAATTTATATATTTAAATTAATATATTTAATTTATGATACTCATATATATAAATAAAAGGCAAGAAACATTTTAAAATTTGATTTATCACATATTTAAATAAAATAAATTTTTAAATAAATCAAAGTTTTTAAGATGTAATGTTTTTCTTAATTTAATTACCATCATAAATCAATTATATTTAAAAATAAAACATTTTTAATATTTAATAAATTTATATTAATTTATTTCTTAAATATTATTATTTATTTGTTTTTAATTAATTTATTTTTCATAAATAATAATTCACTAACACTTTTTTATACCTAAGATTATATTATCAAAAATATAATAATTACAATTATAATTACAATTTTAGCATTGGAGAGTTAATATTTAGAGTAATGTGAATTATGAGAAAATAAAGTTGTTTAAAAAATATTAAGTTTAATGGATGGTATCTTGATTTGAAGAAGGTATTATGTAAAAATAGCTTTATAAAAATATTTATATAAAATATATATGTGAATGAATAAATCTAAAGTATTAATTTTTGAAAATTTTAAATGCCTTAAAACTATATCAAAGTATTTATGAATTTTTTACTTTATCAAATTTCAACCAAATATTGCCACTTTATTTAAATAAAAGTGAGAGTAGAGGATGGTTGTCTCCTCAAGTGTAATAGTAGAGTTTTGTATTTTTCATGTTGCAATATAAGAATAAGGCTTTTAAATAGAGGACTCATCTATAATGATTACTAGAGACTCTAAAAAATTCCACATAACAATCTACAATTCAATTTGAGAAAATATTTTTTAGTATATGTATTTCATGAAGGATAATGTAGAATCCAATAGTGGATGTCACACAATAATATTCATTGTAATGTTTTTGTACGAGAAGTATGTCAAATGAAACATGGGAATTGTTTGCAGTGTTGATGGTACATTGGGAGATTTGTCACGTGATATTGTTTGTAGCATTAAATTTTGTTTCAAGTACAAGATGGTGAATAGTCGAATGTCTTCATATTTCTTTTCCTAACCGGTGAAGATTGTTTAACGTTTTTGGGTTGAACATGAAATGTCCATGGCCCATCTGGATTTTTCTTTTAAGAGGTCACAAAACATGTTGTAGCATGTCTTTCTGTTGAGAAAAGCAAATGTTTCTCTTGTTCAGAAATATCCACTTCAAAGATCCATTCTAAAGTAATCAACTCAATCTCAATGTAATCATAAAACAATAAAAGATTTAAAAATAATAATTATAATCTTTGTGAAGAATCCCCAAATCCCTTAGTCACCTCCAACAATTAAAAAAAATAAATCTTGCTTTGAACTAGTTATCGAGCTTGTAATTCTTGAGAAATATGTGAAGTTACTACAACTAGATCTATCATATAATAGGCTCATAAGGAACATAGGTCATGTTGGACAACAATGCTTAAAGTTATACTAGATCTATCATATAATAGGCTCATAAGGAACATAGGTCATGTTGGACAACAATGCTTAAAGTTATACTGAATGACATTTCCTATGCAGACTTCTAAGATGCTTCTAAACAAATCATCTCAATCTCAACACCATCATAAAAAGAATAGAAAATTTAAAGAAAATAATTATAATTTTTGTGGGAAAATCCCCACATCTATTGGCCACCTTGAACAACTCGAAAAAGTAAATCTTGCTAGAAACGAGTAGTGGGTTTGAAGATTCAAGGGAAATTGCATATACATCCAGTGGTGCGTGAATGGTCCCCCACTGCCCCCAAACAAATAGGGACCACATTGTGAAATAATTTGGCAAGATTTTGGTAATGCGTCTACTGAACGACTTAAAAACCTAAATGGTCATTTTAATCGCGGAAGAAAATGATTTGAGTGAAATAAATTGCTGCCCAGGATTAGAACAAATAATGGAATGAATGCGTGAGCTCCATCTCCTTATAGTACCGTCTGCGTTTTCCATGTAGGATCACATCATTGCATGTTCGTTGTGCTTCAATGTACCTCGTTACCACCATCACGTATGATTACGACGGAGCGTAGACGATGTAGGAGGAGCCAGAGGGTCAGCTAAGGAGGAGGAAGGGCGTTACGCAATATGAGAGGAGCAAGAGAGTTGGCGAAGTTTAATTCAGTCATTTTTAGGTTGTTTATTACTTTTGGAAGCTTGGATTGTTACTTCATTTTAATAGTCACTGGGGTAAATAAGTTTAACTGAATTCTGTCTGTTTTTAAATAGATTATATTCATATAAATATTACTTTATTTTAATAATTAATGGGATAAATTTATTTGGGTTATTTTAATTTTGCTTAAAATTATGGATTCTCTTAAACTTGAAACCCAAAAACCACAGTAATTTTAGCCAGTCAAATTTAACTAAACTAAATTAATAATATTTTAAAATAAAAATAAATTCAATATCTTCAAAAATCTTTTTAACATTTTATGAAAATAAGCTCAATCTAAAACACTCAATTTTCTTATTAGACAATTTAAAACTAGAATTTTCTACGAGAGTATCGTACAAGAAATATACTCCTGGTACGCATGATTGTTGGACTGTGATAGATGGATAAGAATGACTCTCACGTTGGGCCGAAAGCAAGTTTTCAACTGTTGCTGTGTGATTATGTCAAGTGGCATCACAAATATTAAAGGAAGAAATGCTACGAAATTCTCCACAAGATGTGACTGTACTTTTTGCCATGCAAATTATTTACAACACAACATTTGTTTTACGGAAAAATTGGAGGATCTCACGAGGAATCCTGACATTTATCTGAATTTATAAACTACTATAGTCTAAATGCCTTTGCTTCATTCAAGGAAATTATCTAATTTCAAGGTTATTACATGTTTAGATAATTAATTTGACCGTATGTTAGTTGTTTCTTTGTCTTTTATGTAGATTTATTTAATTGATTTTGTTCCTTTGTTTTTTTATGTAATTTTATTTAACTGATTTTGAATAATAAAAAATTTAACTAATTTTAAATGACGAAAGAAAGCTAATTCACCCCATTCCAGTTTTATATCAAATCTATTTATATTTTACCCTCACATTTTCTGTGAGGGCATCAAAGCACCAAGTTACATAAAACTCCAAAGAGTAGCATTTCATTTTTTTCGCTAACAGAGAAATAGCCAGAAACCTGAGGTGCTCGAGGACGAGAAGCCAAAAGAAAGTGCGAAAAATTGCCCATACAGCCAGAGTCTGGAGGTGGGACACCCAAAACACGCAGCAGAGTTAGATTTTTTTCAAAAGGAGTGGAAGCCGTTTTTTTTAAAGGTACCATCAGAAAAACTCGAAAGAAACCTCAAACGAAGGTCAAAGTCACAATCGAAAGAAGCCTCAACGAATTTTCAAAGGTGCATTTTTATGTCATGGTATTTTTAAGGTTAAAGGTTAACGATTAAGGGTGTTACATTTTTAATGAGTTCTCTTTTTTTAACGATTCTCTATCCATGTTAAAAGGTTCACGTTAGTGAAGCTTCCTTTTGAAATTTCAAAATAAAATAAATAAATAATTTCAACACTTTATTTAAAAAGGGTCTTTTAAAGGTGTAGAGAAAAAAGAAGGGTGTTTATTTGTTTTTAAAAATTTTGAGTTTAAATAAAAAGGTGTCATTTAAAAAGGTGGTGATTTATTTGAAGACGATTTAAAAAAAATTCAAAGGGTTTTATTCAAGAAGTTTGTCAAAGAATTTTTTTGATTGAAAAGGTTTGTGTCCCCATTCAAAAATATGGCTTTTTCTAGCACTTCGCACAAATGCCCACTTTGTTTGGCATAAATTATGAATTCTGGTCTTTGCGACTAAAGGAAATTCTTCAATCCCATGTGTGTTGTGATACCCTACAAAACAGTTATGTAGAGTCGAACCAAGAAGCATTAACAATTGTGAACAATAATCAGAGGAATGTTGTTACAGAACTAAGAAAGAAAGAGCATAGAGCCAAATGTTGGATCAAAACTCAATCGATGTTGTACCCTTGACAAGATAATTGGCGCATCAACAACAAAGGAAGCTTGGGATATTTTGAAATCTCTGTATCAAGGTAATGATGCAATGAAGACTGTTAAATCGCAGGCATTGAGAACTCAATTCGAAACCCTGAAGATGATTCACACAGAGAATGTTGATATGTTCAAGACTGGAGTCATGGGCATAGTCCATCAGATCTAACTTATTGGTGAAACAATAACAGATCAGAAGATAGTTGAAAAGGTCCTTCGAAGCCTGCCTAAGAAATATGACATGGTTGTAACAACCATTCTGGAATCAAAAGATTTTACAACTTTCTCAATAAAATAATTGACTCGATCACTTTTGGCACACGAAACAAGACTTAACCTGGTAGAAGATTTCATCAACCAAGTTTTCAAAGCACAACTCTCTCTTGGCAAAGGCAGACATAGAGGATATAGAGGTAGCAGAAAGCAAGGCATAGACCAAGTTAGAGGCAGATCAGAACATCATCATGTAGTAGAGCAGCCTAGACCTACACAAAATCAAACATAAAGAAGCAAAACATGGAGAAAATATAATGTCTAATGCTATTGCTACTAGAAATTTGGGCATTATGAACATCAATGCAGAAAGAAACAATCAGATCAACAAAGAGGAAGTGTCCATCTCTCTAACAATGAGGGAGAATCCTTTGAGACCATGTTTCTTTCTTGCCATCTTTCTGAAGACACTCACAATGAGGACCTTTGGTTACTGGACAGTGGCTGTAACAATTATATGACAAGTAACACAAATATACTTTCTTGTATTTATGCTTCTTTAACATCTAAAATTACTCTTGGAGAGTGTTCTTGTATTAAAGCTGAAGGGAAAGGTATCGTCCCTACTATTACAAAACATAATCAACAAAAATGCATACCTGATGTTTATTATGTTCCACGTCTAAAGCATAACCTTAGTAGTGTAGGTCATTGATGGCAGATGGTTATGATGTAATATTTCAAGGAAACACATGTTATATATATGGAAAACCCCTCAATAGAATGCTAATAGCAAAGGTTGAAAAAATCAAGAATATAATATTTACATTGACTTTTAGAAGTCGAAATATTTCATAGTCTTTTTTTTTTCCACGGAAAAAAACGGTAACCTTTTATTAAAGAATTAATGAAAAGTTACACTAGCAGATGCAATGAAGCATTCAGAGATTGCCACAAGGGCTCAAGTGCTTTCGCACCCCACGCAACATTAAAGAACTAACGTGCACAAAGAAAAGAAAAGAAGAGAGAGAAAAAGGGAAGAAGAACAGCAGTGAGTAAAAAGTCAACGCATCAAGTTTTTCTCCCCTTTTTCTTTTCGACCTTGCGCCATTCTCCTTGAGTGGGCTCGGTCGTGGCGATGACAATCTGTGATGTTTCATTCGGAGGTCCTGTCTCTTAGTCTGAATCTGAAGTATCTGAGTGATGATGCCTTTTGATGCCTCCCATGCTTTGATCCATGCTTATCATCTCTGCCTGATTTTGCTGTGTTTCTACCTGCTCTGAATGAGATTGTGAGGCCTTGTTGTCTGCTGTATTTTCCTTCTGGTTTTCTATTTCATCTTCCTCTATGGTGATGTCATCTTCCTCTGCTTCTGTTTCTTCGTCTTCTGTTACCGAAGGGGATTTCTTTTCCGCGGCTCTCTTCTTTTTTGCATCATCTATATTCTGCCAACCTTTGACCTTTCTTTGCTGTGGCTTGCTCTTGTTGAGGCTTTTGCATGCATTGAATAGATGACCTGTTTGTTGACATCCCCTGCATCTGAATGCTGTATTTTCATAGTCCAGAGTCTGTTTCCACTGAGAATTGTTGAAATTCAGAAAAATGCTTTCAGGTAATCCTTGGCTAAGGTCTACCTCGACGCATATCCTAGCAAAAGTGAAGATTCCTTTTATGTGCCTCTCTGTGTCAATTTTTAACATTCTTCCAAGAGTATTCCCTATGGCTGCTAAGGTCTTGAAATGCCAAAAATGTAACGGGAGATTGTGCAACCTTACCCATACTGGCATCCTTGATACCACCATAGTATTTGCATCGAAGTCCGGGAACCATGGGGTAACAAACAAGCCTGCACTGCCCCAGAACCATGGTCCTTCATTGAAATTTTTTTCCCTTTCTTCTGCTACGAGGAAGATTACTATGAAAAAACCCTTCGAACATAAGTGTATATGGCAATCTTTTGTCCATACCGTGTGGATCCATTGGTACAGAGCATCTGTTTTAGGCCAGAAGCCATTAAATCTACATATAACAGCTTTTCTCTGTAGATCTGAGAATATACACTTTACCTCTGGAGTATCCAGCAAGATGGAGGGACTCTCTGGCATTTGATCCACGATATACTGCCCTGGAGGTATATTGGCATATGTGGTTTCTTTCCCCTTTGTAGGGTCTTTCCCTTTGGCTGCGTCTCGGTAGTTTCCTGTAGGTTTTGAAGAAGCACCCTTGGATCCGCCTCTCAATCGGTGACTGAGAATAATGGTTGAGTCCTTTTCAACCTTGTAATGCTGGAGCAAGTGATGCTCCTGCAAGCATATCCCAGAAAAAATTAAGATTTGGAGTGCGGCTGGGATTCCTAGTTTATCCTGGATCTCTTTTTTAAGCTCCAGTACCCTCATCTGATCCCAGATCTGTACACAAATGTGCTTGCCTTCTGTTGATCTGATGAAGATTTGTTTCAGATCTGTTGTGTTTGCCTTGCTCAGATCCCATTTTGAGGTTTTGTGATCTAGATCTGTCGTGATTTCATCTTGCTTCTCCCTAGACCTGGCACGATCTGGTACCTCCCCCCCGGATCTACTGTATTTGTCCCCATCCTGCAGCCTGGAAATGGGAAGATCTGGTATTTCCCTCCCGGATCTGCAAGGTCCGCTGTTTAAATGCATCGTCGAAGTGGTTGGAGCCCAGATCGGCGCTGCAAAATGCATAAGAGCCTCCATACGCCGCAAAAACAGATCACTATTCCCATACCGTAGCTGATCTACGGCTCTACCATTCAAAAACTGCCCTTGGTCAACAGATCGAAACCACAGAGCAACGAAAAGTAGCCTGGGATCTGCCGAATTTTTTTTCCCTCTATAGACATAAGTGTCTTTGCCGTGCCAAAGAAAAGCATTCACGCCGGAAGGCGAATCAGTACAAATCAGGATAAAAACCTGTTGGTTTTGGGTGACAAACTCCGGGCCTGCGATTTCTGATGCCGCCCAGAAGTATGCTCCCTGCACCCAGCAAGATGGAAAGTACCCCGGTCTCTTCGAATCATCGAAAACTCTCTCCTTAGCAGATCCGCCCCAGTGCCAAAAGGAAACAGCGTTTCCAGCGTATCCAGCAGCCAGGCGATTATCCGGTCCATTGCTGATCAGATCTCTTGAAGCCCCGTCTGCGCAGCCGATCTCCTCTGAAACCCTAGGACTCTGATACGCCTCCATCGCTTATCGTCCCCTCTTCTTTCTCTCTCATATTTCATAGTCTTTTGCACGTAATGTGTCAAGAATAGATGAATCACAATTATGGCATTCTAAGTATGGGGATATTCCCCTAAAGAGTCTATGTCTTCTTCGTAACCATTCTATGGTCATTGGTCTCCCTGTCATGATGAAAAAGATTGTAATTGTGAAATTTGTATTCTATCCAAGCATAAAAGAGACAGATTTTCCAAATCTTCCCCTAGAGCAAAAGAGCCTTTAGAGCTAGTCCATAAAGATATATGTGGTCCAATGGAGACACAACGCATTGGTGGCAGTCTTTATTTTTTTACCTTCATTTATGATTATAGCATGAAGATATGGGTGTATTTTCTCACAAATAAATCAGATACTTTCTCAAGATTCAAAGTGTTCAAAGTAGAAGCAAAAAGCAAGATTGAAAAGCCTTTGAAAGTACTCAGTCCTGACAGAGGAGGAGAATACAACTCCAATTACTTTAAATATTTTTATCAACAACAAGGAACCATCATGCAGAAGACAACAAGATATATTCCAAAGCGGAATGGAGTAGAAGAAAGGAATAACAAGTTAATCATGAATATGGCCAAATGTATGTTTCGTGAGAAGAATTTGTCCAATGGATATTGGGATGAAACAGTTTCTACTGCAGTATATGTTCTCAGCATATCTCCAACAACTAGTGTCCAAGATGCAGTACCTCAAGAAGCATGGGATGGTAAGAAGGTGAATGAATCTCACTTTAGAATTTCTGGATCTATAACATTTGCACATGTTTCTGAGTAGCTAAGAAATAAGCTTGATGATAGGAGTTAAAAATGTATTTTTGTAGGCTATACTGAACAATCTAAAGCCTATAGACTCTATAATCCAGCTACCAAGAAGTTTGTTTTAAGCAGGGTTTTTAATTTTTTTGAAAATAAATCTTTTCCTAATAAAATTGATGAAGTTTTAAATCAACCTGCCCATCCACCATAGCTACCAATATTGTAGGTTCAAGAAGAGCCATACTACTCTGAAAATGGCACATCTTCTAGTGGCGAATCCACCAGTGATTCATCATCTTCAGAAGACAATTATAAAACTAGATGCATTAGAGAAATATATGAGTAGGAGCATGAGTTTGATCAACAGAATATGTTTTCCTTTCATTCATCTCAACCAACCCATTTTGAAGAGGAAGTAAAAGAAAAACATTGGATTGATGCAATGAATAAAAAAAGTTTTGCCAAAGAGAAGAACGACACTTAGGAATTAGTTGATCTCCCAAGAGGCAAAACCAGAATTGATATAAACTGGGTATACAAGACCAAAGTGAATGAAAAAGGAGAAATTGAGAAACATAAGGCAAGGTTGGATGCCAAATGATTCTCACAATAGTTTGGCGTTGACTATGGTGAAACCTTTTCTCTAGTAGCAAGGTTAGACACTGTCAAAACTATTTTGTCCGTAGAAACTAAACACAAATGGAAAATTTATTAACTTGATGTTAAAGCTTCTTTATTAAATGGAATATTGTAGTAGCCTCCTCGTTTTGAAGTTCCAGTACAAGAGCATAAGGTGTACAAGTTGAAGAAATCCTTGTATGGATTGAAACAAGCTCCCGAAGCTTAGTATAGTAGTATCGACACTTATCTCGTCAAAAGTGGTTTTTGTAGAAGTAGCCATGAGCCAACTCTGTATACCAAAACTTAGAAGGTAAAATTCTCATTGTTTTCCTTTATTTTAATGATCTGATTTATATAAGAAATATGATGTTAGAAGAATTCAAAGCAGCAATACAAACAAAGTTTGACATGATTGATCTAGGGCTCATTAAATATTTCTTAGGAATTTAAATTCAACAGTCTTCTAATGGCATTAATATGCCACGGACATCCTCCAAAATTTTAGAATTACTAATTGCAAACCAGCTAATACACCAATTTCTCAAGGAACCACGCTGAGTAAATAAGAAGTAGCACCACCAGTTGGTTCTACATTGTATAAAATTCTAGTTTGTAGTCTCTTGTATCTCACTACAACTAGACATGATGTCATGTTCACAACTAGTTTTGTTCCATGTTCATGCAATCACCCAAGTTTTTACATTAGAAGGTTGCAAAAAGGATCTTAAGATATATTGTTGGGACCCTTGACTATAGTTTGTTCTACACACATTCTGAAGATTTATCACTTTCAAGTTATATAGACAACGATTATGCAAGCAGTTTAGATGATCGCAAAAGCACCTCAAGGTATGTTTTTCACCTTGGAAACAACTTGATCTCATGGGCATCTAAGAAACAACCGATCATTTCAATATCTTATGTAGAGGAAAAGTATGTAGCTGCAAATTCAACAACTTTTCAAGGAGTGTGGTTGAGAAGACTATTGAAGGATCTTTCAAATTTTAAAAAGGAGCCAACTCCTATTTACTATGATAACAATTTTGCAGTTTCTTTATCAAAAAATCATGTATTTCACCAAAAGAGAAAGAAAATTGACACATGTTTTCATTTCATCCATGAGCTTGTTAATGATGGAGACATATTACTTGCTTTTTGTGGTTCAAGAGATTAGCTCGCAGTGTAGGAATTTACAGGGTAAGTTCCTCTGATAGAACACCAAAGGACACCACTCACAAACAGATCACAGATCAATACACCGGTATCCTTGACGTGGTTAAAACCCTCAAAGAGGGAAACTGTCCACAACTATCGGATGCTGCTACTGAAAGCCAAACTCTAACAGGATTTGACGAGCCACAGGGCTTCCTTACTAGCTTCTACGGTGCCACGATACTCTGCTTCTGTTGAAGAAAGAGAAATGGCACTTTGTTTCTTGAAGCCCATGCAATAGGTCCTGAACCAAGAGTGAACACATAACCTGCAGTAGACTTCCGATCATCAGGGTCACCAGCCCAATAGGAATCAGTGAAACCAACCAATAGAGGAGATGCTTTTGCACTGTAATGAATCCAAAACTGAATTGTACCTCAAATATAACGAAGTATTCTTTTAGTTGCTTTCCCATGAATTTCATGTGGGTTTTGCATAAACTGAGCAATAAGGCCAACAACAAAGGAAAGGTCACAATGACTATGGATCAAATACAAAATTTTTCCTACAAGTTGACGATATAAGGTAGCATCAACTTCAGGGGAAGTATAGGTGATTTAAAGTTTGGCTCCAGACTGAAAGGGTGAAGGGGTTGGCTTACAGTATTCCACGTGAAAACGGCGTAGAAGAAGACAAAGATACTTGGATTGGGAAAGAGAAATACATTCCTTGGATTGTAAGGCTTGAAGACCAAGAAAATAATGCAAGTGTCCTAAGTCTGCCATTTCAAACTTCTTTTTAAGGCTGGACTTCACATGGTTTATAAGGTTGGGATCACTACTAGTAAGGATAAGATCATCAACATAAATAACAAGAATGATAAGAGACTTGCCCACTTTCCTGGTGTAGACAGTATTGTCAGAACGACACCTAGAAAAGCCAGTTTCTAAAAGAAAGTTATCGAGTTTGGCATACCAAGCCCGAGGGACTTGCTTGAGACCATAAAGGGATTTATTAACCCAACATACAAGGCTGGAGTCTGTTTGTATAAAGCCAATAGGTTGTTCCATATAGATTTCTTCATGCAATTCGCCATGCAAGAAGGTAGATTTAACATCCATCTGATGGACTTCCCATTTGAAAGAGGTAGTAAAGGAAAGAACAAGGAAGATAGAGTTCATTTTGGCAACAGGGGAGAAGGATTTAGTATAGTCAATTTTCCTTCAACTGGTGAAAAAGCCTTAGCAGCAAGACGAGCTTTATGTTTATAAACTTTTCCATCTAGTCCATACTTGGTTCTATAAACCCATTTGCATCTAACAAGTTTTCGTCCCTTTGGAAGAGGAACAAGATCCCATGTATCATTTGCGAGTAATGAATGATATTCTTCATTCATAGCTGTGTCCCAATCTGGATGGCCTGAAGCTTCTGCAAAGGTGTCAGGATCATAATTCGATGAAGTTTGAGCCAGTAAATAAGAGGCTCTATCGAACTGAGAACGTGTACATCACTGACCTTAGGATCACTGGCAAGAGCACCTGCTACATCCTGAGTAGCACAGACCCATTTTGGAAGCTGAGGAGCTGAAGGAGGATCCTGAGAAGGTGGGGGGGGGAGGGGGGACTTTCATCCTCACTATCATCATCTGAAGAAGAAATATTTTCAGAAGTAGAAGGGATAGAGAGAGATAGCACATCTGCTGAACTAGGCTCGTAGGCTGATATATTTTCAGCAAACCTTACATCTCTTCTAATGATAACATTTTTGGACTTAAGTGGAATAAGTCTATATCCTTTGACATCTTTAGAATATCCAACAAAAATACATTTTTCACTCTTGGGTTCTAAAGCTTTAAGTTTCTCATATGGAATATGGGCCCATGCTTCACTTCCAAAAACACGAAAGTGACTTACATCTGGTTTAGTTGAGCTCCATGCTTCTTCTGGATTGATATTTTTTAAAACCTTAGTAGGAATGTGATTTACAATGTAATTTGCACAGTTAATTACTTCTGCCCAAAAATTAAGACTAAGTCCTTTAGATTGAAGCATACAATTAGCCATTTCCTTTAAGGTGCGATTCTTCCTTTCAGCTACACCCTTTTGTTGTGGAGAATATGGAATAGTATGTTGATTTTGAATTCCATTCTCAGTGGAAAAGTTGATGAATTTGTTGTTAACATATTCTCCGCCATTATTAGATCTTAGCTTAAGAATTTAATGTCCAGATTGTTTTTCAACAAAAGTCTTAAAGGCCAAGAACATGTCAAATACTTCACTCTTGAGTTTTAAGAAGTATACCCAAGTGCGTCTAGATAAATCATCAATGAAAGTTAAGAAATACTTGTATCCAGAAAATGAAATAACTGGAAGTGGACCACATAAATCACTATGCACGAGCTGTAAAGGGGCTGAGGCGTGCCAAGAGGGACGTTTTTCAAAACTATCCCAATGATATTTTCTGAGTACACATCCGAAACAGACACCATCTCTGCAACATACCATTGGAAGACCTGTCACCATATTTTCTTTACATAGATTCTGAAGGAAGCAATAGTTTAAGTGACCAAATAGCTCATGCCAAAGTTTACTCACTTCATCATTATGAGCAACAAATACCGAGGGAAGATTTGATGACCCAAAGTTGTTAAACTTATACAACCTTGTAGAATAATCAATAATACCAGTAGATAAAATCTGTCTAGGATCTCTTAGGTCCTTAATTACAATATCGTGAAGTGAAAATTCAATGATTTTACCTTCACCTAAAAGAGTGATCTGATATACAGATAGAAGGTTGCAGGATAAGGTTGGAACACATAATACATCATTAAATTGACCATTGTCTAGATGAATAGTTCCAGTCCCTATAACAGTAAGAGATCTATCATCACCAACATATATATTTTTGGTGTCACAATCTATTAAAGAAGAAAACATGGCTTTGTTTTTGGCCATGTGATAAGAAGCTCCAGAATTAATGAGCCACTCATGAGAATGAGAAGAAGAAGATACATTTAGTGCATAACCAAACCGAGATGCTTGATAACCACATGCAGAAAGTGTTATTCCTGAAGATGAAGTTGAAGTTGAAGAGTGCTCAAAATGGATGTTATGCTTCTTCATTGCTACTTCCAAGGCTTCCATCTTCTTAAAGCATTTGGATTCTAAGTGGCCATCTCAATAACAAAAGCTGCAATATCTATCAGTCTTCTTCCCTTTGTTTTTATTTGCCTTATCATTTTGTTGAAATGATTTTTCATTTTGAGACTGAAATTGCTTAGGACCCTTGTTTGGTTTATGACCATTCTTTTTAGGATACTGCTTCTTAGGATTCTTTGAATTTGGTTGTTGTTGGACGGCTAATGCTTTCTTAGAAGAGTTTCCAAGATTAAGAAGACCAAGATATAAGAGATTTTCTTGTTCTCTTATTAAAGAATCACAAAAGGAATCAAAAGAGGGGGACTTGTAGTCTTGTCCTTGAAAAATAAAGGCTTCTCGAGTATAATGGAAGGTGGAAACAAACACAGAGTAGGTTGGTCTGAACTTAGTAAGAATGGAATAGATAAGGCTACCATCTTCTTTCTTAACTTTAACACCTTCCAAGAGAAATCTAAGGGTCTTGAACTTGGACGAAAAATATTCAATGGAAGAAAAATTATTGGGGTCTAATGTAAGCAACTCATTTTCGAGTTGATGGGCTCCAATTTCATTTTTAATTCCAAAAACTTTAGTGAGATGTTTCATTGCTTCATTAGGAGTATCAAGTTCTGCGATATGGAATCTAAGGTTTGGATAAATAGACATCGCTATCAACCCACGTCCCTGGTCTTGTCTATTTTCCCATTTTTCTGCATTATCTTCATCTTGAGGTTTGGTTTCTTGCCCTACGGCTATTCTATAAAGACCTTTACTTCTAAGTAAATCCACAATGTAGGACCACCATTGGAAATAGTTGGTGTTGTCAAGAATCACTTGGCATGGAATTTCAATTTTAATAGAAACTGAAGCTGTAGATGCTGAAACTAAGTGTTCCAATGGAAAGATCTCGAAAAATTAGGCTGATTAAAAAAAAATAGCTCTGAAAAAGGCTTCCGTATGAAGAAATTATGGCTTTTTGAAGAAAAGTTGTTAAAGATGCCGACGAAGTGTGTGAATGTGTGGAAAATGAATGATAATGTTATATTTAAAAAAAAATATCCCCATTTCCAAATTTAATCTAATTAGCTCACTTAAAAAAAATGTGACTCACTTTTATAAATAAGTGAAAGTCACTTTTACAATGGTACTTTATGAGCTACCCACTAAATTGTAACTTAAATAAAAGATAAAAAGACTTTAGAATTATAGGTGACTCACTTTTTATAATGGGTGAGAACACTTTTACATCAAATAACTTTAAAACATAAGTTACATGTTCTTTTTGAAAAAGTAACTCAACAAAAGAAAAGACTTGAACTCAAGACCTCTATTCTCATAAAGTAACTTTGGACCAAGTGAGCTAGTTTAAAAGGTTAGTCATTTTTGGAAAAGAGGAAGGGTGTTTTTTTTTTCCTAAGTCACTAAAACTTTGGGGTGCGTTCTTACTTGAAAAAGCTCTTTTTTTGCCTACAAAACAAAAATCACAAAACCCAACATGGACATACAAAATAAAAACAAACATTGTGGCTTGAAGTTAGTTTTAGCCGGAAACTGAATATTTTCCTATATTGTTTCTGATTTTCCGAGATCACACTACAGTGCGGTGGAAAAGAGCATATGCATGAGAAAAATCCTTCCTTTCTTTTTTGGATTTGCCCAGATCGCACAGAGTTGTGGGGCAAAGAGCATATGCAGAAATGAAAGGTATAGAACTGGTAATAAAAAACAGACAGCTAAATAAACTGAAATAAACAGAAAGATGAATAGTTAGAACTGCAAATAAAGATTGCATACCTCTAGATCTTAAAAATGACGTAGCTAGGGCTACAGAAACTTTCTCGCATGAAATGAAAGGGGTTCCTTATTGGAACAAATGCTCCTAACATAATAGAGTAGTCCTCTCAGCCCAAAAGCAGTCAGAAATACTAGATCTAGGAAACGATAGTTAGATGCAGTTGTACCGACTTCAGATTTGGATCACCAACAGATGTGGCCCTCAAATAGCTCCAATACCATGTAGGAATTTACAGGGTAAGTTCCTCAGACATAATGCCAAAGGAAACCACTCACAAACAGATCACAGATCAATACAACCGTATTCTTGACGTGGTTAAAACCCTGAAAGAGGGAAACAATCCATGACCTGAGCCAATGTGGCCACTTCAGGAAATTTATTAATAAAAGAATGAAAATTTACATAAGCTTCTCTCATGAATGGTTACCCTACAAATGACCCTCCATGCTCTTTAAATAGAGATCATGGACCAATCGGGTGTTAAACCATAGATCAAGTGTCGGTGATACCGAGGAGAGAATGAACTGTCAGATCAGTTCATGTCTAGAACATATCGTGACCGTCGCATTTTAAGTTACAAAAGTACATAGTAAAGAAACACACTTTACCTAACTCTACACTATACCAAGTTATACTTAATTATTTCCTATGTGTTGGAATATCCTAACACACAGATATTTTCACAAAGCCATTGGTTAAAAATGTATTCGAATTTCAAAGAGAGCAATTGGGCATCGTAAGTGCCAACACTTGTAACAATTGAGATTAGGAGGGAGTGTTGAGATAATTAATCTCATTATCTGCTAGGTTTCATAGTCGGTTTTGAATCTCTTGATTTTAGCTGAGTTTAGTTAGAACCTTCTCAAGTCATTTAATGTTGTTTCTTTCCTTGTCTCCTATGTAGTCTTATTTAACTGATTTTGAATAATGAGAAGAGCTAATTCGTTCCATTCGAGTTTTGTATCAATTCTCTATGTATTTTCATCCTTGCATTTTTTGTCACTACATAAGGCCAAGAAATACATGTCTCTACTTCTTATGAATTAAATTATCTAATTTCAAGATAGCTTCCTAAGGCCACGAAACTTTGTTGGATTCTAATGCTGACACAAAAATTCCAGAGGAAATATGATACACCTTCACATTAGTATGGCTTTGGTATCGAACTTTGAGAATGATAGATGTAATTTTCACTATAGACGTCATCATTTGGTTATCACGACAAAAAGTGGCCGGAATCTTGTTTTTTTATTAAAAAAATTAGTATTAGTGTTTGAGTCTTGTTTTTAATGGTGGAAATAGGTTCAACACCATCGAAACCCTTTGTAACTTAAAATTTTGAAACTTGATAGCTATTACCTGGATTTCCCATGACTTTATGTCATTTTATCAAAATCTTACCAGAATTTCCATTATTTTCTGGGAAAATTTGAAGAGAAGTGGTTAGTGTAGTTTTTTTTTTTATTGAATTATATAGGTAAGATTGTTACGTTATCTAGTTTATTAAAAATAATTTAAAATTAAATATAGATTTAGATAAAAACGAACGGGAGACAAAAATCTTTAACATATATATTATAAAAAAAGAATATATATCCAACCCTTAGAATTTATCCAATTAATGATTTCGTGCTAATGTTGAGATGAGTTAATCTGGAACGAAGTATATTTACAGTCCCTGTCTACAGATTTTAGACTCTACGGAAGCCGTTGTCGGCATGTCGGAATAATCACCATGACTGTTTTATAGTCGGAGAAGTGATGTCGATAGAAAGTTGATAATTAATATTGGGCGATTGTAAGTAGAAAATAACTGACAATTGGTCGAATCACTGTAGAATTTCCGATGCTCTTTGTGTATAAATTGTAATGGCTGGAATGCAATCTTCAAGTTCTGTTTCGTGTGTTTATCTCTCATTTGGTATCACAACGAATTGTGAGTCTAAGTTAATTTTTATGTTGTTGTCAAATTCAAGGTTGGCCTGAAAAAGAACTCTGCAAAAGTTGTCTAGGGTTGTCTAGGAGGTTGTGAGAGATCACCAATGTATTGCGTGGAGTGGTATTCAATGAACATTGTGCTAGAGAATCGTACGAGTGGCCATGATTACACTACTACACTAACGACATTTTTAACCTAAGAGAAATCTCTTTTTAAAAAATCACTTTTTATTTTAGTTAAAACCATTTAAAACAAAATTTTATATTTAAAATAAAAATAGTTTGAGATGAAGATATTTTAAGGCAAAATTTTATATTTAAGATAAAAACATTTTGAGACAAAACTTTGTATTTAAGACAAAAACTATTTAAGACAATTAACAATTTAAACAAAACTATATCAACAATTTAAGACAATATTATCTAACAACTCCAAAATTGACTCTCATAGTGCGACCTAAGTTTGTTAGCCTGCAGGCTACTACTGTCTCACACTTACACCTAGATTTTTATTTCACTTACCATTCACCTTATCTTATATAAAGACAAAGACTTTTTGTGCTCTTCGTTTTGTGGAGGTTGCCAACTTTGAAGAATGTGAAAACTTTTCTTCGCAAGATTCCCTAGACATCAATTCTTCTTTTGTCCTTTCAATCTCTACTGATATGGTTAGAGACAACTCGTCTGTCGTTGCATTTGGCACTACTACACGAAAGGGGGATTTTATGACAATTTTTTAAGGCGAAAGAAATCATTTGTCTTAAAATTTAATTATGTCATAAAATTTTCAATACGGGGCACTAAAAAAAAGGCAATGGTAAAGGATTACAGGAACTTCTTTATGTTGTTGATCGGTTCTTCAGGAAGCGGAGCGATGGAGGCCACCAACAGCTGATGGGATTTAGGGAAATGGAGGCCAACAACATAGGTGTGCATGGTGAGAGGAGTGATGGAGGGACTTTCGCTAAATGTGGATAGGTAGTAACATACTTGGACTACTTTTCGTGGTGTCCGTCAATTTTGTTTTAATGTTTTTTTTATTGTTTCATTTATTTTCAATGCTACTTCTATCTATTAGTTGTTGTTATCAACACATTGTTGTGCTGAAACTCCTGACTGTCATCAACAACATGGATTAGATTCACCTGAAGGATTGTTGAAAAATGTAGAAATAAAGTCTCAATTTGATTTTGCCGTGATTAAATTGAGAAAATTGAATTTCCACATATGCAGACAACTTGGATGCAATTAATTTGTGTGAGATAGCTTGTGTCACCCAATTTACTCAGTAAATTCGAGTTGGAGGAGTTAGAGTTCAGTTAAGCATGTGTGATTGCTAATTTGTAGCAATCAAAATTAGTTATCTCAAGTTGTTTTCAGTGAAACTAGTTCCAACTATTGGAGGAACTAGTGGAAGGTCAGTTGTGCAGTGGGACTTCAGTCAAGCTCAGTGATCATCCATTTAACTGATCAATCAACCCAAAATAGCTAGTTTATGTAGATAATTCGAGTTCCCCGACTATGGTGGAGATTCCAAGGTAGTGTAACATCAATTGTAGACTAGTCTTGAGTGTACATGTGTTGCATGCAGTGAGACGATCAAACTTGGGAAATGTGCAATCCATTTTGGAAAAATTCCTAAATAATAGGGGCCTAATTTCTCAAGGATTTCCCAAGGAAATGGGGGCTCATGCAGAGGCAAAAATTGACAAAGACTGGGTTAGAGCTTCTCAGCGAGCAGAGAGATAGGTTATTCACTTACAAGTTGTGCTCAGTTGAGCAAAGAAATTGTGATGCATCTCTATTCATCATATTAATGCAAGCAGGCATTGGGGTTTTTAGTAGATTAATTTCGTCTTAAAATTTTAAATACGAGGCGATAGTAAAAATGCTAAGGTAAAGGATTAGGGGTCTATCTTTACATTGTTGATGGGTTCTTCAAGAAGTGGAGTGATGGAGGCTAGCAACAATTGATGAGATTTAGGGCGATGGAGGCCAACAACAAAGGTGTGTTAGGTGAGAGGAGCGTTGGAGGCACTTTTGCTGAACTTGGATAGGCAGTAACATAGTTGGAGTAATTTTCAGGGTCTCCATCGATTATGTTTCAATGTGTGTTTTTTAACTGTTTCATTTATTTTGAATGCTACTTCTATCTATTGGTTGTTATATCAACACATTTGATCTAGGTGGATGTTGGTGGCCACCTGCCTATTCCACTTGGACCCCCACCATTGTCTCTTTTAATTTTTCAGTTTCCTTAATTGTAGCACAGCTTACTATTTTTGGCAGTTTTTTGGGTCCTCAACTTTCGGAGCCATTTTGAGGCCCTAAATGTTGTTTTTTGGACAAATTGGAGCAAATGTTTAGCAAGTTTGCCAATCAAAAGTTGTATTCCTCAGATAGATCTTTCTAACAAGATATTGTGCATGTCAAACGAAGATCGTATGCAAAAGTTACGACCTCGGGAAGTTGATATACCAATTTACCCAAACAAGGGCCATAGTTTTGGTGTTTCATCTCCTAGGGTTAGGGTTTTGGATGTTTAGGGTTTTCCATTGTTTCTCAATAATAAATGGGCCTCCGAGGCTCACTTTAGCATATTTTAGAGGCATGTAGCCACCACATTTCTTCTCAGAGATAAGTTACCATCGTCCATTTGATATTAATGAGATGAAATGTTATTTTTGTTTCATCTTTGTATTTATGTCTATATCTGTAATTTGTTGCGTTTTTGTTTAAGTTCGAACCAGTGGCACTAGAGCGGTCTTCTCTTTCTCGTTTTTCTTTGCATGTCCCCAACGAGATCGAGATATAAGGAGTTAGGGCTCGAATTGGTCGAACCTTTGCAAGACCAACCTTGTAAACCCCGACGACCTCCCATGGAAAAATAGAAGAAATATGAGGGGGCAGGAGATCCTTTCAAAATCTCGCTCGAAGAATCCCTAGAGCAACAAAGGAACGCGATGATGGACAACTTTGTCGAGATCCTTCAATGGCTATCCAAAGGCGACACATCTCCTTCCAGCAGCTAGTTTGGAAGTGCCACACCCTTCAAGGTACAAGTTAACTTTGGCATCCCAATATTTGAAGGTCAGAAAAATGCGGACACCATAGATAAATGGTTAAATATACTAGAAGGATTTTTTTTATTCATGACTTTTTTAGCCAGGAAAATATTACTTTTGCACTTCTCAAATTTCCCCCCCACGTTAGGGACTGGTGGTAAACATACTGTGAGAAGCAGGACGAAAGTGGAACCTCACTATTTTCAGCCACACTGATGCAGGAGAATTCATCCCAAGGAAAATCATTGTAAATAGTAGACATAAGGGGTTATGCATTTTATAAAATAGTTTTCCTAAGTATCAAGTTAAGGCAATATTTAGGCCTTTAAGTGTGATTTAATTAGATAATGGGAGAATATGTAAATACTCTCAAAAATAAATAAATGAGAACATGAGTGGTAGAATTCAAATCCAACTCTTAAACAGTTCCATGATTCTAGGAACAAGAGAGAGCTTTTAGGCATTAAATGGGAAGCTGATAAGAAGACTTTTATGTTTTAAAACAGAGGAAAAGATGGAATGGATAAAGTCTCAAGGAGACTTATCTGCCACATATGTATGCATGCAGAGAGCTTTAGGGCTTTTGTTAGAGGGGTGATCGGATCCTCCAATGATCCAATCCAATGCATTCTTATAAATAAGTGAACCTGCACGTTCAATAGGAGGAGGCCACCAATAGTAGAATCACGCATGTGTATGTGTGTGAGAGAGACCGAGGAGACTCGAATGTAATCTCTATCTTTTGCATTAATATATATTCAGAGTTTATTTCTGACTTTTTCAGAGTATTGAAGAATGTTTCCATGAATGAATTACTTGAATTGTAGGCTCTATTGCAGGAGATTCTAGGCAGAATCCTGAAGGATACACAGAGGCATAACATGATTTAGAAGAATCAAAAAGGGGTCTTCGAATCCAATTAAGGAAGCAAAGAGAAGCTCTGGAGAGATAACAGAGTGAGGGAATAAAGCTCAGAGAAGTTGAGCAGTGCAGCGGAAGAAAGAAGCCCTTGCAGAAACCGGAGGAAAGCCATTGAAAACGCGGAAAAACCCAAGTAAGAGAAGTGAGCGAGAAGTAGAGGTTTGACACTGAATAGTCGTTGGATCATTAAGATCAACGACCAAGATTAAGCCGCATCGGTGGGAGTCCCTTTTAAGTTATTGTAGTGAGCCTTGGAGATTTGCAAAGAGAAAATAACGATTAATCGTGGACTGTTGGATCGTGGCCAGATCAATGTCATGATTAAATTGCATATCGGCGATAAGAGACGCCAAGGGTCAGTAGTTAGGAATGTTGTGATATCATCGATAGCGGTAAGCGCTAATCGGCGATCGGAAGTTCGGAAGGTCGGGCTATCAGCGAGCATGAAGGCAGCGTAGAGGAGGCGGACCCGAGGAGGATATGAACACGAATATATGGAATTTGAAATCCGGCATAACGGTAAGGAGCGAGAATTCCTTTGTATTCCCAAATAATTAATATTCTGATAATTTATAAAGCACAAGCTTTTTTCAGATGAAAACGTGTGTTAAACAATTCGATAGTGGAATATCAGAGTTGGAGGGATGATGGCTCATATGTATATGTCCATTGGATATTGCAAAAGCCGATTGTGATTGCGATAGACATTTTAACCTTGGGTTTTGTGCGATAGTTGTACAGAATGCAGAGGAATGCATGTTTGGGGTATTTCTCTTTTATAAATGTATTTATAAGGGAATTGGCGGTTAAAGGTTTGTAAAGTCTCGAAAGGAAGATTTGACATAGCATGTAATAAAAGAAGGCTTATGAGAGTAGATTGAGTCCTAAGAGGAGGTTTTAGGTGGGCTGATTGAAGTTCCTATGCAAAGGAACTTATAGGAGGGCCACTTAACCATTTATAGTCTGTAGATTTGACTCCTTCGTTGAGTTAAATATCCTAGGACAGGTATATATGCATTATTCTGTAAAATTCATACTGTGGGTATGTGCGGGTGGTAGCCCTGCAATACACACCCACTTGGAATTCGTTCTCGGACGACATCAAGTAGCAGTACTACCCTGTCGAGAGCTATGAGGATAAATACATAAAGGGAACCTCACTGCGGCAAGGAAGGGACCAAGACGTGCTAGAGTTTACCAATGTTTTTCCTACCCTTCGCATGAAGTTGGGTGTCAAGGATTCTAAATGGAATTCGATACTCAAGTACTGTGGTTGTCTACACAAGTACATCTAGGATGAGATGTAGTTCCTAGATATTTCCTCACTCAGCACAGCGTACTGGTATGCTATCAATATTGACCAGAAGTTTAAATAGAAAAATCGAGACTTTGGATCTGTGAATCTGAAGCAAGGGAAAGATGCCCCCAAACCGTAGAGAAAATTAAAAAGCCAAGGTGGGGTGGCCCAAGATAACCTGTCGAAGCCGCAAGAAAATAACAACACCACGAAGACAAAGAAAGACACGAGCAAGTGGTGTGAGGTCCATAAGAGCTCCACTCACAACACAAGTGAGTGTCGGGCGAGGCAGTCACTCGTGGTCGAGTTGAAGGCTTCCAAATTAGAAACATGTTCTAGCTCTAAGTCGAAACCCAACAAGGGAAATGAAAAAGGGAAGTAGATCATTGATGCAGAGCCCAGTGCCACTGTGGCCACCACCAAGATCCAGAATATTGAGCCTAAAGATCCATAGGAGGGGTAAAACCTCTTCGACTCACAAATGTTGGTTAAGGGTTCTCCATTGTAGTTCGTTGTCGAGAGTAACAGCTAAAAGAAACTCATTTCAACAAAGGTCGTAAAGTGCCTGGGCCTACTAACTACAACAAATCCGCAGTCATACACCATCAGGTGGATTCACTAAGGACGATATCTTCGCATCAGCTAGCAATGTTGCCTTCCCTACAACATCAAGCCCTTCATGGATGAGGTACTGTGTAATGTTGCTCCTATTGAAGTTTGTGATGTATTATTAGGACAACCATACTTGTGGAAGCAACATGTTGTATATGAATGTAGACCTCGCTCTATTATTATTTCTTTGGATAATAAGTTAATGAGGATACCAGAGGTAGCCCCGTATACTACCATCTTTTTCATCTCTGTTATGTAATGCAGTAAGATCATCTCCTAGACTGGGAGATTTGTTTTTTTTTTATCCGGTCTCAAAGTAAGGGGATGATCGTAGCCACATCCATGGCCCCCGGGAAGGGTTCCTCTATACAACAAAAGTAGGTGGATACGGTTATAGAAGAATATAGGGAATGTTCTCCTCACCCACAGGGGTACCATTGCATTGTCAAGTCAAACATTTGATCTATCTGACTCCTGGAGCACCTCTACCCAATGGGCCAATATATCGCCGCTCCATTCTAGAAAATGAATAGATCAAGCTGCAAATCCAAGAGTTTTTGCAAAAAGGGCACATTCAACCAAGTTCCTTGCCTTGTGGGAGCCCGATTATACTTGTACAGAAGAAGATGGGACCTGGAGGCTTTGCATTGATTATCGGGCACTAAACAAAATCACTATCAGGAACAGGTATCCAATCCCATAGATTGATGACCTTCTGGACCAAATCAAGGGGCCCAAGTATTTTAGCAAGATTTATATGAAGTTTGGCCATCACCAGGTTCCAATAGAGCACATAGATATATGGAATACCGCCTTCATATCCAAGGAAGGCCTTTTTGAATGGTTGGTTATGCCTTTCGGGTTGAAAAATTCCCCTGCTAATTTTATGAGGCTAATGGATGACATCTTACGGCCATTCACCAACTCATTCATGGTTGTTTATTTGGACGACATCCTCATTTTTAGCAAGACTTGGGAAGAACACTTGCAACACATTCCGCAGGTCCTTCAAACCCTTCGGCAACACAAATTGTGTGCCAACTTGGAGAAATGCGCCTTTGGCACGAACCAGGTCCAATATCTGGGTTACATCATAGGTGAGCATGGTGTGCATGTGGATCCGACTAAGATCCAAGTCATTCAGGATTGGCCCACCTCGACCACTCTAAAAGAGCTTCGCAGCTTTTTGGGCCTTGCAAATTTTTATGAGAGGTTAGTGTTGGGATTCTCCCATACCACTTGACCTTTGACTCATATTACTAAGGACAGGGTGAAAACAAAGTTTTCCTGGTTCTATTCCCAATAGAAGGCATTCTTCAAGTTGAAGCACTGCCTCTGCTCTGCACCCATACTCACACTCCCAGACTTGCAGCCGCCATTTGAAATTGAGACAGACACCTTTTACTATCTTATTGGTGCAATCCTCACCCAGCACAAGCATCCAGTGGCTTATCATAGTGATACATTTTCCGATAAAATTCAGAAGTACCCCACCTATGATAAAGAGATGTATTCCATTATGTAAGCTTCATGGAAATGGAAGCATTACATTCTGGGGAAGAAGATGATCATCCACACTGACCACTGACTTCTTCAGTTTATACAGCCACAAGGGAAGTTGCAAAACGATTTCCATCAAAAGTGTTCTACATATATGCAACAAATCCACTTGAACATTAAATAGAAGAAGGGCAACACCAATCATGTGGTAGACTGCCTTAGCTAGCCCCCACTTGCAACACTGACTATTGTTCTCAACTCTTATGGCCATGAGACCTCTAGATTGTTTCCACCATACAAAATTTATCTAGAGTTTTCCTCCACATACCAGATCTTAGTAGATGGAAAGAAAGTTCTCAATTTCCACCTCCACGAATCATTATTATGCTACCTGGGCCACCTTTGTGCTCCTTTGAGCGAGCATGCCAAGCTGATTTGGGAGGCGCACTACAATCGGTTTGTAGGACACTTTGGTGTGGAGAAAATTGTGGTTTTATTACAAAAGTACTTTTATTGACCAAAAATCTGACTGGTTGTTTGGAAATATATCAGATCCTGCGCTGCCTACGCCATCACCAAGGAAACATCAAGAAGCAATGCATGTACAATCCTCTGCCTACTCCCAGCAAGCCGTTGGAATCCATCTCCATGGACTATATGTCTGGCCTCCCTTCTACGAAGCATGGTAATGACGGTGTATTTGTGGTTGTGGATTGATTTTCTAAGATGGCTATATTGGTGGCCTGCAAGAAGAGTATCACAACATAGGACATTGCAAAACTATTCTTTGAATGAGTTTAGATACATTTTGGGATCCCACAGACCATTATATCATATCAACATGGTAGGTTTCTGCGCACATTCAGGTCAAGCTTCTGGACACTATTGGACACCAATCTCACCAAGTCGATTGCCTTCTATTCCCAAACCGATGGTCAAACGGAGGTCGTTAGTAAGATGATAGTGCACATACTATGCATGTCCAACTCCAGGCACCCACAAACTTGGGATGATATTCTTCCCTATGTGCAACATGGTTATAATAGAGCTCTCCATAGCTCGACTAGCCACAATCCCTTTCAAGTGGGTCTAGGATTTCAACCATTGTGTCTAATTGATCTTTTCATGCCTCATGCGACTACACAAACATAATCCACACATGTACTATCTGAGGTTGATAAAGTGACCATATTTATTGAATGTATCTAACACATCCGCCAACAGGTTCACAACATCTTGTAGGAGTCAAATTCCAAGTACGAGCAACGACATGATTAACATTGGGTGCCACACAAATTTCAGGTGGGTGACAAATTTTGGTTGCATTTGTAAAAAGAACGCCTTACTGGAGCCTATTGAAAGCTCATACTACTCTGATATGGTCCTTACACCATTACCAAGGTTTTGGGGGACAATTATTTTGAGCTCAATATTCCCCCATTCCTTGATCTACACCTAGTGTTCAATGTGGACCGCCTTTGACCATACTTCCCACCATTACTGGACACATCATGCATTGTAGAATAACTCAAACCAATAGAGTGAAACCCAGACTGCACTGAAGAGGCCATAACTAATCAGATTATGAACACTAAATCAAGAACACTCGTCAGCAGAAGGTTCAACTATATTGGGCTTTCAAAGCTAGCCAACTCCTGCACCAAGGCAAGTGGCTCACCACGGACTAAGTTCAATAGAAGTTTCTCCATCTCATGGAGATACTCAACGCAATGGGACTATTGCTTCCTAAGAGGGGAGGACTGATCTAGATCGATGTGGGTGGGCACCTGCCTATCCCAATTGGACCCCCACTACTTTCTCTTTCAGTTTTTCAGTTTCCTTAATTATAGCAGAATTTATTTTTGGTAGTTTTTCGGGTCCTAAACTTCTAGAGCCATTTTGAGGCCCTGAGGCCCTAAATGACATTTTTTGGGAAAACCAATGAAAATATAAGATTTTGATTGATGTTTTCTATTTTAAAGTTATATTCCTTAGATAGATATTTCTAACGAGGTATTTTGCATGTCAAACTAAGATCATATGCCAAATTTACATTCCCAGGAAGTTAATGTACGAATTTACCCAAACAAGGCCGATATTTTTGGCGCTTCATCTCCTAGGGTTAGGTTTTTGGATGTTTAACATTTTCCATTATTTCTCAATAATAAATAGGCCTTCGAACCTCATTGTAACATAGTTCAGAGACATGTAACCGCCACATCTCTTCTTAGAGATAAACTACCATCGCCCGAGCTAGTTTATTTACATTTTGTTTATAATCTTATTTCAGTATTTGATATTAATGAAATGAAGTGTTATTGTTGTTGCATCTATGTATTTATGGTTATATCTATAATTTGTTGCATTACTGTTTAATTTCGGATCAACGTTGTTGTGTTGGAACTCCTGAATGTCATTGACAACATGAATTAGATTCACCTAAAGTATTGTTGAGAAATGAAATAAGAAATTCTCAATTTGATTTTTCCTTGATTAAATTGAGAAAAATTGAATTTCCACATCAACAAAAAACTTTGATACAATTAACTTGTGTGACATGGCTTGTGTCACCCAGTTTACTGAGTAAATTCAAGTTGGAGGAGTTAGAGTTTAGTTAAGCATGTGTGATTGCTAATTCGTAGAAAGTAAAGTTAGTTATCTCAAGTTGCTTTCAGTTAAACTAGTTCCAATAGTTGGATGAACTAGTGGAAGGTAGTTGTGTAGTGGGACTTCAGTCAAACTCATTGATCATCTAGCTAACTCATCAATCAAGCTAAAAAGGCTAGTGCATGCAGAGAATTCTAGTTCCCTAACTATGGTGGAGATCCCAAGGGAGTGTAACATTAGTTGTATACTAGTCTTGAGTGTACAAGTGTTGCATGTAGTCATATCATTAACCTTGGGAATTGCGCAATCCATTCTGGAAAAATTCCTAAATAATATGGGCTCAAGAAGAGGCAAAAATTGATTAAGTCTAGGTCAGAGTTTCTCAGTGAGCAGAGATATAGGTTATTCACTTGTAGGTTGTGCTCAGTTGGGCAAAGAAATTGTAATACATCTCTATTCATCATATTAATGCAAGCAAGAATTGTGTTTTTTAGCAAATTTCTTTCCCCAGGAGAAATATTATGTGCATGTGTGTTATTTCTTATTGCATGTCTGAAATTTATGTTCTAAATTGTAAATTAACTTCCGCAGAGTAGTAGAGTAGGTTTGTGTCTTGTGACTTTGATTAAAACTTCATGAGCATTTGCAAATATGCACCATAATTTCTATGATATTAGAGAAGGATTCACATTAGAGTAGTAATTTCAAAGTTGTTTCTCAGGAGGTTCGAATTTGCAGTTCAGTGTAGCAGGATCTCTTCAGAGCTGAGAAGATTACTTTCAATGGGTTGAGGCTAGAGTATGCCTTAGAACGGATCTCTAAGTTCATTGCATCAAAGGATCACATGGAGGAGGTATTCGATGACAATGGATTACTGAAATACATCAAGACAAATGTTGCAAAACTAGCAGAATTTGATGCCCAAAACCTTACTCAGTGGAAAAAAGATTTAGCCAAAGCAAGGAGAATAATATTAGAGGGAGTATGGGACCACATTGTCACCAATATCCATAGGAAAGAAAATCCTTATGCAATGTGGTAAGCACTAACAGATATGTTCTAGAATAGTAGTGACGATATGAAGCTCACGCTCAAGGATAAACTTTGAAATATCAAGATGCAGAAGAATGAAATTATCCCGCAATAACTAAGCACATTCACACAAATTTGCGATGAGCTTGCAAGAGTTGGTGTTACTGTTTCAGAGGATTAATTTGTAAAACTAACCCTTTTTGGTCTTCCCAAGAGCTGGCATAGTTATCAATATTCAGTGAAAGGGAGGGAGAAACTACCGAATTGGGAATGCTTATGCCCTAATTTAGTATAGAAGAAAATAAGGCGGAATACTAGAGATGGGACCTCATCTAAGGGTGAGGATGAAGAAAAAATTGCATTGGTTGGAAAGGGAAACAAGGGAAAAGGGAAGAAATCTCAAGCCAAACCAGAATCCAGCCAAGGGGAAAAGAAGAAAGATTTGTCAAAAATTAAATGCTTCCATTCTCATGAATACGAGCAATATGCCACAAAGTGTCCACATAGAAAGGAAATTAGGAAGGCCTTAGGAGGAGCAATAGTTGAAGCCTTGGCTTCACAATTTGAGCTTGAATTTACCCTTATCGCGTGCATGTCCAACGTAGTGATGGGGAGTGTGCGGTACTTGGACTTAGGTGCATCGTTCCACATGACAGGGTGTAGATATTTTTTCATTGATCTGGAGGAGAAAGATCTCCAGATGCACATCAAGTTAGGGGACGATGGAAGGTAAAACGTGACAAATATTGGTACAATCACCTTTCAGAGAGATTCAAACTCCCCTCTCAGGCTCAAGGATGTCATGTTTGTTATAGGCCTAAAGAAAAATCTTATCTCTGTTGCAGTTTTGGAAGACCGTGGTTATGATGTGATCTTCAGCAAAGGAAAAGCATTCTTGAGACACATAGCCATGAGACAGGTGAATCACATTGGGGTTCGTGTGAAGAACCTGTATAACCTAGATGTGGAAGACTGTGCTGCATTAAGCACTAATGCGGAGAAAGTGCAGGGTCACGATGTCAATGAAATTTGGCATAGAAGACTTGGCCATATGCATCATGGCACCTTGAATATTATACAACAAATAACCATCAGCCTCCCTAAAGGAGTATTTGAGCAGTAGGATGTATGCAAAGGATGTACCTCGGGGAAGTACACAAAATCCACATTCCATGATTGGGATATCAAAGCACATGCAGCCCTAGAAAGGATCCACTCCGATGTTTGTGGACCTTTCTCGATAGCCTCCACTACCAAACATAAATATTTTGTTATTTTTATTAATGACTTCTCGCGAAATTGTTGGATCTTCTTCATGCGGAAGAAAGATGAGACATTCTTCAAGTCACTGGTTAAGAAAGAAACCAAGAAGAAGGTGAAGGCTCTTAGGAGCGATAATGGAGGTGAGTACGTGTCAAATGAATTTAAAAAGAAAATGTGTGAAAGAACACATTCGACGAGAGTTTACCACACCCCACAACCCACAATAGAATGGGGTCGCTGAGAGAATTAACCGTAGCATTATGGGATCAATGAGGGTGATGTTGCATGATGAAGGCCTACCTCTTCATTTGTGGGTTGAGGCATGCAACACAAAAATATATTTGCAGAACTGGAGTCCTCATTGAATTCTTGGCATGATTGCACTGGATAAGGCTTTCTTGGGGAGAAATCTAGATGTCTCACATTTCAAGATTTTTATAGCCTACGTTTACTGCCATGTCTCCAAAGAATCAAGGAATAAGCTTGAGCATACCACAGAATTGGGGGCATTTGTGGGTTACATAGAAACTCCCCACAACTGCCATGTGTACTTTCCATCCCTCAGAATGACAGTTGTGCGAAGGGATGTAAAGTTTGATGAGGAGAAAGCAATGTGTTCTCCCTTGAGAGGGAGCTTTAGATCCCACCAACAAAGGATATTTTAGCTCCAAATGAGGAGCCTCAAGAAGCTATGGAGCAACCACAAATTGAGGAGCGAAGAGTGGAGACATTCACTAAAGCACAACCATCCAAAGAAGGCATAAAAAGAACCAAGGAAGCTAATAGACTTGTGCAGGATGCGAGGGAGAATGTGAGACCACCTTCAAATTTGTGCAAGCAAAGGAGGTCACCTGAGAGGTACACTGACTACATGGCTCTAATGACTGAGCTTATAGAGACTTAGCCATCCTCTTTCGAGGAAGCAGTAGAGAAGCTTGTATTGGTTGATGCAGTGGTGGAGGAATATGAATCCATTTTAAAGAACAATGTTTGGCAAGTGGTCCAAAGACCAATAGATAAATCAATAGTTGGTTCAAGATGGATCTATAAGGTGAAGCAGGTAGTAGATGAAAGCATAGAGAAGTATAAGGTTAGATTTGTCGACAAGGAGTACTCTCAAGTTGATGGAATTGACTATGAAGAGACCTTTGCTCCTGTAGCAAGTTACATATCCATTAGATTAATTCATTCTTTGGCTACGTATATTGGGTGGAAGATCCACTAGATGGATGTGAAAACAACATTTCTCAATGGAGTTATTTAGGAGGAGGTGTACATTGAGAAACCAGAGGGTTTTGAGACATTTGATCGAGAGTCTCATATGTGCAGACTCAAGCGAGCATTGTACGATCTCAAACAAGCACCCCATCGTTGGTATACTGGGACCAATGGCTATCTCATCCGGTTTGGGCTTCATCAAAAGTGAAGTGGATGCAAACCTCTATCACATCTTGGTAGAAGGTAGCAACACCTACAAGACACAACACACACCCCTTATGGGGTTATTCTTGGTAAGATATTTGGATATAGATGTCATTGAGATGTTTTGTACATGAAAGATAAGTCATAGGGCCTTGACCATTGTGGAGCAAGGAAAAATAGTTACCTAGGATATTGTTGACTATTTTTAGGCCTAAAAGACTTGGCCAAGTCCTTCAACCAACACATGAGTCATTTCTAGGAGTTCTTTGTAGGTTGTCTAGTGGGACACAAGTGGGATGAGTAGGCTTTATGCACTATTTTCATTCTTGACACCTAAACATGGTCTACATATGAAAGTATTGGGGAATCATTATGAAGATTAATAGTCGTAAGAAACACCAAGAAACCATGACACAAACCCTACTAAGAGGTCTTTCACCTAGAAGTTGAATATGGTTACCATTAAGATGTTTTGAACACCACCTATGTGTATTTGGGCCTTGACCATGGGATTGGTAGAGGAAAAATAGCATTGTTTCCTTGCTCATGGTTGAGGGAGGGAGGGAACAACCCAAGGGACGAAAAATAACTTCTCAATCTTATACTTGATGAACATGTCCTAAAACCACCACAAGGAACCATAGATGAGTCATGGGACCTTTACCACTATCAAATATTGAAGAAAAATTCCTTTGGATCCCATTCAAGCTTCTTTATAGTAACAACCTTGAAAAAATCCATAAACTAACACACACGAACCTTATAGGCAGTCCTTTCCTTTCGAGTGACATAAAAGCACCAATAATAATTTTTGTGCACTTGAAACATATGTTAGGGCATAAGTATTCCCTAGGTGAAGTAGTGGCTTTAGGATCTGCTCGAACTTACTAAAGCATAATGACCTAGTAACACCTAAAAATATCACATGAGGCCTCTCTATGGAGGCTTTAACATTTGCTTTAAACATGGTTTTCATTATGAGGTCTTATGGGTCATGGATGGGACTTAGTTCATTCACCATTATCATGGGAATTATGGAGGAGTTTTTAGTCAAAAACCTTTCCTCTTAGACGTAAGTAGCATCAATGTGTTCTTGAACCATTACATCTGACCTGTTGGTTTTCAATCACATTCAGTGGTTTTATGGGCACCTTGATTGGAGAGATATGGGCCATGAATGGGTCTCAATATTTGAAGAAGGTTGAGCGAGGATAATAAGGGCCTTATTCCATAAATGATGCTTCTCAGATTTAGTCACAATGAAAAACACTTACAATCCATGAAATGTTCTCTCTTGGGGATCTTTGGACAAAATAAGGATAATTGCATAAGGCTTTATAAACTCAAACATTATTAAAAATGCATTGAAATACTTGATAAAACCTTTCTATGTATTCTTAAACCCTTAAATGTGATATAGCTATTATTGATTAGTTTTAATCCAAAAACCTAAACTATAATTAAAATGAAAAATTATTTTATATTGTTACTTTTTAACATTTATTTTTAGTATTTTATGGATCCAAAAACCTAAACTACAATTAAAATGAAAATTTATTTTATATTATTACTTTTTAACATTTATTTTTAAGTATTTTGATTAAATAAAAAGTAAGTAATTAATTATATAATGCATAAGTATAAATAAACTTGAATACTAAAAGGAAAAAATGATTATTCATGTGAAGACCCTCTTTCCCAATCTTCATGCTTAACGTGACCAATTAAAACTTCAAAAAATTTATTAATTTAAAATATATATATTTATTAATATTAGATAAAATACTAAAATAACAAAATTATAATTTATAAAATTTACATAAATAAAATTAAAATTTATTAATTTAAAATATATATATATTTATTAATATTAGATAAAATACTAAAATAACAAAATTATAATTTATAAAATTTACATAAATAAAATTAAAAAGACTAATTCTACTCTATAAACTTTAATTTTTTTACACTGTATTTTAATATATTCTAATAAATATTAAATGTATTTCTAATAATTAAAAAAAAAAATGTTTTTGCATTCTTCAAGAAAAGTATAATGTAGATCGGTTTTCATAATAACGATACCTCACTCTTAAATACATACGGAGCACGAGAGACTCGTCTTTACTATTTACGTGAACATAATCCCATAAGCAAGATATGCTAAATTATATACATTATCACATCATTTGGCATATTTACCAAAAACTTATTTCATAAACACGGGCGCTTTGTTTAGCAGGGGTAAAAGAGAATTTTGAGATTCTAATTAAGCAGAGAGGAGAGGCCCAATATGATGTGTAATTTTGTTTGGCTAGTTATCAAAATTAAAATTTTAACTAAATACAATTTTTAAAAAATTAAAAAAATTATATAATTATATAAAATATTTAAATAATATAAATTTATAAAAAAAAATTACACTTAAAAAAATTAGATTTAGATTTCCCTCAAGGACGGCTGAAAATGATGTAACCCACTCACCTCCACAACCGTCGTGATTTGTGAGGGTATACTGTATACCTAGAGCAGGCCATCTTGTTGGCCATATTGTCCTTCCAAAAAGCATATACTTCACCAATGCAATTTTTCCATTACCCTTTATTACCAATCTTCTGTGCTTCCGGTGGCTGTAGGCCCAGGTCATTCCTCATCAAGAGTGCTGATCAACGTTTGGAATCCCTGGATTTTGTGGCTTGTGACTTGCCCGTTGCGTTGAAGGAATCCCTGGATTTTGTGGCTTGTGACTTGCCCCTTGCGTTGAATAAGCTAGAATTTGTGGATGTGAAAGTGATAAGCGAATCTCCAATAAATGTGCCAGCAGGGGTGCTGAAGATTTCAGTGACATTACATACACATCTAACACATCTATGAACCAAGCATAGTCCCTGAATGCATGACCCCACATCTCCTTGTAGTACGTTTGCCATGTAGGATCACATCATTGAATGTTCGCCATGCCCAATTAATGTACCTCGTTATCACGATCACGAGGGTGCACGAGGAGCGATATGGTGACGACGAAGGAGCGTGCACGATGTAGGAGGTGCCACAGGGTCAGCGAAGGAGGAGGAATGGCATTACACGATATCAGAGGAGCTAGAGAGTTGGCCAGGCGAGAGGTAGGAACAAGAGCAAGGACGATGTTTAATTTAGCCATTTTTTATTTTTAATTTCGTCATTTTTAGGTTTTTAATTTTTTTCTGAATTTCACTGTTACTTTTATTTTAAATGGCTTTCTCACAAATTTAAGTGTACCCTAACTTATAGGCTAGAAGAAATTTCACATTGTTACTTCATTTTACATCATTTTAAATGATTTTATCACAAATTTAATTTCCTCAAAAATTTAAAGGTGTAGTAAAATTTATAGATTAAATGGTCTTTTTCACCTAACGAAAATTAGATAAAGATTTTTAAAAACTTGAGTTTAAATTGTTTAATCTGAATAATTCGAGTGTTTTAGAGGTTTTCACCGCGTTCGAATCAATTTATGAATTCAAAAATGTATTTCTGTAACATCCCTAAATAACTCGGTGTAAAACTATACAGTTGAGTAAATAGTAATTCTTTTAAAAGATTACGAATTAGTTTAAAAACTAATTCTTGTTATTTGTAAAAACTAATTGAGGGGAATATTTTGGCTAATTGTGCGTGGAGCCCATTGGTCCTCTACACCTGTAATAACTGATTCTTGATATTGGAAACGGGATGAGAAACGAATGGTTCCAGGTTCTTGTGTTAAAATCTTTCTCTGGTTTTTATGCGGAGAAGGTTTTTAGTATTTGCATTTTTTCGAGGTGTTTTAGTATGTTTGTGCAGTTGTGACTCTTTCTCGTGATTCCTTTCTGGCTAAGCTTTCATTGCTTTTGAAGGGAGCTGTTGTAGCTCCTCCTGAACGATTTGAAGAGACCCTGCAAGATGAGTGAGTTCATGAAGGAGCAACTGTGGCGTCCTTAAAAATGGGCCAGAGTGGCTTCCTTGAAAATAGGCAAGAGCGTGCAACAGCAATCTGGTGGCTCATCCTTCGGTTTTCAAGGTGGATCTGAAGGCGAATATGAAGAGATCAACAGTTCTTAATACTCACGCCCAGATCTGACGGGAATTTCATTGTATATCCATGTCGATGTCTATTTCTACATGACTGTGACTATCTGCCGTTTGACCAAGAGGATCAGCGAGAAGATCCTCGAGTGACTATATGTCGTTCGACCAAGAGGGAAGATCCCCCAGAAAGGATGCCTGGACGAATGAAAGTCGAGGTCATGAAGGGATGTATTTACAGGGGAGACAGTGATATTTGTTACAGCCATGACAGGAACCGCCGAGGGGAGAGGCCTTTGGAGGCATAGTTCTGACAGGTGATGGAGGCAAGGAGGCTGCCAAGGATAAGATAAGTAACTGCATTCTTTATAGAGAAAGAATTTTAGTGCATGCATTAAAAGAATTATTATTTTATATGTTTTCTTGGTAAGAAAATATGTTCATGCATGCAGTCAAAGAATGATTATTTTATATGTTTTCTTGGTAAGAAAACATGTTAATGCATGCAGTAAAAGATTAAATATTTTATATGTTTTCTTGGTGGAGAAAACATGTTAATGCGTGTAGTAAAAGATTAAATATTTTATATGTTTTCTTGAGGAGAAAACATGTTAATGCATGCGGTAAAAGATTAAATATTTTATATGTTTTCTTGGTGGAGAAAACATGTTAATGCATGCAGTAAAAGAATAAATATTTTATATGTTTTCTTGGTGAAGAAAACATGTTAATGCATGTAGTAAAAGATGATTATTATTATATGTTTTCTTGGTAAAGAAAATAGGTTAATGCATGTGGTAAAAGATTGAATAATTTATATGTTTTCTTGGTAAAGAAAGTATTTAATGAATCCATACTTGTTTCTTGAAAAGACTATGTGCATTGAAGTAAAAATAATTGTGTTAGGAAAAAACACATGTTGCATGCATATAAGGGTAGCTATTGTGACTTTGGAAATATGAGTCTGTGTGTACTTAGAGAAAGTGATCATGTTAACTTTCTTGAAAATAATAATCTCTTGAAGAGATTGTCTTGTTAGATGAGTTGTGTTGTTTTCTTGATTTTGATGCATAAAGGGTAAGTAAACCTTGTTTTTGTATCTTGATTTTTATGCGTAAAGATGCATATCTTTAATAATTTCTTGAAAGGGAATCTTGAGAAACCCTCATATAGGAAGATAGAGAAATGAGGATTATAATGACTTTCTTTAGGAAAGAAGTATGTGGTTTGTTGCATGAAATGATGGTAGTATTCTAGTGAAGGGAATATGTGTTGCATACATTAAAGAAGGGCTAATATGATAAGCAATGGTATGAACAAGGAATAGTCATTGTGATATGGAGTTATGTTCTTTGTATGTTAGAGAGACTATGTTGAGTTCTCGAAAAATAACTATGTGAAAAGAACATGTGTGCTTAAGCATGGAAATAACAGTTTATTACATGTATGAAGATATAACGAATGTGTTATACATGTTAGTAGAACTAATGAGTTAGAACTCCTAAAGGGAATTATGCATTAGTGTAAATAAGCATTGTGGAGGTCAAACAATATTTACTTGGGTGTATGTATTAGTTAAATAGTATGCCATGCTTGGTCATGCATATGAGTAGATGTTAAAAGATCTCTTTTAGACGTTGATTATTGATTAATTAATATGGTATCTAATTTTGTTGCCAAAGCTACTTGATCATAAACATTGACAGGTAGCGATTAGGGAAAATTTTAAGAACCCCCCCTAAATTTATAAATATAATAAATGGGCGAATCTCCATGGTATATAGGAAAAATGGAAGGCGATTTTATCAATAATATAATATGTATATATAATTTTTTGGCGAATCTCTCACCAGGCATGGCGAATATTTTACTCAATTATAAAATCTTGGAAGATCTTGGCGAGTCTTCCACTAATTAATAAAACTTTGTAAAGTCCTAGTGTATCTTAGCGTAGGCTACATGCTGGTTTAATTCCCCCATTTAAATAGGCTACATTCCAGGTGAATACCATGGGTCAATACCATGTGCCATTTTGGTGAATACCATGGGTCAATACCATGTGCCATTTTTATTTTTATTAATTCTAATATTAGGGTTAATAATGGTTTTTTGTATGGTATTAATAACAATCTAGTCCATGGTATTTGTCCCATAGTATTTTGGCCATAGGTTTCACCTAAATATAACCCAATTTTTGAGTGTTCGTAAATATAAGGTGACTTATGGAGTAAATATAAAAAAATGTTTTATTTGTTTACCATACCTATCGTTTATTTATATTTTTATTAATTTACCATACCTCTTTTACAAATATGGTATTTGGCCCATAGGATTCACTTAAATAAAACCTCTTTCTTGAGCCTTCATAATAGAACGAGGGTTATGGACTAAATATAAAAAGAGGTTTTATTTATTTACGATACGTCTAGTTTATTTATATATTTATTTATTTACCATACCTTTTGAGTAAGTATAAAAAGACGTTTTATCTATTTACCATACCTCCACTTTACTTATATTTTTATTTGTTTACACCCTTACATGTATATAAGGTGACTTATGGAGTAAATATAAAAAATGTTTTATTTATTTACCATACCTCTCATTTATTTATATTTTTATTAATTTACCATATCTCTTTTATAAATATGGTATTTGGCCCATAGGATTCACTTAAATAAAACCTATTCTTGAAAATGGGCGAATGGATTCACTTAAATAAAACCTATTCTTGAAAATGGGCGAATGGAAGGTTGTAAGTCCTAATTTCAAGGGCTAAATTTACCTTTTTTACCCTCTCCCTTAAAATAAGGTGGGCTATTTGAGGTGATTTGTAAAAATGTACTATGATACAAAATATTCGCCCACTAAAAATTTAAAACCCCTTAATTTCGCCAAAGGGCGAACATTCGCCCTTAAAATTATCCTTGGTAGCGATGGCAGTTGGAGCCAAAGAAAAGTGATGTTTAATGTTGTGGCAAGAAGAGGATTAACGGTCCACGCAGATGAGTACAAGTTGCAGGATCGTACATTGCTAGAACAATCAAGTCACAAGGAATGTTGCATGTGGCAGTATGTAAGTAAAAGATTACATGGAAACTATATTAGCTTTCAGCTAGTTATGTGTCAACTTAATGATAATTCATTGTAATAATTTTATAACAATGGTTAAGGGATGGAATCCCTTATAAGCCATTGAGGGGTGAAATACCTCACGAGCGTTTAAACGTTTGCTGGTTTTCACCCTATGGGGTTTCTAGGGTAAATTGGTGTTCAAATGGTGTGATTACCTTTTGTGTCAGTTTGATGATGATGAGTCCTTGATGTTGATGGTTCTTTATTTGATGGCATAACAATAATGTCCAAGTATGAGATTAACTAATATGGTTAAGGAAATCATGAAATGGATGCAAAGATTCATGAGACAGTTTATGTTATTACACTACCACAGTGGTGATTAATGGTTAAGCAACTCACTGTCTTTTATTGTAATTTACTTGATGTGCTAATGTACATTATATCTAATGGTTAATGATGAATTGTGGAGTTGTGAATTGGATAATTACTTGTGGGTAATTTGTATAAAAAAAATTCTAACTCCCTACTTTTACATGCGAAGTTATTGAGGTATGTGACAATTTCAAACAACAAAAATCTTGAAATTGTATTGTTTGATTTTAGTGAATTTAGAAGAAAGAAGCTATTTTATCTATAATCTAAACTATGCCAAATTTAAATGGAATTTTTTTATTTTTAAACGAGCTCTATTTCTATGAATATTATAGATAAAATCATGAGTTGTCACACACTTTAACTCCAGCGTAACTGAAGTACTCTAACACTATTATTATTAAATTATATTTTTAAATATAATAGATTTAATATATTTCAAAATTTCTTAAGTATTTCGTGGCATCTAAGTTGGAATTTCAAAACATATTCGGGCTTCAAATTTAACAGCTTTTACACCTTTCTAATATAATTTTACAATTTCAAGGAAAAACTTAAATAGTTTTGTAAAATTTTAAACAGTATTTAACTGGCCAATTAACCCATCAAATTCTATGCTTGTATTTAATTATTAATTAGACTTTGCAAAAAGACCAGGCTGGAAAACCCTGGGGGCAGTTCAATTGTTAGTTACACTGTGAAAAGAGGAAGAGCATAGTCTAACAAGTTGAGTTTGCACAGTTTTTTTAATGTAAGACTAAATTCAACCTAAAACACTCGATTTTACAATTAGGCAATTTAAAACTGTAATTTTCCAAATCTCTAATTAGGCAAAATCGATATAAAAGTATTCCCGGAAACAGGCCAAAAATTAGCCTGCTTTACTTTAAAGACAAATTTTAATGAGACAACCTATGACTTTTTCACGAAAATCCGTCTGACATCATTCTCACTGACATCCAGAGAATGTATATGAAAACCAGAAAAAAAGAAAGTTCAAAAAATCATACTGAGGAGAGAGGAGGGCTTTTGCGAACAGTCACAAAGCTGGCTGAGCCCACTATAAAAGGTTGCTGCCCAGCCAGAGATTTAGCAGACTTAAACGAGAAGTACCATAGAGCTTGATGAGAAGAACATCGGAGGACTCTCCCAAAACGAGGAAAAGGATTTAAAGGAGTCGAACAAACGTGAAAGTGGATGGACCGTGTAAGAGCACAGGAGCAGGCAGAAGAGAGTGGAATCGCATGCACGCTCAGAATAAGAGGTGATGTAAGAACTAATAGGCATGTGGAAACTGAAAGTTTTCGGCTAAGCATTTTGAGGTTCTTTTCCTTCCCTTGCATCTACAAAAGGATAAGGAAACAAACGATTAGGAATTAATGTCGTGGAAGGTAAGCTAAAACAGATTCCCAGCGCTTCCTGTCTATGGGTATCTAGAATTTAAAATTTACAAGAAACATCGTCGTTGGCAGTATTTCTATACAGACTAAAAAGTAGTCATTACTTTTATTCATTGAGAAATTAACTTACCAGTAGTTTTGTAATTATTATCCTTGATATGAACATTTCATATCTAATTTATGTTGAATTTAAAATTTACAAGAAACATCCTCGTTGGCAGTATTTCTATACAGACTAAAAAGTAGTCATTACTTTTATTCAATGAGAAATTAACTTACCAGTGATTTTGTAATTATTATCCTTGGTATGAACATTCCATATCTAATTTATGTTGGATCCCCGTTAATGGGGTGTAGAAGGTCAACGCCCCGTGTGTTTCATGGCATGTGCTTAAATCTAGTGATGTGTTTGTTTACTAACACCTGCCGGTTTTGGTGTAATGGCAATCATGACTCCAACAAGAAGTATCAGAGCCAAAGGTCTCGAGTTCGAAACACACTGGGCTCGAACTGGGGGAGATTGTTGGATCCCCGTTAATGGCGGTGTAGAAGGTCAACCCATCAACACTCCCCATGTGTTCGTGGCATGTGCTTAAATCTAAATCTATGTGCTTAAATCTAGCGATGTGTCTGTTTACTAACATCTAAATCTATGTGCTTAAATCTAGCGATGTGTCTGTTTACTAACACCTCTGCTTCCCGTGTGTTTCGTGGCATTGCTAAAATATAGCGATGTGTAACACCTGCTTCCCGTGTGTTTCGTGGCATTGCTTAAATATAGCGATGTGTAACACCTGCTTCTCGTGTGTTTCGTGGCATGTGCTTAAATCTAGCGATGTGTCTAGTGTTTCGTGGCATGTGCTTAAATCTAGCGATGTGTCTATGTGTCTGTTTACTAACACCTACGGGTTTTGTTGATGTGTCTGTTTACTAACACCTGCGGGTTTTGGTGTAACAGCAAATGCTCCCCATGTGTTTCGTGGCATGTGCTTAAATCTAGCGATGTGTCTGTTTACTAACACCTGCGGGTTTTGGTGTAACAACAATTGTGTCTCCAACAAGTTAAATTATCTTCTATTAATCAGTGATTTGACGAAAAATTAAACACCAAAATTAACATTATAAAATATTTATTATTATTATTATTGTAATTGGTTCACATGGCTTGTCTTTCATTGTGTAAGAATAGTTATGTACCTCTAGAGTTGTTAGTTCATAAAGAAGAATGTATTACACATACTTATTTCATTTATTTTTATAGTATGTGATATTATTTCTGAAAAAGGTGAAAGCTACTTAGAAAAATGCAGAGTTATGGTTATATAAGTCATCAATATTTCTAGAGCTATTGCTTTAGTAATACATGAAACAGTATATACCACCTTTTATTTAAAGAAATATAAAATATAAAAATTAACATATAATACCTTAATATATTAATGAAACTATGAAACTACAACTCCAGAAATATTAATAGCCTTGCCATACAGCTTGGTTGCTCAGTTTTGCGCTGCCCGAGTGTATGATAAGAAAGTCATTGCTGGGTATGTCGGGAAGGTTGCAACTCTTCGCCTTTCACATCCATGACCTTCTAGCCTTTCAAGGACGCGTGCGAGAGCATTTTGCACTCATTGTAAGGTTTGGGGCGCAAGGCTGAACATGACGATGCAATTCCAGTCAACTCCGAGCCTTCGTTACCTTACACTGTATACCTAGCGCACGCCATCTTGTTCGCCACATTGTCCTTCCAAAAAGCATATACTTCACCAATGCCACTTTTTCAATACCCTTTACTACGAATCTTCAGTGCTCCATGTGGGTGTAGGCCCAGGCCGTCCCTCATCAAGAGTGCTGATCAACGATGTGGAATCCCTGGATTTTGTGGCATGTGGCTCCCATTTGTTGAATAAGCTACAATCTGCAGATGTGAAAGTCATCAGCGAATCTCCAGTCAATAGCCAATGCACGAGTAGCGGGGTTGAAGATTTCTGGGAGACTGCATATACATCCAGTGGTTGGTGAATGGTCCCCCACTGCCCCCAAACAAATAGGGACCACAATGTGAAATAATTTGACCAGATTTTGGTGATGCGTCTACTGAAAGACTTATTCATTATCAATGCGGTGCAAAATCTAAATGATCATTTTAATGGCTAAAGAAAATGATTTTAGTGAAATAAATTGCTGCCCAGGATTAGAACGAATAATGAATGAATGCCTGAGCCGCATCTCCTTATAGTACCGTTTGTGTTTTCCATGTAGGATCACATCATTGCATGTTCGCAGTGCTTCAATGTACCTCGTTATCACCATCACGTGGTTGCAGGAGAAGCGAGATGATTACGACCCAGCGTAGACGATGTAGGAGGAGCCAGAGGGTCAGAGAAGGAGGATGGAGCGCGTTACGCGATATGAGAGGAGCGAGAGAGTTGGCGAGGCTACGCAGCAGGCGAAGTTTAATTCCCGTCATTTTTAGGTTGTTTATTACTTTTGGAATCTCGGATTGTTACTTCATTTTAATAGTCACTGGGATAAATAAATTTAACTGAAGTCTCTCTCTTTTTAAATAGACTATATCCATATAAATATTATTTCATTTTAATAATCAGTGGGATAAATTTACTTAGCCTATTTTAATTTTGCCTGAAATTATGGGCTCTTTTGAAGTCCAAAAATCACCAATAATTTCACCTCGTCAAATTTAAATAAATGAAATTAACATTATTTTTAAATTATATTTTTAAAAATAAAAATACATTTAATATTTTCAAAAATTGTTTTAGCATTTCATGAAAATAAACTCAACCTAAAACACTCAATGTTGTTATTAGACAATTTAAAACTAAAATTTCTTAAATTTCTAATTAAACAAAATCAATAAAAACCTATTTTTGGAATTTAAACCAAACAATAATTTACTTTACTCCACCAAAAAAGTAGTTGGACTATCACAACCATCTAATCTGATTCATAAATAAACTTATATCAACCACATGCAGAATCATTTGAAAATAATCAGCGAATCACGTTGACGATGAACAATATAATCAATTGTGATTGACGCAAATTATTGATAATTAAATCCATATAACGAAATGAGAATGAGATATATTTATTTCGTGATGATTAAGGAGGTATTGAAACAATTGTGCCTACTTTCATGCCTGCCTGGATAACAAGAAATCATGAGTATCGTACAAGAAATATACTCCTGGTACGCATGACTGTTGACAGTGATGGATGGATAAGAATGACTCTCACGTTGGGCGGAAAGCAAGTTTTTAACTGTTGCTGTGTGATTATGTCGAGTGGCATCACAAGTATTAAAGGAAGAAATGCTAAGAAATTCTCCACAAGATGTGGCTACTTTTTTCCATGCAAATTATTTACAACGCAGCATTTCTTTTCCAGAAAAATTGGAGGACTCACGCTGAATCCTGGCATTTATTTGAATTTATATACCAGTGAAGGCTAAATGCAGAATTATCTAATTTCAAGGTACTACATGTTGAGATAGTTAATGTCATTGCAGGTTAGTTGTTTCTTTGTTTCCCATGTAGTTTAGTTTTATTTAACTGATTTTGAATGATTAGAAGATTTAACTGATTTTGTAGTTTTAATTTAACTGATTTTCAATAATAATAAAAATTAACTGATTTTGAATGATGAAAAAACCTAGCTTATTCGCTCCATTCCAGTTTTATATTAAATCTTTTTGTATTTTCGTCCTTGCATTTCCTGTTCTGTCATAGTATTAGAGCACCAAGTTACATAAAATAGCAAAAAAAAAGTGCATTTCAATTTTTTTTGCTCACAAAGAAATATCAAGAGTTAGAGCGCCAAGTTACATAAAACTGCAAAAAAAATAGTGCGAAAAATTGAGAATCCAAGGTAAAGTGCGAAAAATTGCGCATGCAGCCAGAGTCGGGAGGTGCGAAACGCGAATGGGAGGGAGTTTTTAAAAAGTGAGTGGAACCTGATTTTTTTTAAGGCGCCATCAGAAAAAATCAAACATCAAACGAAGGTCAAAGTCACAATGGAAAGAAGCCTCAACGAATTTTCTAAGGTGCATTTTTATGTCATGGTAAGTTTACGATAAAGGGTGTTCCATTTTTAATGAGTCTCTCGTTCACGTTAAGGGTGAAGCTTCCTTTTAATTTTTCAAAATAAAAGAATCTTTCAACATTCTGTTTAAAAAGGGATATTTTAAAATTGTAAAGGGAGAATTAAAAAAAAAAAAGTTTTATTTGTCTTTTAAAAGATTTGAGTTGAAGTAAACGGGAGCTATTGGAAAAGGCGTTGTTTTATTTGAAGACGATTTAAAAAAAAAATTAAATGGTTTTATTCAAGAAGCTTGTCAAAGAATTTTTTTAAGGAAAGGGCGCAAATAGCTTTCTCTATTTTTTTGCACAAATGTCCACTTTGTTGAGCACATATTATGAATTTTAGTCTTTGTGATTGAAGACAATTTTGCAATCCTAAGAGTGTTGAGCAACTCTATAGAACAATTGTGTAGAGTCGAATCAAGAAGCATTAGCAGCCATGAACAATAATCACAGGAATGTTCCTGCAGAACTAAGAAAGAAAGAGAAAGAGCGCAGAGCCAAATGTTGGATACAAAACTCAATCAATGACTCTATCTTTGATAAGATAATTGGCATATCAACAAGAAAAGAAGCTTGGGATATTTTGAAATCTTTGTATCAAAGTAATCATATAGTTAAGACTGTTAAATCACAGACATTGAGAACTCAGTTTGAAACCTTGAAGATGACCGACACAAAGAATGTTGATCTATTCATGGCTAGAGTCGCGAGCATAGTCAATCGGATCTAACTATTTGGTGAAACAATAAAAGATGAGAAGATAGTTGAAAAAGTCCTTCGAAACTTGCCTAAGAAATATGACATGGTTGTAACAACCATTCTGGAATCAAAAGATTTTACAACTTTCTCAGTAGAACAGTTGGTTGGATCACTTATGGCACATGAAACAAGACTTAGCCGAGCAGAAGATTTCATCGAACAAGCTTTCAAAGCACAACTCTCTCTTGGAGGAGGCAAAGTCAGAGGATATAGAGGTAGCAGAAAGTGAGGCAGTGGCCTAAGTAGAGGTAGATCAGAACATCATCATGTAGCAGAGCAGTCAAGACCTACACAAAATCAAACATAAAGAAGCAGAGCAAGGAGAAATTATAATGTCCAATGCTATTACTACAAGAAGTTTCACCATTTGAACAACAATGCAGAAAAGAACAATCATATCAACAAAGAGGTAATGTCCATCTCTCCAACAATGAAGGAGAATCCTCTGAGATCATGTTTCTTTCCTGCCATCTTTCTGAAGACACTCACACCGAGGACCTTTGGTTGCTGCACAGTGGCTGCAACAATCATATGATAGTTAACAAAAATCTACTTTCTTGCATTGATTCTTCCATAACATCTGAAATTACTTTTCGATCGTTCACATATTAAACTTGAAGGGAAAGGTACTGTCCCTATTATTACCAAACATAATAAACATAAATACATACATGATGTTTATTATGTTCTACATTTGATGCATAACCTTAGTAGTGTAGGTCAATTGATGGGACATGGTTATGATGTAATATTCCAAGGGAACATTTATTATATCTATGACAAACTTTCCAATAGAAGGCTAATAACAAAGGTTTAAAAAAGCAAGAATAGAAGGTTTCCATTCACTTTTAAAAGTTGAAATATTTCACAGTCTTTTGCATACAATGTGTCATGAATAGATGAATCACAATTATGGCATTCTAAGTATGGGCATATTCCCCTAAAGAGTCTAAGTCTGCTTCAGCAACATTCTATGGTCATTGGTCTCCCTGTTATGAATGAAAAAGATTGTAATTGTGAAATTTGTATTCTATCCAAGCATAAAAGTGATAGCTTTCCCACATCTTCCTCTAGAGCAAAAGAGCCTTTAGATCTAGTCCATATAGATATATGTGGCCCAATGCAGACACAATCCATTGGTGATAGTTTTTATTTTTTGACCTTTATTGATCACTATAGCATGAAGATATGGGCGTATTTTCTCAAAATAAATTAGATATTTTCTTTAGATTCAAAGAGTTTAAAGTAGAAGAGGAAAACAAGAGTGAAAAGCCTTTGAAAGTACTCAGGTGTGACCGAAGGGGAGAATACAACTCCAATGAATTTAAATCTTTTTATCAACAACAAAGAATCATCATGCAAAAGACAACAAGATATACTCCACAGCAAAATGGAGTAGCTAGAAAAGAACAACAAGTCAATCATGAATATGGCCAAATGTATGTTTCGTGAGAAGAATTTGTCCAATGACTATTGGGATGAAGAATTTTCTACTTCAGTATATGTTCTCAACATATCTCCAATAACTAGTGTCCAAGATGAAATACCTCAAGAAGCATGGGATGGTAAGAAGGTGAATGTATCTCACTTTAGAATTTTTGGATCTATATCATTTTCACATGTTTCTAAGCAGATAAGAAATAAGCTTGATGATAGGAGTGAAAGATGTATTTTTGTAGGCTATAGTGAACAATCTAAAGACTATAGACTCTATAATCCAATCATCAGTAAGTTTGTTTTAAGCAGGGTTGTTAAATTTTTTGAAAATAAATCTTTGTCTCGTAAAATTGACGAAGATTTAAATCAGCCCGTTCATCCACCATAGCTAGCAAGATTTCAGGTTCAAGAAGATCCATACAACTCTAAAAATGATACGTTTTCCAGCATTGAATCCACTAGTGATTCATCATCTTCAGAAGACAATTAGAAAACTAGAAGCATTAGAGAAATATATGAGTAGGAGCATGCGTTTGATCAAGAGAATATGTTTTCCTTTCTTTCATCTCAACCAACCCCTTGTGAAGTGGAAGTAAAAGAAAAACATTATATTGATGCAATGAATAAAAAAAATGTTGCCATAGAGAAGAATGAGACTTAGGAATTAGTTGATCTCCCAAGAGGCAAAACCAAAATTGGTATAAACTGGGTATACAAGATCAAACTGAATGAAAAAGGAGGAATTGAGAAATATTAGTCAGTTACGACTACCTCTCATGGAAATGGACATACCTGAATGACTTACTTAACGCAGTTGAATCCCAAAATGATATCTAATATAATGCACTGCGTAAACCCCCATACTTAATATAAGGTAAGGTTGGATACCAAAGGATTCTCTACAATATTTTGGCGTTGAATATGGTGAAACCTTTGCTCCTAGACACTGTCAGAACTATTTTGTTCATAATAGGTCAACAAAAATGGAAAGCCTATCAACTTGATGTAAAATCCTCTTTATTAAACGATATATTGCAAGAAGAAGTTTATGTGGAGTAGCCTCCTAGTTTTCAAGTTCCAGGACAATATCATAAGTTGTACAAGTTGAATAGATCCTTGTATGACTTGAAACAAGCTCCACGAGATTGGTACAATCGCATCGACACTTATCTCATCAAAAGTAGTTTTTGCTGAAATAGCCATGAGCCAACTCTATCAACCAAAACTTATAAAGGTAAAATTCTCATTGTTTTCCTTTATGTTGATGATCTACTTTACACAAGAAATATGATGTTAGATGATTTGAAAGTAGAAATGCAAACAAAGTTTGATATGAATCATCTAGGGCTCATGAAATATTTCTTAGGCATTGAAATTGTACAATCTACTAATGGCATTAATATGCCACTAGCATCCTCCAAAAGTTTAGAATGACCAATTGCAAACCAACTAATAAATCAATTTCTCAAGGAACCACACTAAGCAAACAAGATGTAGCACCACCAATTGATTCTACATTTTATTAAAGTTTAGTTGGTAGTCGATTATATCTCACTACAACTAGACCTTATTTGATGTTTGCAACTAGTTTTGTTTCCACATTTATGCAATCACCCAAGATTTTCCATTGGAAGGTTGCAAAAAGGATCTTAAGATATATTGCAGGGACCCTAGACTATGGTTTGTTCTACACACATTTTGAAGATTGCTCACTTTCAGGCTATACAAACAGCGATTATGCAGTCAGTTTAGATGATCGGAAAAGAACCTCAAGGTATGTTTTTCACCTTGGAACCAATTCGATATCATGGGCATCTAAGAAACAACCAATCATTTCAATATCTTATGTAGAGGCAAAGTATGTAGTTGAAAATTCAACAACTTGTCAAGTAGTGTGGTTGAGAAGACTATTGAAGGATCTTTCAAATTTTCAAAAGGAGCCAACTCCTATTTACTATGATAACAGTTATGCAATTTATTTATCAAAAAATCATGTCTTTTGATAGACACGTTTTCATTTCATCCATGGGCTTGTCAATGATGGAGACATATTACTTGCTTTTTGTGGTTCAAGAGATTAGCTTGCAGATATTTTCACAAAGCCACTCGTAAAAAATGTATTCGAATTTCAAAGAGAGCAATTGGGCATTGTAAGTGACAATTCTTGTAACAATTGAGATTAGAAGGGGGTGTTGAGATAATTAATCTCATTGTCTGCTAAGTGTCATAGTTGGTTTTGATTTTCTTGAGTTTATTTGAGTTTAGTTAAAACCTTTTCCAATCATTTAATGTCGTTTGTTTCCTTGCCTCCTATGTAATTTTATTTAACTAATTTTGAATAATGAGAAGAGCTAATTCGTTCCATTTCAATTTTGTATCAAATATATATGTATTTTCGTCCTTGCATTTTCTGTCACTTCATAAGGCCAAGAGATGCATGCATCTACTGCTTATTAGTTAAATTATCTAATTTCAAGATAGCTTCCTAAGTCCAAGAAACGTTGTTGGGTTTTAACGTTGACAAAAAAATTCTAGACGAAAATGGGAAGTGTCTAATAAAGGGAAATGTGATACACCTTCACATTAATACGACTTTGGTATCGAACTTTGAGAATGAAAAATGTAATTTTCACTGTACACGTCATTGTTTGGTTATCATAGAAAAAATAGCTAAAATCTGGATATTTTTCTTAAAAAAATGAGCGTTTGTGTTTGAATCTTGTTTTTAATGGTGGAAATAGATTTAGCACCATAAAAGCTTTTGGGCACTTAAAATTTTGAAACTGGATAACTATAACTTGGATTTCTCAAAACTTTATGGCATCTTATCAAAATCTTACCAAAATTTCCAGTATTTTCTATGAAATTTTGAATTGCGCTATATATTTTTGGGAGTGTGTGGTCAATGTAAGGGTTGAGTTGAATCACATAGCTGAAGATGACGATATAACCCACTCAACTCCGAAACCATCATGATTCGTGCTGGTACACTGTATACCTAGAGCACACCTTGTTCCCCACATTGTCCTTCCAAAACGCATATGACCATTTTTTCAATACCCTTTATTACGAATCTTCTACACTTCTAGTGGCTGTAGGCCCACGATGCCCATCATCAAGTGTGTTGATCAATGTTTGGAATCCCTATATTTTGTGGGTTGTGACTCGCCCATTTTATTGAATACACTAGAATTTGTGGATGTGAAAGTGATAAGCGCGTCTCCAATAAACTCCCAAGTAGGGGGTTGAATATTTTAGGGAGATTAGATACAAATCCATGATCTAGTCGTTGGTGAATTATCAAGAAAAAACAAGGGACCACCAAGTGAGATAATTTGGCAATATTTTGGTGATGTAGTGTCTAGCCAACCACTTATTCATTATGAATGCCTTTCCAGAAACAAAATGATTATTTTAATTATGAACAAATATTATTTTAGTGAGATTAGAACAAATAATGGTATGAACAAGGCATATGTTGGAGTCACGATGGTCGTTACACCAAAACCCGTAGGTGTTAGTAAACAAACACATCGCTAGATTTAGGCACATGCCACGAAACACACGGAGAGTGTTGACCTTCTACACCACCTTTAATGGGGAGCCAACAATCTCCCCCCAACGCGAGCCCAATGTGTTTCGAACTCGAGACCTCTGGCTCTGATACCACTTGTTGGAGTCACGATTGTCATTACACCAAAACCCACAGGTGTTAGTAAACAAACACATCGCTAGATTTAGGCACATGCCATGAAACACATGGAGAGCGTTGAGCTTCTACACCACCATTAATGGGGAGCTAAAGGAATTTTGAAAAGTATATTTTAAAAAGGAGCAGGAATTTTGAAAAGGGTATTTTAAAAGGAGGAAGGTCATTATTACTAAATTTTAAAGAGTAATAATTAAAGTTTTATTTTTTAAGTGGAGTTTTTGTGTTTTGGGGCGTGAATTTGATCGAAAATGGAGACAACAATTACAGATATGGAGAAGTTAAGCGGGGCTAATTTTTCCCTATGGAAATCACAGATGGAGACTATACTAATTTTAAAGGATCAGTATTTTCCGATTGAGGGCACAACAAAGAAACCCTCATCGATGACAAATGAAGAGTGGAATAAGCTAGATAGAAAGGCGATTGCAACAATCTGCCAATATTTAGCAAAGAATGTTTATTTCAATGTGTCTGGAGAAAAGATGACTGAAGGATTATGGAAGAAGCTCCATGATATATATGAGAAGAACACAACATCAAACAAAGTGTTCTTGATGAAGAAGCTTTATAATCTCAAATGAAGGAGGGTGCTTCAGTAGCTGAGCACTTGAATGCATTTAATATTATTACTAGTCAGCTTGCCTCTGTTAAAATCATTTTAGATGATGAAATTACACTATTTTGCTAATGTGTTCTATGCCAGACAGTTGGGAAAATTTAATTGTAGCTATGAGCACTTCAACAACTACAGGGACCCTAAAGTTTGATGATGTTAGCAGCATTTTAATGAATGAGGAGCTGCAACACAAGTCAATTGCGGAAAACCAGGGAGGAGAGGTTGTAGCTCTAACTAATCGTGGTAGGAGAATGGATCGAGGCTGGCAAGGGCGATCAAGATCGAGAGGCAGATCAAAATCAAGGAGAGGAAGGATCATCTGCTTTCATTGTGGCAAACCCGGGCACATGAAGAAAGAATGCCGATTCTGGAAGAAAGGACAAAAGGATCAGAGACCATCTAGTACAAATCACAAGTCATCCAACACAAATGAAGGTGAGACTACTACTGTAGCCACATATGGTGATGTGTTGTTTACTGTTTCAGTAGAGGATGCATGTGTATATACATATAGTAGTAGCTTTGATTGGATCCTTGACTCTGGGGCATCTCACCATGTAACCCCATGCAAAGATAGTTTTGTTTCATATAATCCTGGTGATTATGGTAGAGTGCATTTGGGGAATAATCATTTTTGTAGTATTGTTGGAGTGGGAGATGTCCAGATCAAGATGAAAGATGGACAAGATATATTGTTGAAACAGGTCAGGCATGTACCAGAAATGCGCATGAGTTTAACCTCTATGGGACAACTGGATGATGAAGGCTATTCGACAAGCTTTGGAAAAGGAAGCTGGAAAATTAGCAAAGGTGCATTGGTTGTGGCCAAAGGACCCAAGACAGGAACATTATACACATTGAAGACACTAATACGAAAATCAGATATGGCTGCTGTCACAAAAGAAGGAAATTCAGCAGATCTGTGGCATAAGTGTTTGGGTCATATGAGCGAGAAAGGCTTAAAAATCCTTGTTGGTAAATTTTTATTGCCAGGTTTGAAATCCTATAATCTTGATCTTTGTGAGCATTGTATATATGGTAGACAAAGAAGGGTTTCATTCCTTAGAGGTGGCCATGACAGAAAGAAAAATGTGTTAGAAATGGTACACTCAGATGTGTTTGGGCCTGTTAACATCAAATCATTAGGAGGAGCATCATATTTTGTAACATTTATAGATGATGCATTCAGGAAAGTTTGGGCATATCCTATGAAAAATAAAAGTGAAGTGTTTGGAATATTTCAAAAATTCCATGTTGTTGTTGAAAGAGAGACTAACAAATTGCTGAAGTGTTTAAGAACAGATAATGGTGGAGAATATTGCTCAAATGCACTTAAGGAATATTGTAACAGGTTTGGCATAAATCATGAGAAGACTGCACCTGGTACTCAACAAAATGGTGTTGTAGAAAGGATGAATCACACCATTATGGAAAAGGTGCGAAGTATGTTGTCCAATTCCAGTTTGGAGAAGAATTTTTGGGCTGAAGCAGTCAGGACCACTTGCTACCTCATAAATAGATCTCCAACTACAGCCTTGGATTGCGGTATCACTGAAGAAGTCTGGACTGGTAAGAATTTGAATTATTCTCACTTGAAAATCTTTGGATGTGAAGCATTCGTACATATTCCCAAAGAAAATAGAACTAAGCTAGATGATAAAGCTATGAAATGAATTTTTTTTGGATATGCGGATGAAGATCTTGGTTATTGTCTATGGGATCTAGTCAAACATAAAATTATTAGAAGCAGGGATGTTATATTTAATGAGTCAGAAATGTTCAAGAGGATTGTAGGTGAGTTGGAGGTTAAGAAGGTTATTGACAAGTTTAAAGAGCAGCAGGAAAACATACCACTAATACAAGAAAATGAACAGCAAATTCAGGAGCATGAAGAACAACAAGTGGAAAATAATGAACAACAAGAAGAAGGAATCTTGCAGGAACCTTTATAGGAGATTCAACCTAACAATGCACCACCACAGTTGGTTCACAGATCTTCTAGGTCTCATAAGCCTTCACAAAGGTATCCTCCTTCAAACTATATTTTATTGACAGATGAAGGTGAGCAAAATTGTTTTCATGAAGCCTGTAAAGTTGAGCACAATAAAGAATGAAAGAAAGCAATGGAAGAAGAAATGAACTCTTTACAAGAAAATAAAACTTGGGAGTTGGTAAACCTCCTAAAGGGAAGAAAGGCTCTACAAAACAAATGGGTGTATAGTGTTAAGCATGAAGGTGACGAAAAGTGTTACAATATTATATATTACGGAGCAATGGAACACATAAAATATTGCAGAAATACAAACATAGAAAATGCATAAAACAAGAGAGACAAAGATATACGTGGTTCACCCAATTTGGGCTACATCCACCCCGAACAGCCAGTCGTTCCTTTCTATTATCCAGCAAAATGAAGAGACACAACCTATAGTAGATCCGCTATAATATCCTCTGTTTTCTCTCACAGTCTCACCTCTTTGTTTCTCACTCAGAGAATACACATCTATTACACAGCCTCAAATACAATGCCCTTATACAAAGAGAGGGGTTTCCTTCTAGGGAAAAAAAAAACCCTAAACTAAACATAAGTTCTACCATCAGATCATCCGCCTAATGAACGGCTCAGATTGACTAGAAATTACTATACTTTTACAAGGCAATTTTACATCTGTTTTTAGCTTCAGGGGTGCTGCCCCCGACCCCTTGCCAGGGGACTGCTGGCCCCCGGACCACCAAGCCGGGGGGGATCGCCCCCCCGGGACCTCCACGGGGGGAACAAGTTCCCCCCGCACCCCCCCGCGTGGAGGGGTGTACAAACTTCCTGGGGTATACATCTGGCTGAAACAAAGACCTCTGATCAATCATGCTCCACACACAACAAAAAGAAGGAGAGCTATAAAGCAAGACTGGTGGTGAAAGGTTTTGCCCAAAAAGAAGGTATTGACTTCACTGAAATTTTTTCACTTGTTGTTAAAATGTCATCCATTAGAGTCATTCTTGGTCTAGTTGCTACTTTAGACCTAGAATGTGAATAGTTAGATGTAAAAACTGCATTTCTTCATGGTGAATTGGAGGAAGAAATTTATATGGAGCAGCGAGAAGGCTTCATAGAAAAAGGCAAAGAAGGCCTTGTTTGTAGGTTGAAGAAGAGTCTCTATGGGTTGAAACAGGCACCTCGACAATGGTACAATAAATTTGATTCATTCATGTTGGAACATGGTTTTCAAAGGTTGGAAGCTGACCATTGTGTATATATCAAGAGGTATGATCAAGGAAAGTATATCATATTATTGTTATATGTGGATGACATGTTTATTGCTGGGCATGATAAGAATAAGATCAATAGGTTGAAGAAAGATTTGGGTAGAAAATTTGCAATGAAGGATTTGGGACCAGCACAACAGATATTGGGCATGCGGATTATGCGTGATAGGAAAAACAAAAGGTTGTGGCTGTCACAAGAAAAATATATCAAGAAGGTGCTTGACAGGTTTAATATGAAGGATTCCAAGCCAATTGGTACACCACTTGCAACCCACTTCAAGCTGAGTACTAAAATATGTCCTAGTAATGACAAAGAGAAAGAAGATATGGGCAGAATTCCTTATGCTTCAGCAATTGGCAGTTTGATGTATGCCATGGTATGCACACGACCAGACATTGCATATTCAATAGGAGTAGTGAGAAGGCTCCTTACCAATCCAGGCAAACAACATTAGCAAGCAGTAAAATGGATTTTAAGGTATCTCAAGGGTACTAGTCATTATTTTTTATGTTTTGGTCATGATAAGACTGTGCTTGAAGGATTTACAGATGCAGATATGGCTGGAGATATGGATACCAGAAAGTACACTACAGGTTATTTGTATACATTTGCAGGTGCAGCAGTATCTTGGGTGTGAAAGCTATAGAGAATAGTAGCCCTCTCTACAACAGAAGCAGAGTACATAGTTGCAATAGAAGCTTGTAAAGAGATGTTGTGGATGCAACAATTCCTAGGAGAGATAGGAATAAAGTAGGACAAGTATGTGTTATATTGTGATAGTCAGAGTACCATTCACTTGGCGGAAAACCCAACATTTCATTCAAAAACCAAACACATTGGCTTAAGGTACCATTGGATCTGGCATGTGTTGGAGGAAGAACAGTGATCCTTGGAAAAGATCCATACAGATAGGAACCCTGCTGACATGCTCACTAAGATTCTACCACGAAATAAACATGAGTTATGTAAAGGCATGGTAGGACTCAGTGTGACTTGATGACTCTTATTTGGCTTCAAGTGGGAGAATGTTAAGTGTGAAGCCAAATTCACGGAGGATTCTAGATCAGATCTTTCTAGATCTCTAGGATTCTAGATCTTTCTACACTACCATTAGTTTCTAGAATCACATGCAGGATTCTAGATCCTCCTACACCGCTAGTGGTTTCTAGGTCATTCCAAATCTCCATCCGAATCACACACAGGATTCTAGATCCTTCTTCTGCCTCTATAAATTTGTAATTTCTCTGGCCAAGGAAAACAAGCCAAGGCCCAAGCCTGTTATGTAATGCAAAGTGATTTCTGTTCTCCAGTGATTGTTTTATCTATTCCGTTGTTTCTGACTAAGTAATCTTGTTGTTTCTCCATTTGTCTGTCTCTGTGAATTATTCTCTGCTATTGCTGTCTAAGTCTCTGAGTATAAATCCGCTATGTGTTATGTATGCTCTGATCTATCAGCATAGTGCCTGAACAAATGACCCCACATCTCATTGTAGTACCATTTGCGTGTGTTTTCCATGTAGGATCACATAAATGTACCTCGTTATCATGACCAAGAGGGTGCAGGAGGGGCGATATGATTATGAAGAAGTAGTGTACACGATGTAGGAGGGGCCAGAGGGTCACCGAAGGAGGAGGAATGGTGTTACACGATATCAGAGGAGCTAGAGAGTTGGCGAGGTGAGGCAAGAGCAGGAGCTTCATGATTTTTGGGTTTTTTTATTTCTTTCAGAATCTCACTCTTACTTCATCATAAATGGCTTCCTAATAAATTTTAGTGGATTTTTTCAGAATCTCACTCTTACTTCATCGTAAATGGTTTCCTGATAAATTTAAGTGGAGTGTTTTTGTTTTTAAACCAGCTCTATTTTTATGAATATTATGGACAAAATCATGAGTTGTCACACACCTTAGACTCAAGCTTAACTGAAATACTCTAACACTATTATTATTAAATTAGATTTTAATATTATTATTAAATTATATTTTTAAATATAAAAATAAATTCAATATTTTTCAAAATCTTTTAGATATTCCATCTCATCAAAGTTAGAATTTCAAAACCCACTCATTTTTCAAAATTAATAGTTTTTACACCTCCCCAATCCATTTTCACAGTTTCCAGGAAAAACTTAGATAATTTTGTAAATTTTTAAACCCTATTTAAACGGCCAATTTGGCCATCAAATTCAATACCTGTATTTAATTATTCATTAGACCTTGCAAAAAGATCTGGCTTGGACACCCTTGGGGCAGTCCAATTGTTAGTTATACTATGTGAAAAGTGGAAGAGCATAATCTAACAAGGTGAGTTTTGCACCATTATTGTCAATATAAAAATAAATTCAACCTAAAACTTTCAATATTACAATTAGGCAATTTAAAACTATAAGTTCCCAAACTTCTAATTAGGCAAAATCGATATAAAAAATATTCCCGGAAACATGCCAAAAATTAGCCTGCTTTACTCCAGAAAGAAAGGCAGTTTTTAACAAGACAACCTTCGACTTTTTCACGAAAATCTGTAGACATCATTCTCGGTAACATATAGAGAATGTACATGAAAAGTAGAAAAAAGAAAGTTAAAAAAACCAGAGTGAGGAGAGCGGAGGGCTTTTGCGAACAATCACAAAGTTGGCTGAGCTCCCTCTAAAAAGTTGTTGCCCAGACGGAGATTTAGCAGACTTAAATGAGAAGTACCATAGAGATTGATGAGGAGAACATCGGAGGACTCTCTCAAAACAAGGAAAAAGATTTAAGCGGCAATGGTACGGTTTGCTTGCAGAGACTTAGAGAATAATAACTTTAATTCATCTTTATATGTTTTTCGATGTCGGATTTTGGGTTATGATAAGTGTTGACTATACATAATTGTAAATAATAAGAGTGTCTTTGTTTATGAGTGGAAACATGTTTCACTTAATTTTGAAGTGCCACATTATTATACCGTATTAAAGAGTTCAAACAAAAGCTCTATGCATTGTAAAACATTAGGGGTATACCATACTAGAGAGTTCATACAAAAGTTCCATGCATTGCGGGTTCATTAGATGATGTAGAAACATAAAAGTTTCCATTCCTCGCAATATACTAACCATCCTTTGAATAGTTGTCACATCTTATATTGTAGGTGATCTGAAGAATGTCATTTCTCATTGCTAAGAAAAATGTGCATATAGCTCCACGACCTCTTTGATATGTATAGACAAACTATGAGACTCCATGGAGATGGGTCAATGTATTGTTTCTGAGATACTCCACAAATGCATATGTAGAATGCTATGCTCTATGAAAAAACCTATGGCAAACAAAGATATCTTTAAGTAAACAATGTCATCCAAAACCTACTATTGAAGCAACCATTATACAACAATAGTAGGATTTTTCTAAATTGTCATCCTTTGGGCCGAGTTCAACTTGATGGAGAGTAATAATACATTGTTTTGATTTACAAAAAAAATATATAAGTTCCTAAATGATATAATCATCTATAATAGGGAATACAAATAACAATAAGAATACAACATCCATTGTGAATGCCACCATATTAGACATGACAAAAAAATTATTAAATGTCTTTCATCAAGCAATATAGAATGCTTAAAATGAAGCAAAAGTAATATGTAGTTGTTTTTTCCTCTTAGTAGAAATTTCCCATTTTAGAAAATCAATATTTTTTCACATTGATTTAAAATATTTCATTGCTAAAAATAAGTGGTAAATTACATCTAAGTTAATTTTCAACACATCAATATTTCAATTATTATTCTAATTGTGTATTACCAATTTAACACAAACAAACTAAACAACCTAAATCTAATACAATAATTATTATTTCAAATCAAAGTACAACTTTTCCAATTCAACAATTCCAATTTAACAATTTTATCGGCCTCTCTTTATACTTTTTGAATCAATTGTTAGTATATTTTTACACCTTTTGAATCAATTGCTAGTATGTTATGGTCGCTACTGTTAACTGGAGTTGAAAAATCAAAATTCATAAAAGAAAATAATTTTATAGAGTTTTCTATATTTGAAGTCTAAAAATAAAACAAGTTAGAGTGTGTATAAATTTTAAATTCAAAAATAAAAAGTTTATATTTTAAATATTCTTTTGCGCATATAAAAGAACTATTGATGTTGATAAGACTTTCTACAGATCTTCATAGCTCCGTCCAAAAGAGCTATGTAGAGATTTGGAGTACTTTTTTTAAATTAGTATGGTTGAAAGTTTCCTCTTTTAACATTCAATTAAAAAATACTCAATGAATAAGGAGCTTTCAAAATTCAAAGTTCAACCTTAAAGGTTTCCTCTTTCAACACCTCAATCTAAAGTAAGATGTTGTAGTGAACTAAATTTTAAGGTAAAATGTTGAGTAAGATGTCGTAGTGAACTAAATTTTAAGGTAAAATGTTGTACTAAACTAATTTAAGTAGAACTAAAGTTCATAGTGAAGGCAGAAAACTTCTTTAATTAAAACTCGGATATTTACTTCACTGAAATTTTAGTGTTAAAACTCCAAAATTTAATATTGCATGAAATTTGGCACTCAACCCGGTACCAATTTCCTTTTAACCACGATATTTTTACAGTTATTTCTGTGATAAGTTTGCTTCATTGGCAATATTAATATATTATTCCGAGTGCGTTCACAAGGTATTATTATTAATAAGAATCTCGTTGTTAAATTAAATATATATCGTCCAAAACGATGCAGTCAGTGGTTAGAATGCAAAACGGTTTGATGTGGAAATTTTAATATACTTTGTAATTCAATAATAAACTATAAATTGGCATTCTCAGTGAGTACTAAACACTGATGTTATTCTATTATGATGCGTTGAAGTGTGTTTTCTAGAGAAATTTCATGGTGAGTTACTTTCCAACCGTAAGTAATAAAATGGTCCAAAATATTTATTTTATCATATATTTTGTTTATGTGGGTTGGATTTGCTATTAGAGGAACTTAGGTTTATATTTTTGTTGTAAAGTTGTATGGTAAAGATATTTTTGGATATTTAATTATTATTTTTTGGTAAAATAATTTTATTTTTTTTTAAATTTTATTTATAAAATTTATATATTTAAAATTAATATATTTAATTTACTATACTCATTTATATATATATATAAAACAAGAAACATTTTAAAATTTGATTTATCAAATATTTAAATAAAATAAAATTTTAGCTCCAAGAGTTAGCTCAATCGGTTAAATCAAGTGCCTCGCCAATGGGAGGTCATAGGGTAAAATCCTGAAAGCTGTTGGGGTCCGGTCAGTAAATAGGTCTTCGGGTGGCGTCCACTCAGTGTTGAACAATCCTGGACGTAACCCCGGTATCCATGAAACAGAAAGTGAAAAAAAAAAAATTAAATAAATCAAAGTTTTTAAGAGTAATTTTTTAAGTAATTTAAGTACCATCTTAAATAAATTATAATTAAAGATAAAATATTTTTAATATTTAATAACTTTATATTAATTTATTTCTTAAATATTATTATTTATCTATTATCTTTAATTAATTTATTTTTCATAAATAATAATTTACTTACATTTTTTATACACAAGATTATATTATCAAAAAGATAATAATTAAAATTTTAGCCCTTAAAGGTTGATAATTAGAGTAATCTGAATTATGAGAAAATAAAATTGTTTAAAAAATATTAAGTTTAATTGATGGTATCGTAATTCGAGGAAGGTATTATGTAAAAATAGCCTTATAAAAATATTTATCTGTGAATGAATAAGTCTAAAGTATTAATTTTTGAAATTTAAAAACACTTTAAAATTATGTCAAAGTATTTATGAATTTTTCACTTTATTAAATTTCAACCAAATATTGCCACTTTATTTAAATAAAAGTGAGAGTAGAAGATGGTTTTCTCCTCAAGTGTAATAGTAGAGATTGTATTTTTGGTGTTGCAATATAAGAACAAGGCATTTAAATAGAGGACTCATCTATAATGATTACGTGATACTCTAAAAAATTCCATATAACAATCTACAATTGAATATAAGAAAATATTCTTTAGTATATGTATTCTATGAATGATAATGTAGAATCCAAGGAATTTTTTGCAGTGTTGGTGGTAGATTGGTAGATTTGTCAAATGTGATGTTTTTTGTAGTGTCAAATTTTGTTTCGAGTACAAGATGGTGATTAGTAGAATGCCTTCATATTTTCTTTTTCTAGCTAGTGAAGATTGCTTAAAGTTTTGGGGTTGAACATGAAATGTTGCTTCATCCATGGCCCATCTGGGTTTTTCTTTTTGGAGGTTACAAAACATCTTGTAGCATGTCTTTCTGTTGAGAAGAGCAAAGATTTCTCTAGTTTAGAAATGTCCACTTCAAGGATCCATTTTAAAATAATCACCTCAATCTCAATGTTATCATAAAACAATAAAAATATTTAAAAATAATAATTATAATTTTTTTGGAAGAATCCTCAAATCCATTAGTCACCTCCAACAACTAAAAAATATAAATCTTACTTTGAACTAGTTATCGGGCTTGTAACTCTTGGGAAATGTGTGAAGTTACTACAACTAGATCTATCATATAATAGGCTCATAAGGAACATAGGTAATGTTGGACAACAATGCTTAAAGTTATAGTGAATGACATTCCCTATGCCCACTTCTAGGATCCCTTCTAAACAAATCATCTCAATCTCAACCCCATCATTAAAAGAATAAAAGATTTAAAGAAAAAAAAATTATAATCTCTGTGGAAGAATCCCCAAATCCATTGGCGCCTTGAACAACTAGAAAAACTAAATCTTGCTAGAAATCATTCATTGGATAATATACATGTAACTCTGCTGAAATGTGTGAAGTCACTACAACTAGACCTATCATATAACACACTCACATGGCATATGGCTAATGAAATTTGGGGTCCCCCTAGTAAACCTATTGTAAAGTTAGATTAGTTTATTACTTGTTGTTAGAGGGAGCAATTTATTTTGCAAAGGAAACAATGCCAAGTTAGACAACATCTAGATAACATAACATATCAGATCTCTTCATCTATACTCTTCTTCCATGATACAGACTTATGTCGTTTCATTTGCAACATCTAATGTAATTATTAATTTAAGATATTCTAATAAATTTTTAAAATATGTTTTTGCATTGTTCATGAAAAAGTATAATGTAGATCGGTTTTCATAATAACCACACATCCCTCCTAAATCCATCCTAAAGCCTGTAACTCGCGTATATACGCGGCTTTCCTTCATGAAACTTGCGTATGAGAATTAGAACACTGAAGTTTTACACCTTCAGCTCCCCCTGAGTTTGTTATGTCTGTGCTGTGCTGAGTACCCTGTGCTGTGCCATATTTTTCTGACTGAACTTCCTTTTTCTTCCATATCTTCAAGCATGTTGATGATTTCTTCTTATCATGAGCTTTGTTCCTGCAATCTCTTGCTTTATGTCCAAACTTGTTACATGCATAGCATCTTACATGTTTCATATTCCTCCTGTAGCAATCAGCAGCTTTGTGGCCAAACATATTGCAAGAAAAACAATATCCATTAAAGTACCTCGAATGTGATGATCTTTCTGCATGATGGTCTTGAAACCTTCTTCTTCTACATATGGCTGCAACATGTCCAAGATTATGACATACATAACATTCAACATTATTCAGTGGAGGAAATAATCGTCTATCACGTCCATAGTTAGGAGTAAAGAATCTTCCTTGAGGAATTTCTTTCCTTGGTTGTTCCTTGTTGGGCATTTCAGATTTCTCATTAGAGTTTCTTGCCTCACCTTGTGAACTAGATTCACCTTCAATATATCCACGAAAACCAAGACCAGTCTTGATAGCAGGAGATCTTTGACTATTAAGAATATCATCCAAGACTTTAGTACTATCTTGAAATCGTAAAAGCTTATCCTTTTCTTCTATTTTACCTTTCAAGATATTTACCTCAACTTGATGTTGTTCTTCCTTTTCAAGACATTGCTTCTCCAAGGTCTCTTCAGCTTTCCTTCCTTCATCCAACTGATGCCTTAGTTTGAGGATCTCGTTTTCTTGCTCTTTATTCAGTGCTAGCAGCATTTCTCGAATTCTGGAGGCACATTCTAACTGATCTTCTAATCTGATGATTTCTTCCTTGAGGGCATTCTCCCTTTTGTTAGGTAGATCTTGTTGATCTATGATTTGATCTGATGCTTCATTTGCTTGTCCATCTTCAATCTGAGATGCTTCAGGATCTGAACACTTGCTTCCACTCAACGGCAGGTTGTCATTTTTCCTTTGAGCTGTCTTCTTCTTCTGACGTGCTTTCTTCCCCATTGTTCTACGAATCTCCTTCAAGCGATCAAGCTTCTCTGAAGGACCCGCTCCGATACCAATTGTTGGAAATAATACTGAGAGGGGGGGTGAATCAGTATTATCAGATCAGATAAAACTTTTCAATTTCATACTCAGAAACATATACGCGCCTTCAGTTAAGTGAACCCGCGTGTACACGCGACTGTGTCTAATGCAACTAGCGTATATCCAGAGATCTTATGATTCAGTTAATCTTATCTTCAGTAAATGCATCAGAACATTATTAAGCATATTAACAGTAAACAGGTGCAGTATAACAGAACAGATCATCACACAAAAGCCACACACATGAACACCATGATATAAGGTGGAAACCCAATGTGGGTGAAAACCACCTGCTGCAATTTGTCTCTTTCTTCTTTAATGAGAACTTCTTTTACAATGTACTGGTGCAGTCCTTTACCAGCACGCAGGCTACAACCTGCAGAGGGCTACAACCCTCTTAGCTCTTGTACTAGCCGATCCATTTACTAGTACGTAGGTGCCTACCTACAAAATGCTTCTTTACTCGTTTTCCAGCTGCTAGTGGAAGGGAGCTACAACCCCCTGGCTCTTGTACTGGCTGATATGTTTACCAGTACGTAGGTGCCGGCCTACGAGCTACCCGGGACCACGTTTCATACATTTTCATACTGGATCCATAAGACAATCATCATTGTAGTACAACCTGCATCATTAATCACTGAAACACCCAATTCTGAATCACTGTAACCCTATCAACAATAACCAGACAATCATAGCAACAACCAGATCCAGCTCCATATTCAAATATCATACTTCACATTGTATACGCTACTTGGATGAACCCAACCTGCGTGTATACGCTCTTTTACCAAAACCAACTCGCGTACAGATCTATAAATTCAACCTTAAAACTCTGCAGCTATATCAGACATCAAAACATACCCAGATCATAATAATAAACATGCGTCAGTAGATCTGATCTATCCACAGGCAAACCATATGAAGATAATCATTCCAAGCCTTGAGATCTCGTTCCATCATTCATCATCCTCCATATGAGTGAAACCTTGGTTCAGATCACCAACCCATAACCAGCACTTGGATCACACACTTTCTCAGATCTTCATCACTCACACTTCCTCACTTTGGCCTAGTGATCTTCTCCTTATATAGCCTTAGGCCTTGCTCAATACCAAGAGCCAAAACCATAGTAACACAATACCATCAACCTCGAAACTAGGGATCGACACGTCCGTCGAGACACCATGGTCCAAAACCATAGGCACAACTTCCAAGGACTAACTGCCACTGACCAAAGGTACGTTTTCACATGTACGCGCTTTTACTGAATCCAACCTGCGTGTACACGCTGATTCTCCTTGCTGAACCTGCGTATATCTCTCTCTTGTCCTGCTGTACTGAGATCTGTCCACTAGTTAAGTTGCCATCACCTGTACCAGTCTCTGAGCACCTGTACCAACCTCTGAGTGAGTTGCCATCAAGGACAACACTTGAATCATAATGCCAACAATCTCCCCCTTTGGACTTGATGGCAACCACCACACCAAGTCACTCTCCCCCTTTGACATCAAGGGCAAAGGGTGGACCAAGATATTCTCTTCTTTGGTATACCTTCTGCTGTCCATACTGCTGTCCATACTCCCCTGAGTACATGCTGAAATCTCCAAATGTGCTCCCCCTTTGTGTATGCCAAAGTGTACCAATCTATCCATCCTGCTCTTGCTGAATTGTGCTGTTCATGCTCCCCTTGACTGTAGGCAAGATCTGCAAAAGATGTTCTTCAAGAAGAACAAAGACTTATACATTATAGAAGACCTTCCTATCACCAAAGACTCAATACATACATTCATCACCCAACCTAGTGGGGATATACCAATATTGACTCATCCACCTAACCATGTGGAGATACATTAAGAGTTTACTCATGACAATACATAAACATTTCATCATTCATCCCAGGCATAGTGGGGAAACCAACATAGGCCGTTACATGACCTTGACATCATAAAAGAGATATCACAAAGAGATACATGACATAGTGATGAAATATCTAGACCAAGACTTATGAAAGCCACCAGCAGCATCATGATCTATACCATAAGCATCAGCCTGCAATACCATTCCTAAACAGCAAGATGTATCATTTAGCTTCATAGACTTTATCAACAACTTCTAACCATAATGCCAACAATGAATTATTTGAAGAATCTGCTCCCCCTGAGTGTGAGCCAACCATGTCTGAACCATTTCCTGAGTCTGTTCTGCTCCCCCTGAGCCTGAGCCAACCATGACTGAACCTGGGTCTGTTCTGCTGCCCTTTCTCCATATACGCGACTTTGAAGCCTGTAACTCGCGTATATACGCGGCTTTCCTTCATGAAACTTGCGTATGAGAATTAGAACACTGAAGTTTTACACCTTCAGCTCCCCCTGAGTTTGTTATGTCTGTGCTGTGCTGAGTACCCTGTGCTGTGCCATATTTTTCTGACTGAACTTCCTTTTTCTTCCATATCTTCAAGCATGTTGATGATTTCTTCTTATCATGAGCTTTGTTCCTGCAATCTCTTGCTTTATGTCCAAACTTGTTACATGCATAGCATCTTACATGTTTCATATTCCTCCTGTAGCAATCAGCAGCTTTGTGGCCAAACATATTGCAAGAAAAACAATATCCATTAAAGTACCTCGAATGTGATGATCTTTCTGCATGATGGTCTTGAAACCTTCTTCTTCTACATATGGCTGCAACATGTCCAAGATTATGACATACATAACATTCAACATTATTCAGTGGAGGAAATAATCGTCTATCACGTCCATAGTTAGGAGTAAAGAATCTTCCTTGAGGAATTTCTTTCCTTGGTTGTTCCTTGTTGGGCATTTCAGATTTCTCATTAGAGTTTCTTGCCTCACCTTGTGAACTAGATTCACCTTCAATATATCCACGAAAACCAAGACCAGTCTTGATAGCAGGAGATCTTTGACTATTAAGAATATCATCCAAGACTTTAGTACTATCTTGAAATCGTAAAAGCTTATCCTTTTCTTCTATTTTACCTTTCAAGATATTTACCTCAACTTGATGTTGTTCTTCCTTTTCAAGACATTGCTTCTCCAAGGTCTCTTCAGCTTTCCTTCCTTCATCCAACTGATGCCTTAGTTTGAGGATCTCGTTTTCTTGCTCTTTATTCAGTGCTAGCAGCATTTCTCGAATTCTGGAGGCACATTCTAACTGATCTTCTAATCTGATGATTTCTTCCTTGAGGGCATTCTCCCTTTTGTTAGGTAGATCTTGTTGATCTATGATTTGATCTGATGCTTCATTTGCTTGTCCATCTTCAATCTGAGATGCTTCAGGATCTGAACACTTGCTTCCACTCAACGGCAGGTTGTCATTTTTCCTTTGAGCTGTCTTCTTCTTCTGACGTGCTTTCTTCCCCATTGTTCTACGAATCTCCTTCAAGCGATCAAGCTTCTCTGAAGGACCCGCTCCGATACCAATTGTTGGAAATAATACTGAGAGGGGGGGTGAATCAGTATTATCAGATCAGATAAAACTTTTCAATTTCATACTCAGAAACATATACGCGCCTTCAGTTAAGTGAACCCGCGTGTACACGCGACTGTGTCTAATGCAACTAGCGTATATCCAGAGATCTTATGATTCAGTTAATCTTATCTTCAGTAAATGCATCAGAACATTATTAAGCATATTAACAGTAAACAGGTGCAGTATAACAGAACAGATCATCACACAAAAGCCACACACATGAACACCATGATATAAGGTGGAAACCCAATGTGGGTGAAAACCACCTGCTGCAATTTGTCTCTTTCTTCTTTAATGAGAACTTCTTTTACAATGTACTGGTGCAGTCCTTTACCAGCACGCAGGCTACAACCTGCAGAGGGCTACAACCCTCTTAGCTCTTGTACTAGCCGATCCATTTACTAGTACGTAGGTGCCTACCTACAAAATGCTTCTTTACTCGTTTTCCAGCTGCTAGTGGAAGGGAGCTACAACCCCCTGGCTCTTGTACTGGCTGATATGTTTACCAGTACGTAGGTGCCGGCCTACGAGCTACCCGGGACCACGTTTCATACATTTTCATACTGGATCCATAAGACAATCATCATTGTAGTACAACCTGCATCATTAATCACTGAAACACCCAATTCTGAATCACTGTAACCCTATCAACAATAACCAGACAATCATAGCAACAACCAGATCCAGCTCCATATTCAAATATCATACTTCACATTGTATACGCTACTTGGATGAACCCAACCTGCGTGTATACGCTCTTTTACCAAAACCAACTCGCGTACAGATCTATAAATTCAACCTTAAAACTCTGCAGCTATATCAGACATCAAAACATACCCAGATCATAATAATAAACATGCGTCAGTAGATCTGATCTATCCACAGGCAAACCATATGAAGATAATCATTCCAAGCCTTGAGATCTCGTTCCATCATTCATCATCCTCCATATGAGTGAAACCTTGGTTCAGATCACCAACCCATAACCAGCACTTGGATCACACACTTTCTCAGATCTTCATCACTCACACTTCCTCACTTTGGCCTAGTGATCTTCTCCTTATATAGCCTTAGGCCTTGCTCAATACCAAGAGCCAAAACCATAGTAACACAATACCATCAACCTCGAAACTAGGGATCGACACGTCCGTCGAGACACCATGGTCCAAAACCATAGGCACAACTTCCAAGGACTAACTGCCACTGACCAAAGGTACGTTTTCACATGTACGCGCTTTTACTGAATCCAACCTGCGTGTACACGCTGATTCTCCTTGCTGAACCTGCGTATATCTCTCTCTTGTCCTGCTGTACTGAGATCTGTCCACTAGTTAAGTTGCCATCACCTGTACCAGTCTCTGAGCACCTGTACCAACCTCTGAGTGAGTTGCCATCAAGGACAACACTTGAATCATAATGCCAACAATCTCCCCCTTTGGACTTGATGGCAACCACCACACCAAGTCACTCTCCCCCTTTGACATCAAGGGCAAAGGGTGGACCAAGATATTCTCTTCTTTGGTATACCTTCTGCTGTCCATACTGCTGTCCATACTCCCCCTGAGTACATGCTGAAATCTCCAAATGTGCTCCCCCTTTGTGTATGCCAAAGTGTACCAATCTATCCATCCTGCTCTTGCTGAATTGTGCTGTTCATGCTCCCCTTGACTGTAGGCAAGATCTGCAAAAGATGTTCTTCAAGAAGAACAAAGACTTATACATTATAGAAGACCTTCCTATCACCAAAGACTCAATACATACATTCATCACCCAACCTAGTGGGGATATACCAATATTGACTCATCCACCTAACCATGTGGAGATACATTAAGAGTTTACTCATGACAATACATAAACATTTCATCATTCATCCCAGGCATAGTGGGGAAACCAACATAGGCCGTTACATGACCTTGACATCATAAAAGAGATATCACAAAGAGATACATGACATAGTGATGAAATATCTAGACCAAGACTTATGAAAGCCACCAGCAGCATCATGATCTATACCATAAGCATCAGCCTGCAATACCATTCCTAAACAGCAAGATGTATCATTTAGCTTCATAGACTTTATCAACAACTTCTAACCATAATGCCAACAATGAATTATTTGAAGAATCTGCTCCCCCTGAGTGTGAGCCAACCATGTCTGAACCATTTCCTGAGTCTGTTCTGCTCCCCCTGAGCCTGAGCCAACCATGACTGAACCTGGGTCTGTTCTGCTGCCCTTTCTCCATATACGCGACTTTGAAGCCTGTAACTCGCGTATATACGCGGCTTTCCTTCATGAAACTTGCGTATGAGAATTAGAACACTGAAGTTTTACACCTTCAGCTCCCCCTGAGTTTGTTATGTCTGTGCTGTGCTGAGTACCCTGTGCTGTGCCATATTTTTCTGACTGAACTTCCTTTTTCTTCCATATCTTCAAGCATGTTGATGATTTCTTCTTATCATGAGCTTTGTTCCTGCAATCTCTTGCTTTATGTCCAAACTTGTTACATGCATAGCATCTTACATGTTTCATATTCCTCCTGTAGCAATCAGCAGCTTTGTGGCCAAACATATTGCAAGAAAAACAATATCCATTAAAGTACCTCGAATGTGATGATCTTTCTGCATGATGGTCTTGAAACCTTCTTCTTCTACATATGGCTGCAACATGTCCAAGATTATGACATACATAACATTCAACATTATTCAGTGGAGGAAATAATCGTCTATCACGTCCATAGTTAGGAGTAAAGAATCTTCCTTGAGGAATTTCTTTCCTTGGTTGTTCCTTGTTGGGCATTTCAGATTTCTCATTAGAGTTTCTTGCCTCACCTTGTGAACTAGATTCACCTTCAATATATCCACGAAAACCAAGACCAGTCTTGATAGCAGGAGATCTTTGACTATTAAGAATATCATCCAAGACTTTAGTACTATCTTGAAATCGTAAAAGCTTATCCTTTTCTTCTATTTTACCTTTCAAGATATTTACCTCAACTTGATGTTGTTCTTCCTTTTCAAGACATTGCTTCTCCAAGGTCTCTTCAGCTTTCCTTCCTTCATCCAACTGATGCCTTAGTTTGAGGATCTCGTTTTCTTGCTCTTTATTCAGTGCTAGCAGCATTTCTCGAATTCTGGAGGCACATTCTAATTGATCTTCTAATCTGATGATTTCTTCCTTGAGGGCATTCTCCCTTTTGTTAGGTAGATCTTGTTGATCTATGATTTGATCTGATGCTTCATTTGCTTGTCCATCTTCAATCTGAGATGCTTCAGGATCTGAACACTTGCTTCCACTCAACGGCAGGTTGTCATTTTTCCTTTGAGCTGTCTTCTTCTTCTGACGTGCTTTCTTCCCCATTGTTCTACGAATCTCCTTCAAGCGATCAAGCTTCTCTGAAGGACCCGCTCCGATACCAATTGTTGGAAATAATACTGAGAGGGGGGGTGAATCAGTATTATCAGATCAGATAAAACTTTTCAATTTCATACTCAGAAACATATACGCGCCTTCAGTTAAGTGAACCCGCGTGTACACGCGACTGTGTCTAATGCAACTAGCGTATATCCAGAGATCTTATGATTCAGTTAATCTTATCTTCAGTAAATGCATCAGAACATTATTAAGCATATTAACAGTAAACAGGTGCAGTATAACAGAACAGATCATCACACAAAAGCCACACACATGAACACCATGATATAAGGTGGAAACCCAATGTGGGTGAAAACCACCTGCTGCAATTTGTCTCTTTCTTCTTTAATGAGAACTTCTTTTACAATGTACTGGTGCAGTCCTTTACCAGCACGCAGGCTACAACCTGCAGAGGGCTACAACCCTCTTAGCTCTTGTACTAGCCGATCCATTTACTAGTACGTAGGTGCCTACCTACAAAATGCTTCTTTACTCGTTTTCCAGCTGCTAGTGGAAGGGAGCTACAACCCCCTGGCTCTTGTACTGGCTGATATGTTTACCAGTACGTAGGTGCCGGCCTACGAGCTACCCGGGACCACGTTTCATACATTTTCATACTGGATCCATAAGACAATCATCATTGTAGTACAACCTGCATCATTAATCACTGAAACACCCAATTCTGAATCACTGTAACCCTATCAGCAATAACCAGACAATCATAGCAACAACCAGATCCAGCTCCATATTCAAATATCATACTTCACATTGTATACGCTACTTGGATGAACCCAACCTGCGTGTATACGCTCTTTTACCAAAACCAACTCGCGTACAGATCTATAAATTCAACCTTAAAACTCTGCAGCTATATCAGACATCAAAAAATACCCAGATCATAATAATAAACATGCGTCAGTAGATCTGATCTATCCACATGCAAACCATATGAAGATAATCATTCCAAGCCTTGAGATCTCGTTCCATCATTCATCATCCTCCATATGAGTGAAACCTTGGTTCAGATCACCAACCCATAACCAGCACTTGGATCACACACTTTCTCAGATCTTCATCACTCACACTTCCTCACTTTGGCCTAGTGATCTTCTCCTTATATAGCCTTAGGCCTTGCTCAATACCAAGAGCCAAAACCATAGTAACACAATACCATCAACCTCGAAACTAGGGATCGACACGTCCGTCGAGACACCATGGTCCAAAACCATAGGCACAACTTCCAAGGACTAACTGCCACTGACCAAAGGTACGTTTTCACATGTACGCGCTTTTACTGAATCCAACCTGCGTGTACACGCTGATTCTCCTTGCTGAACCTGCGTATATCTCTCTCTTGTCCTGCTGTACTGAGATCTGTCCACTAGTTAAGTTGCCATCACCTGTACCAGTCTCTGAGCACCTGTACCAACCTCTGAGTGAGTTGCCATCAAGGACAACACTTGAATCATAATGCCAACATCCGGTCCATGAGAAGGAGATGACTGTCATCCACTGTCTTCATGTGTGGAGGCATTACCTGATTGGGAAGTAGTTTGTTGTCAAGACTGACAACGTTGCAGCAAGTTATTTTGCATCACAACCAAAGCTTTCTGCGAAGCAAGCTCGTTGGCAGGACTTCTTGGTAGAATTCGACATGACTATCGAGTATAGATCGGGAAGGCACAATGTGGTAGCAGATGCCCTTAGCAGGCAAGGACAACTTGCAGCATTAGAAGGAGAAGACCAGGCAACTAGGAGTAGGAGTTGAGTTCAGATGTCAGAAGAGATGCAGAATAAGATCAAGGAAAGTGTTGAAACCGATACTATGGCACAGAATATAGTGAAGCAGATAAAGGAGGGGAAGACACAAAAGTTCTTTCTACGAGACGGGTTCTTATTCTTTGGAAACCGACTCTATGTTCCAAAGTCATCTGGACTCAGGAGGCATCTTTTGAAGGAGTGCCACGACTCGCCATGGGCTGGCCACCCAGGGATGCGTCATTCTTTGGCATTGTTGGAGAGAGGGTTCTTTTGGGAGAAGATGCGGGAGGATGTAGAGGAGTATGTACATACATGCATCATTTGTCAGCAGGACAAATCGGATACTCAAAGACAAGGAGGACTGTTGCAGCCTTTACCGATTCCTAAGAGACCGTGGATGAGTGTCTCGATGGACTTCATCACTCAGTTGCCACAGGTTCAGGGGTATAATGGGATAATGGTCATGGTTGATCGTTTTTCCAAGTATGCTGTCTTTGTTCCTACAAAGATACCATGTGGAGCCGAGCGGACTGCGGAGTTGTTCTTTAAGAACATAGTGAAGTATTGGGGGATGCCATTAAGCATCGTGTCGGATAGAGATCCGTGTTTTATAGGCAGATTTTGGACCACATTGTTCAAGTTAGTCGGCATAGAGTTGTTGATGAGTTCGAGTTACCATCCGCAGACAGATGGGCAGATCGAGAGGATCAACACATTGATGGAGGACTACTTGAGACATTATGTGACGGCTGATCAGAAGAATTGGCCTGAACTCTTGGATATTGCTTAGTTTAGCTACAATATTCAAAAGAGTTCTGTGACGGGGTATAGTCCATTTGAGTTGGTGAATGGACAGATGCCGGTTGCACCACATACTTTAGTGACGGGAGGCTTCTTGAGGAGTCCTCATGCGAAGAAGTTCATGAAGGCTTGGGAGGAGACCTTGGAGTTAGCACGGTTGCGATTGCACGATGCTGCAAGGAGGATGAAAAAGTATGCTGATCGGGGGAGACGGGAGGCACACTTTAGTGTGGGAGATATGTTGTTTCTCAGGATTACCGGGGAGCAGTTTCAGCCAGCCAAAGGGACTGCGAGCAAATTGACACGGAAGTATGAGGGACCATTCTGAGTGAAGAAGAGAGTGGGGGAAGTTGCTTATGAGCTAGAGCTTCCGCACCATATGCACATGAAGCATCCAGTTTTTCATGTGAGTCAGTTGAAAAGATGTAGACTTGATTCAGACCATCCAGAGAGAGCTGAACGACCGAGAGGACCAGCCGGGATTGTGGACAAGCCAGGACTAGAGTTGGAGAAGATTTTGAGCTATCGAACAATAGGGATTGGTTGCCACATGAAACGAGAGTATCTTGTCAAATGGAAGAACGCAGCAGAGGAGGAAAGTTGGGAATCGGAGGACTCACTTTGGAGATTGAAGAAGAAGATTGCGAAGTATGAACGGAAGATACTGAGGCAGTCGGGATTGTCGAGGGCGACAATGATTTCCAGTGGAGGAGGATGTGACGACCTGCGGTCATTGGCCGACCGGGCGCACGCGCTTACCTCCGTGAAAAACAACTGAGGCAGAAATGCGACGAGCACCAACAATGAGGCGCGGTTATGATATAGCGCGCGGACAGATTGGCGCGCTACTTATAGGTGAGCTGGGCATATACAAATGGTGGGTGAGCCGACTTGACATAGGGGTGTCGCACCATCGGTTGAGGGCGTCGGCTCATGTTGAACGATGGCGTTGGAGGGTCGGCTGGTTGGAGGTCGCCCACGGTTGGAGGCGTATATACACTTGGTGGAAACGCTCATTTCAACCATCGCACTTCGCATCATCTCCTTGCATAAGAGGTAGGGCGAAGGCGCACTTAAAGTCGCAGCAAGTTGTGTGGATGCGCCTGTCGAGTCGGACAAGGCAAGGCACGTCATGCAGCGCGGTTGAGGCGCGGGTGGAGGGTGCGCTAGGGCGCCCGCCCGCCAAGTCTTGGTGAACGAGTTCGGTTGTACATGAGCGCGGGTTGTGCACGGGCGCGCCTGCCCGTTTGACATAAACTTGTGTGTTGTTGTATTGTATTTTGGGTGGAGTGTTGTGGTGTGACCAATGTGTGCTCTTGCACGGGCGGGCGCCCAACCTCGTTTATGAATGCCGGTGGAGCGCTGCTCCCGGTCATTGTAATATTTCTTCATATATAATAAAAGAAGATTTCCTCTTGCATATTGTTGGGTTATTATTGCTTTTCATGTATTATTAATGGATTCTGCACATTAATAATGTTAATTCATGGTTATTATGAATTGTTGAAGGCATAGTTCGTAAAGTTAATCTAACTATGGAAAGAGTTGGTAACTTAGGCAGTGCCGCACCTGGCCAATTTAAGGAAAAAAGAATTGAGGGCGTGACAACGAGAGTGCAGTAGGAGCGATATGGTTACGACGAAGGAGCGTACATGATGTAGGAGGAGCGAGAGGGTCAGCGAAGGAGGAGGAATGGAGTTACACGATATCAGAGGAGCCAGAGAGTTGGCGAGGCAAGAGCAAGAGAAAGAGCAAGGGTGAAGTTTAATTTCGTTATTTTTAGATTAATAATTTAATCTCACACGGTTACTTTTATCTTTTTATCATAAATAGCTTTCTCATAAATATCGATTTAGACCAGCACAAAATTCAGGGGTTAGCATATATAATACATAGTTACCAAATATTCGAATTCGATTCGATATGGAAAAAATCTGACATTATAAAATTCAATAGAGAAAAATTCAACATTATACATCTTAAAAATACTTAATTTTTTTTTTTTTAAATTTAAATAAACAATCATTATATGAAAATTCATTAAATCTTTCTCTACTAAGTATATTTATGTTTACTTATTTCCAACGTTAATTTCTCCTATTTAAAATGTTATAGACCCCTTCTCTCTAAAATAGTTTAGAAATAATGAGGATCAAAATGCATCAAATTAATTATTATTGCAGACTAGAAAAACATGTAAAAGTAAAATCTAATAATATGAGTCACAACACACAAAGCTAGAGTTCAATGTAAAAATTGAGATATTGGATATTAAAATTATGATTTAAGTGATCTCTAAATACCATGAAATTTATGTCTAAATCACTAAATAGATCTATTTGAAAATGTACATGCCATCTACAAACATTGATACAACTCCTAAAGGGTCTTTTTTCTAGATATCTACAAACTTCTAGAGAATCTTCTTGAAAGACAACAACAATGATATCCAATTTAAGATTCAAATATGAATTTAGATCATTTACTTCATGCTCATTTTGTATTATAGTTAAAAAACAATGTTACTTATAAAATAAACACCTTTAAACCTTATAAAACAATGCAATAAAAGTTACTAGGAATAATAATATGTCAAACTAGAACAATTCAATCATAAAATGTCACAAAGTTAAAACATAGTTTAAGAATTATGTGCTTATACGAAATGCTAATAGAAATAAAAAATTTATGATCATTACCATAAATGAAGGGCCAAAATTATCTTAAGGTGTGTAGGTCATCTCATCTCCATTGTCCTCATCCGCATCAGTGTATTCACTCATGAGAGAGGAATTATCACTACTAGCACTCTCATCTAGAATATCTTTGAGAAAGACATCATTCTTATTGATGTGATGTGTGGACGTAGAAGACGATCCCACAATTGGTGCTTGTGAGGTTGCACTAGATGCATTAAAAATAGGGGGAACCTCTCGTACTATATTTGAAGTTGTTTTCTTCCCCTCCAAATATTTCAGCCACAAGTGTAAATTGCAATGAATTCTAGCCAAACCTACGAATTTTCTAGCTCCTAAATGTTTTCTTTTCTTACTATGGATGAACTCATGAGTGCTCCAACTCCTTTCACATGTTGATGCACTAGTGACCTATTTTTTTACATGAAGATAACATTATATTAGTATAATAATTTACATGGAATAATTTGCAAATATACATACAAAGTATAAGTAATTATGATGCCTACATACCTGACTCCACACCCTGACTGCAAATGTTTGTAGTTGAGGTCTCTCATATCCATGGAGAAACCACCATTGAGCAGGGGTGACCTATGGATGGTGCATATCTCATAGTGCCCTAGCTGTAGTGAAAGCATGACTAGTCTCTTGCCTATATGATATTGATTGTATTCGTATTTGATATTGTATCTCAGGATCATGATACATCCTCTCCATGAAATTACAAAATCCCTCCATGATATCTCTATACTTAGGAACGTGAAAGTAATTAGGTGCTAGAAAAAGCCCCGCGACATGTAATGGCATATGCAACATACACCACCTTTTTTCCACAATTCTACATATTGGATTATAAAATGAACTATCATTCTTACATATCAATGATATGTGTTCTCTTACCCTATCCATGCCCTCATATACAAAACCCATACATGCAACATTAGAATCCACCATCCTCAATATTTGTACAATAGGCTCACAAATAGAGATGATTTTTTCTGCAGATGACCAAAACATTTCATTGAAGATTGTTTTCTCTATTTGTTTACCACCTTCTGACCTTGACAAAGGAGAGTTCACCCACTCTTCATTGCATACAAATGATCGTAATGCAGCTTTTTTCTCTACCACCCTTTGCAGTGCAATAAAATGGGTGGCAAATCTAGTGTCACCTGGTCTCAGTAGATTCCTGGTTTTGTATTTTCTAGATATACTCAAACTCAATTGGTGGTTAAGAATGAATTTGACCAGTTGCCTTGCTTGAGATATATTTACTTGCACCCAACCTATTTTACCAATGTCATGAAGGGCTAGATCAATACAATGTGCTGCACAAAGTGTCCAAAACAACTTAGGGAAATGCTCCATCAATAGCTCACCAGCACGAACACAATTGGATGCATTATTAGTGACAACTTGGACTACATTGCCCTCTCCTATAGATAATATGGTGTCCTTTGGTATCTGAAATAAATATTCAACAGTCTTTGTTTTGTCCATACAATCAATAGTAGACAAATGGATCAATCCCTGAGGACAACAAGCAAGTGTATTCACAAGATGTCTAGACTAGCGATCAGTCCAACCATCACTAAGTAAATGTTATGCTTTTAACCTGCAAGACGACACCAGAATACCAAATATGCGAAGAAATATACCCAGAACATAGAACAATGAGAAATAACAACAAGTATTTTACTATTCAGAAAGAAATGTTCACTTGCCTCTTCGAGGGGGCAACCTCCATTAGAACTGAGCTCACTTACAAAATAAGACACCATGCTCCTCGAGGGGAGTCTCTATCCTTTATATAGGATTCATACATGCAATACCATAGGGCAATACCATGGTTTTTATTAATACCATCTATCTAATACCATGGCCCATTTGCAACTAACTGTGGTCCCTTCATTAAATGCGGGTTAACCACTTACAATTATTAATATGGGCTTTATTGACTCTTTACTTAACTATAACTATGATTCAATCCTATTACACAAATAAGGGGGTTAGGGTTGGACCCTAACATGCCCTCCCCCATAAGAATAGCCTTGTCCTCAAGGCTGAAGCTATGGAAATTGCTGAAGGATAGTGGATGGTTCCCAGGTTGCATCTTCTGGAGAGGTGTCTTTCCACTTGACGAGGACTTCCTTGATCGTGCGGCCATGCAGGTGCTGTTCTTGTGTGTCAAGAACCTGTTCAGGTTGGAGCCAGACTGACCCTTCTTCATCCACTTCAAGAAGACTGGTTTGAATTTTGCAATGGTTCCTAATCACTTTCTTGAGGCATGAGACATGGAAGACTGGATGGATTTTTGCAGTGGGTGGCAAAGCTAGCTTGTAGGCGACTTCTCCAATGCGCTGAAGTACTTGATCCAGTCCGTAGAATTTTGGAGATAATTTCTGACAACCCTTGTCTTTGAGTGATGTTTGCTTATATGGTTGCAACCTCAAAAATACCTGATCCCCTTCTTGAAATTGGCGTTCTGAGCAATGTTGATCTTCCTGTTGTTTCATGCAGTTTTGAGCTTGATGAAGATTCTCTCTAAGGTGGGCCAGCATGGTTGTGCGGTTCTATAGGAGTTGATCCACTGCTTGTACCTTTGAGCATCCCTTAATATAAGAAGTAGGGGAAGGAGGGAGTTGACCATAAACTTCTTCATATGGAGTCATTTTGGTGGTGGCATGATAGTTGGTGTTATACCACATTTCGGCTAGAGGTAACCATTGTACCCAGAGATGTTGTTTTTCTGAAGTGAAACACCTAAGGTAGGTCTCTAGACATTTGTTGACTGCTTCAGTTTGACCATCAGTTTGTGGATGATAGGAAGTACTGAGTTGTAGTTGGGTACCTTGTAGCTGAAAAAGTTCCTGTCAAAAGTTACTGGTGAAGATCGGGTCACGATCAAACACAATGGAAGTGGGCATGCCATGCAATTTGAAGATCTGATCCATGAAATATTGAGCGACCAAAGTTGGTGTAAAAGGGTGGGGTTGCGCACAAAAATGAGCATACTTAGAAAGTCTGTCCACAACCACCATGATGACTGACTTGTTTCCTGACTTTGGAAGACCCGTAATGAAATCCATAGAAGCCTCCAGTCAGATTGAGGCCGGGATGGGCAATGGCTGTAATGTGCCTGGGGATTTGGCTGTTTCTCCTTTATGGCGCTGACAGACGTCGCATTCAGCTACAAAAGTAAGAATGCACTTTTTCATGCCTATCCAAAAAAATTATATTCGAGTGCGAGCATACGTCTTCTAAAAGCCCGAATGTCTTGCAGTGGGAGATGAGTGCAAGTCCACCAAAATGTGGCTTTTGAGGGTGGATGTTGGTGATATTATGACTCTGTCCTTGTAGCGAAGAATCTCATCTTGCCACGAGTAGCCTGCTGTGGAATTTGGATCTGTCTGCAATTAATTAATGAGTTGGGAGAGCGAGGGATGTGAAAACCATTCCTTGCGAGCCTCTTCAATCCATTATGGAATGGGAAGGGAAATTGAGAGCAAGGTACTTTCCTCCTCAAATTGGCAGGATAACGAATCTGCTACAATATTTTTGCGCCCTTTCTTGTAAATTTTCTCATAATCATATCCCAGAATTTTGGCAAGCCATTTATTTTGTTGTCGTGAGGATAGGCATTGCTCCAAAAAATATTTAAGGCTTTGATGGTCTGTGCGTATTTGGAAACAGCGCCCCAATAATTATGGTTGCCAGGTGTCTACTGCATGTAAGATGGCCATCATCTCCTTCTCATAGGTAGATTGTCCCAGATTCTTCCCATTTAGTTGTTGGCTTGTGAAGGCCAAGGGTCAACCTTTCTGGATTAAGACCGCCCCAATACCCGTACCAGAAGCATCACATTCAATCACAAAATATTTGTTGAAGTCGGGTAGTGCTAAGATTGGAGTGGAACACATGGCATGTTTGAGAGCTGCAAAGGCCTGTTGTACTTCATCATTCCAGAGGAATGAATTTTTCTTGAGGAGTTGAGTGAGGGGCCTAGCAATGCGACCATAATTGCGGACAAATTTGCAATAGTAGCCTGTGAGACCCAAAAATCCTCTCAAGCTCTTCAAGGTCTTTGGTTGAGGCCAATCTTGCATTGCCTGGATCTTTTTGGGGTCCACCCTAACACCTTCACGCCCCACAATGTGGCCCAAATACTCAACTTCTTCCATGCCAAAAGAGCACTTGGACATCTTGACAAATAATTTATGCTTGCGGAGCAGTTGCAAGAGCAGATCTACATGCTGAAGATGTGTGGCCCAGGTGCGACTGTAGATGAGGATGTCATCAAAGAAAACAAGGACAAATTTTCTGAGATATGGTTTGAGTAGGTGGTTCATAAGGCTCTGAAAAGTGGATGGGGCATTACAAAGACCAAATGGCATGACCAGGAACTCATAATGGCCTTCATGAGTTCAAAAAGCAGTCTTTGGAATGTCTACTTCTTTCATGCGAATTTGGTGGTAGCCTGAGTGAAGGTCGAGCTTAGTAAAGAATTGAGCCCCATTTAGTTCATCCAGCAAATCATTGACAACTGGGATGGGAAATTTATCTTTGACCGTCAACTTATTGAGTGCCCTGAATTCTGGACACATACGCCATTCCCCATCTTTCTTGAGCACCATGACCACCGACGATGAATAAGGACTAATGTTGTGATGAATGACGCCTGCTTCCAAGAGTTCCTTGATTATTTTTCAATTTCATTCTTTTGGGTGAACGGATATCTATATGGGCGCACATTTGGTGGTTGGGCTCCTGGGACCAAAGTAATGATATGATCATGTTCCCCTCTCGAGGGTGGAAGCTCATGAGGCTTGTCAAAGACTGGCACATGGTTGTTTAAGATCTGTTGCATCTCAGGATGAATATGAAGAGAATTGGGTTCGAAGGCCTGGATGGCATTAAATTGGGCTATAACTCCATGGCGGCCCTTTTTTAACAATTTTTCCATCCGATGTGAGCTGATGATAGAGGGAGCTCCTGCCTAGAGTCTGCAGAGGGTATGTGTGTGGTTGTTATGCTTAAAGCTCATATATAAATCCTCGAAATCCATTGTGATTGGACCAACTGTGCGAAGCCATTCAGTACTTAGGACAATGTCACACCCTCCCATGTGTATGAAAAACATGTGGGTCTTTAACTGATAATCCCCCATTTGAAGTTTGACATTTTCACAGTGACCTTCACATTTCATTGTCCCCCCATCAACAATTTGGACCTGGAAGTTAGAAACTACTCGGACAAAACAATGCACTGCTTCCACGACTCTTTGATGGATAAAATTATGTGTACTGCCACTATCAATCAAGACTAATACTGGGTGATGCTTAATAAAACCTATGATTTTGAGAGTTTGGGGAGAAGAAATCCTTGCCAAAGCATGCAGCGAGATAACTGGTTCTTCAGGTACATTGTCCTGCTGGTTGTCCTCTTCTTCCTCCTCTGGTTCCTCAAGTGGTGGGCTTCCTCCGATGAACTGTGATCAGTAGCATAAATTTGAAATAATTTGGGCTCCTTGCATTTATGCCCAGGGGAGTATTTCTCATCACAATAGTAACACAATCCTTGCTTTCTTCTTTCTACCATTTCTGCTGGTGACACCTTTTGAACCTTGAGTGTTTGGGTAGTGCTTTGAGCTTGTGTGGGACGACCCTTGGCAATAAAATTTGGGCAATTGGACTGGGCCACTAACGCACGTTCTACTTTAGGAGCTATCCTGCAAGCATGGAGCCATGAGCTAGGGTGGTGCAGTTAGATGTGGGTTTGTATGGCTTCTTTGAGACCATTGACAAAACATTCCATGTAGAACTCAACTTGTAGACCTCCAGTGCGGAAAGCTAAGGCTTCAAAGGCTATAATATATTCGTTCACTGGTCTTGTCTGTTGGAGATTAGTGAGACGACCCAAAAAATCAGATTCATGGTCAAAGCGATTCGTAAGAGCTTTTTTGAATGTCTGCCAAGTCAAGGGCCTTCCATAGAAACATTGATGCCATTGCCACCATTGCCATCTTTCATTTTCCAAGTACATGATACCCTCACTAAGCTGAGTCGCATCATCCAGGATGTAATTCAGTGTGAAATATTGCTCCATTTGTGCTATCCATGCGGCCGGGTGACAGCCATCAAATTTATACATGTCCAACTTGGGTGGTCGCGGATGGGATTGTTGGTGGGTGCCAAAGAGGTGAAGAGACTGGCTAGACTCGCCCTCAATGTTTTCATTGCCAATATATGCCTTTGTGCGTTCCGCCACCTTGCCCTTAGAGAGTGTTTCATTTATGTTGTTGAGCTGCAACATGACCTGGTTCAATTGTGATTCAAGGTTGTCAATCCTCTCATTGGCCATAGCTTGAGCTCTAGTTTATACCATGCACCGATCCGCTGTACTTGAAATTTGGGACCGCCCGAAATTTTTGGCACTAATAATTGAATGGTACCACCTTGCTCAGCTCGTTGACCAGATTCTTATGGGCTAAGTCACCAATAAGCATCTCGAGGGGTCTCATACATTTTTTTTTATACTCCGAATGGAGTTTTACTCCTTGCTTAGGAATACTGCAGTAACCGAATCCTATAAATGTCAATGTTGCCTAAAGTCCTACAAAAATCATGCCTAGGTATAGGAACCCCCACAATTAGTCAGATTTGAATGGCAGATCTAATTGTTGCGACGGCTATAGAGCCCAAACTGCTAGATCTGGATGGCGGATCTGATGGATCTGGCAGAACTGATTGCTGCTGTGGATCTGATGGATCTGAATGGCTAATCTTATAGATCTGAATGACGGAATTGATTACTGCTGCTGCGACAAAAACCCACTTGTGAGATCTGATCTGGCAAAGATTATGCGTGATTCAGAGATAGAGAAGGGAACTATGGTCTCCAGGAGTGTCAGGGGCTACAGATCGCAATATACATAAGGGTCTGGCTGTAGTACTCAGCCCCATTTTTTAGGGCACTAACCAAGGAGGATCAACTGTACCCTTAGCCATACAACCTGACCACCCTATCGTACGCGCGAGTAATCTCTCCGAGTGCTGTTCTCGGTGTATTGTAGCAGCAAGATGGCCAATAGTTTATCTATGGCGAAGTTTCATGGGAGCTAGGGGGCTTCCGATATACCCAGAGGGTACTTGGAAGACAGTTCGTGCGCGGTTCTTTCTAATGCGCTACTACTTGAAGGGGTACCCATAGGGGTTACAAGGGAGTCTAACAAGTGTGACCACCTCTTGTATTTCCTGCGTGCATGCCTCCCCAAATCTGTAGGTTTATGTGCTCAACGACAGATCCCGCGGTTTAAAGATGCCGAAACACGTCTCTAGACAAGTTTTTTTTTTGCTAAAAATTGGAGATCCCACCAACCCTGGAAGGCACTCTGATACCACTTGTTATGCTCTTAACCTACAAGACGATACCAGAATACCAAATATGCGAAGAAATATACCCATAACATAGAACAATTAGAAATAACAGTAAGTATTTTATTATTTAGAAAGCAATGTTCACTTACCTCTTTGAGGGAGCAACCTCTAATAGAGCTGAGCTCACTTACAAAATAAGACACCATGCTCCTCGAGGGGAGTCGCTATCCTTTATATAGGATTCATACATGCAATACCATGGGGAAATACTATGGTTTTTATTAATACCATCTATCTAATACCATGGTCCATTTGCAACTAATTGTGGTCCCTTCATTAAATGCGAGTTAACCACTTACAATTATTAATATGGGCTTTATTGACTCTTTGCTTAACTATAACTATGACTCGATCCTATTACATAAATAAAGGGGTTAGTGTTGGACCCTAATAGTAAAGTACATCCAGAAATAGCCCATGAATCCCTTATTGGTTTAACTCTTTCCTCTATTCTTTGTTTTCTCCTATCAATTCCTTCGGTCCTAAGACTTTCATAGCTTGGAGGAACATATGAGGGACCAAAATGGCCGATATCTTTTAACATATCATGAAATAATGGGCTTTTGGTAGTGTTGAAAGAGATATTACAACTAATGAAAAAATCATAAACTACATCATCTACCTCATTTCGCTCCAATGGCTTCCAAGCTTTCTCCAATGTTTGTTGTGTTGGATCAATGTCTGTTAAAGTAGGTTCTCTTTGTGATCCATATGGCATAGAAGATGTTGTAGATGCCACAAATGGTGGGAAAGAGCTTGGTGTTGAATTAATAACATTTCCTCTTCCCATGAGTGTATCTTGTGTTCTTTTTTTCTTGCTTCTTGGACTACCTTTCCTTGCTTATGAGCATTGACTTCTTCACTTAAAATTTTCTTCACATCTTTATCAATTTTAGTACATGCTGCCACTCCTCCACCAGTTCCACTCACAATGCCAAGAAAATGATCTCTTGCTCAAGTCACTGATGTCCCACAAGTATTATTGCAGAACTTGCAATAAATTTTTCCATCATTTTTTATTTCAAGATATTTCCATTCAGGAAGTTTCGATCTAGGTGCCATTAATGTCCTTTAGAGGGTCTCCAAGTTTCCTCATTGCAAGAAAAAAAAATCATTCAAATTCGATGAACTATATTTGTACATATTTTGAAAAACAAAAATGTTCAAACTATAGAAAATACAAAAGAGACAATGCATAGAAGCCTACTTATGATATTACTTATAATTGAATATTAAAAACATGGTAGTCTATGTGAAACTAAAACACATTAATTCCTAAGAATCTAGTAGAAAATTGCAAATATGACCAGGTATAATTTAAAAACTATTACTAGAGTGATAATTGGATAGATACAAGGAAATTAATATTTACATGTCTATCATGGAAAATTTTAGGGGCTAATGTTCGCCCAGTGGGCTAATTTTCCATGATTTGTCCACAAAAAAGATTCGCCAATTTCCAATTTTATAAAAGACGATTCGCCCAAATTTTAGAATATAAAATTATTTTACCTTAAAAATCGCCAACATTATATAGAGACTATATATAAAATAATTATAAATTTGATTAATTTTACAAATATATCAATAAACATTTATAATTTGCATATTAGGGATTAGTGAGATTCGCCAATGTTTTAAACTTCAAGAAAATTTTCCATCCTTAAAATTTTCCTTGATGTCTATTAACAACTAAAACAAAATATTTGATCACAAATAACAAATAATAGTTTTCATTTAATTTCAATTTGTTATGTGTCCTATCTTATCTGAATTGCAGTGCCCAACCTTGACTACAGAAAATGAGCCCCTCTATTTGAATTCCACACGAGTGATCCTTGTTTTGCAGTGGAATGCAATCTAGGTAATCATTATACTCCAACCTGGTAAGGGATATCATAAAAAAATCATGAGAATAAAAACAAAAATGTGATTTAAATATATTTGCATTTTTTTTAATATAAAACTTACAATTCCCTATATTTTTTTTAATTCCAAAAGTGTTTAGTTGATGCATTGATCCAAAATTCTTTGTTGAAGAGAACAAATTCTTAATTCTAATTCTGTTTTGCTACTAATTTGACCAAGAATTATTTATGGAAGGGAATAAGTTTTTAACTATAATTTCTAGGTATACATTGCCACTACATTAAGACATAATTCCATGTTAATTCTCATTACTTGTAGAAGGTTTCCAAAAAAACAAGATTAGTTGGTAAACTAGTTTTATTGCAATTTTTAAAAAATAGAACTTACCTTCTCTGTCATAATTTAAATTTAATATGGAAAAAAAAATACAAGTGCAAACTTATAATTTTCTACCAAACTTTAATATAAAATTGAACATGTAAATTTAGTTTATTGTTTTTTATATAAAACATGTAGCATGAAAATTTACTAAGCATACCAATCTTACTATACCATTTGTAACTACATAATTTTTTACATGTTATTTATTATTTTATTATTTTATACATAAAATTTAAAATGTAAATTTACTTTCTATTCTATTCACAAGTGTAAACTTACCTTTATTACTATTTTATAGTTTTTTCATGTAAATTTAATTATTATTCTAAGCAAAACTTACCTTTACTATCATTTATTTTATTCACAAGTGCACACTTATCTTAGGTAACTGCAATTTCTTATTTTATATTTTTTTGTAATATAGAAGTTGCCATTTTTCTATACTTTTGTACAGGAGTTATGGATTTGCAACTAAGATTTTTCATTTTATATTTTTTATATGTATTTTTTTAATATTGGATTTATCCTTTTCCTATTTTTTCATTAGAATTATCCATTTAAACCGAAATTTTCCATTTTATATTTTTTTTGTAATATAGAAGTTACTGTTTTTCTATTTCTTTTATTCACAAGTGCAAACTTATCTTTAGGTATTCTCATTTTATACTTTTTTGTAATATAAAAGTTTTCGTTTTTCTATGCTTTTGTATATGAGTTATTTTCTATTTTTCATTATTTTTTTTAATATTGGATTTATCATTTTTTTTCTATTTTTTCATAAGCCTTATCCATTGTAAACTCAATTTTTCCATTTTATAATTTTTTGTAATATAGAAGTCACTGTTTTTCTATTTTTTTGTATAAAAGTTGTGGATTTGGAAGTTTACCATTTTATATCTTTTATAATTTTTTTCTAATATTGATTTATCTTTTTTCTATTTTTTTTATAGGAGTTATCCATTTAACACTTAAATTTGTCATTTTATAATTTTTTCCAATATAGAAGTTATAGTTTTTGTTTTTTTTTATAAGAGTTACCAATTTGCAAAGAATTTACTATTTTATAATTATTATTTTTAATATATAAGTTATCCTTTTTTTTTGCAATTTGTCATTATATAGAAATTACTAACTAATTATGCATTTAACACTGAAATTTCTCCATTTATAATTTTTTCAAATATAGAAATTAGGTTTTTTGTTTTTTTATAAAAGAGGTACCAATTTATCATTTCATAATTTTTGTTAAGATAGAAGTTAGTTTTTTTAGTTGCAATTATATAGAAATTACTAACTAGCCTCTCATTTAAAACAATTGAGTCACATGTTGCTTTCTAAATATGTATAGGAGCTATTTATATTATTTAATGTCAATGGCAATAATTTTTGCATTTGATTCATTTTTAATTAAATTAATTATTTAATAAAAAATTTACATTTTAGTATTAGCAATTTGTTTTCAATTATACCATATTAAGTCCTAGAACAATTTGTAAATAATATATAATGAAATACCAAAATCAAACTAGGATTAAAATAATCAATTTTCTAAACAAATTTCTAACCATATTTAACATTTTATAGAGAAATTTGATAAAAATTGTCGTTTTTTTTTTATAATTATTATCTTTTATAAAAAAAATTGTCTATTTTTTTTTAATTTTCTGATTAATCATCAAATAAAAAAGTACCCCATTTTTTCTTTTTAATATAAACACTAAAAAAATTACGCATATAACAATATTATAAAAACTAAATAAAATTGGCATTAAACTAAAAGATCGCTGCATTATTTTTATAAAAGTTCAATTCTCAAATTTCCATGTTCACAGCTGACCCTTACCGAATTAATTTCCACGTTCACAGCTGACACTTACCGAATTAGAAACTGACGAATTATTCGCCATACCGAACGGAATCAGCAAATTTCCGATTTTTTTTTGCTGGTACAGCCGAACTTGGTAACCATGATATAAAATGCATTAATAAAACTATAACTTCAGAAATAATGAAACTATAGCTCAAAAATATTAATAACCTAGCTATATATGCCATACAACTTGGTTGCTCAGCCTTGCGCTGCCCAGGTGTATGATAAGAAAGTCGTTGCTGGCTATGTCTGGAAGGTGGTAAGGTTTGAGGCGCACGGCTGAAGATAGACGATGTAACCCTACTAAACTCCCCAACCTTCGTGACCTTGCTAGTGCACGCCATCTTGTTCGCCTCATTGTCCTTCCAAAACGCATATAGTTCACCAATGCCACTTTTTCAATACCCTTTACTACGAATCTTCAGTGCTCCTGTTGGGTGTAGGTCTAGGACGTTCCTCATCAAGAGTGCTGATCAACGATGTGGAATCCCTGGATTTTGTGGCATGTGGCTCCCATTTATTGAATAAGCTACAATCTGCGCATGTGAAAGTTATCAGCGAATCTCCAGTCAATAGCCAATACACTAGTAGTGGGGTTGACGATTTCAGGGAAATTGCATATACATCCAGTGGCTGGCTAATGGTCCCCGACTGCCCCAAACAAATAGCGACCACAATGTGAAATAATTTGGCGAGGTTTTGGTGATGCCTCTACTGAACGACTTATTCATTATCAATACCCTGCAAAATCTAAATGGTCATTTTAATCGCGAAAGAAAATGATCTTAGTGAAATAAATTGCTGCCCAGGACTAGAACAAATAATTGAATGAATGCCTGAGCCCCATCCCCTTATAGTACCGTTTGCGTTTTCCATGTAGGATCACATCATTGCATGTCCGCAGTGCTGCAATGTACCTCGTTATCACCATCACGTGGTTGCAGGAGGAGCGATATGATTACGGCTGAGCGTAGACGATGTAAGAGGAACCAGAGAGTCAGCGAAGGTGAGGAAGGGCGTTACGCGATATGAGAGAACCCAGAGAGTTGGCGAGGCTATGCAGCAGGCGAAGTTTAATTCAGTCATTTTTAGGTTGTTTATTACTTTTGGAAGCTTGGATTGTTACTTCATTTTAATATTCACTGGGATAAATAAATTTAACTGAAGTCTTTCTGTTTTTAAATAGAATATATTCATATAAATATCATTTTATTTTAATAAATAACCAGATAAATTTATTTGTGCTATTTTAGTTTTGCTTAAAATTATGAGTTATCATAAACTTGAAATCTAAAAATCACCAATAATTTCACGCGGAATCCTGATATTTATCTGAATTTATAAACTAGTGTAGGCTAAATGCCTTTGCTTTATTCAAGGGAATCCCTTATAGGTCATTATAGGTTGAGATAATTAAACTCACTGTAGGCTAGTTAGTTGTTTCTTTGTCTCTCATGTAGTTTGATTTAATTGATTTTGAATGATGAGAAGATTTAACTGATTTTGTTTCCTTGTCTTTTGTGTAGTTTTATCTTTTGCGTAGTTTTATTTCACTAATTTTAAATGATAAAGAAATTTAATTCATTTTGAATGATAAGAACAGCTAATTCGCTCCATTCAAGTTTTGTATCAAATCTCTGTTCTTGCATTTCCTATCATGATATTAGAACACCAAATTACATAAGACTCCAAAGAAAATAACGTTTCAATTTTTTTTGCTCACAGAGAAATAGCAAGAGTAGTGAGGTGCTCCAGGACGAGAAGCCATGAGAAATTGCGAAAAATTGCGACACCCAAAACACAAAGCAGAGTTAGAGGTTTTAAAAGGGGAGTGGAAGTTGGTTTTTTTTAAAGATACCATCAGAAAAACTCGAAAGAAACCTCAAACGAAGGTCAAAGTCACAATCGAAAGAAGCCTCAACGAATTTTCAAAGGTGCATTTTTATGGCACGGTATTTTTTAAGGTTAAAGGTTTACGACAAAGGGTGTTCCATTTTCAATGAGTTCTCCTTTTTTAATGAGTCTCTATCCATGTTGAAAGGATCACGTTAAGGGAGAAGCTTCTATTTAAAAATGATTTTTCCAAAATAAAAAAAAAATAAAAAAAAATTCAACATTTTGTTTGAAAAAGATATTTTAAAAGTGTACAGGGAATATATATATATGTTTTTAAAATATGTGAGTTTAAACAAAAGGCAGTTATTTGAAAAGGCGTTATTTTATTGGAAGAAGATTTAAAAAAAAAAACAAAGGGTTTTACATTTTGCTTGGCACAAATTATGAATTCTGGTCTTTGTGACTAAAGACATTTATGCAGTCCCAAGAGTGTTGGGATACCTTGCATAATAGTTATGTAGAGTCGAACCAAGAAGCATTAACAACCATGAATAATAATCAGAGGAATGTTGTTGCAAAACTAAGAAATAAAGAGAGCAGAGTTAAATGTTGGATACAAAACTCAATCAATGACTCTATCTTCTACAAGATAACTGGCGCATTAACAACAAAAGAAGCTTGGGATATTTTGAAATCTCTGTATCAAGGTAATCATACAGTGAAGACTGTTAAATCACAGACATTGAGAACTCAATTCGAAACCCTGAAGATGACTGACACAAATAATGTTGATTTGTTCATGACTAGAGTCATGGGCATAGTCAATCAAATCTAACTTATTGGTGAAACCATAATAGATCAAAAGATAGTTGAAAAAGTCCTTCGAAGCCTACCTAAGAAATATGACATGTTTGTAACAACCATTCTGGAATCAAAAGATTTTACAACTTTCTCAATAGAACAATTGACTGGATTACTTCTAACACACGAAACAAGACTTAACCTCATAGAAGATTTCATCGAACAAGCTTTCAAAGCACAACTCTCTCTTGGCGGAGGCAAAGTTAGAGGATATAGAGGCAGTAGAAAGTGAGGCACAGACCGAGGTAGAGGTAGATGAGAACATCATCATGTAGTAGAGCAGTCAAGACCTACACAAAATCAAATATAAAGAAGCAAGGCATGGAGAAAACATAATGTCCAATGTTATTACTACAAGAAATTTGGGCATTATGAACATCAATGCAGAAAGAAACAATCATATCAACAAAGAGGCAGTGTCCATCTCTCCAACAATGAAGGAGAATCCTCTGATACCATGTTTCTTTCCTCCCATCTTTTTGAAGACACTCACAACGATGACCTTTGGTAGTTGGTGAGTGGCTACAACAATCATATGACAGGTAACAAAAATCTAATTTCTTGCATTTATGATTCCATAACATCTGAAATTACTCTTCAAAATTGCCCTTGTATTAAAGCTAAAGGGAAAGGTACCGTCCCTATTATTACCAAACATAATAAACATAAATACATACCTGATGTTTATTATGTTCCACATCTGATGCATAACCTTAGTAGTGTAGGTCAATTGATGGGACATGGTTATGATGTAATATTCCAAGGGAATGCATGTTATATCTATGACAAACCTCCCAATAGAAGGCTAATAGCAAAGGTTGAAAAAACCAAGAATAGAAGCTTTCCATTGAATTTTAGAAGTCGAAATATTTCACAGTCTTTTGCACACAATTTGTCAAGAATAAATGAATCACAGTTATGGCATTCTAAGTATGGGCATATTCCCCTAAAGAGTCTAAGTCTACTTCATAATCATTCTATGGTTATTGGTCTCCTTGTTATCAATGAAAAATATTGTAATTGTGAAATTTATATTCTATCCAAGCATAAAAGAGATAGCTTTCCCACATCTTCCTCTAGAGCAAAAGAGCCATTCGATCTAGTCCATACAGATATATGTGGCCCAATGCAGACACAATTAAGTGGTGGTAGTCTTTATTTTTTGACCTTCGTTGATGATTATAACATGAAGATATTGTTGTATTTTCTCAAAAATAAATCAAATACTTTCTCAAGATTCAAAGAGATCAAAGTAGAAGAAGAAAACAAGAGTGAAAAGCCTTTGAAAGTACTCAGGTCTAATAAAGGAGGATAAGAGAACTCCAATTACTTTAAATCCTTTTATCAACAACAATGAATCATCATGCAGAAGACAACAAGATATAGTCCACAACATAATGGAGTAGTAGAAAGGAATAACTAGTCAATCATGAATATGGCCAAATGTATATTTCATGAGAAGAATTTGTCCCATCACTATTGGGATGAATAAGCTTGTACTATAGTATATGTTCTCAACGTATATCCAACAATTAGTGTCTAAGATTCAATACCTCAAGAAGCATGGAATGGTAAGACAGTGAATGTATCTCACTTTAGAATTTTTGGATCTATATCATTTGGACATGTTTCTGGGCAGCTAAGATATAATCTCGATGATAGAAGTGAAAGATGTGTTTTTGTAGGCTATAGTGAACAATATAAGGCCTATAGAATCTATAATCCAATCACCCAGAAGTTTGTTTTAAGCAAGGTTGTTAATTTTTTTGAAAATAAACCTTTGTCTAGTAAAATTGATTTTAAATCAGCTTGGCCATCCACCACATCTACCAAGAATGTAGGTTCATGGAGAGCCATACTACTATGAAAATAGTACACTTCCAACAATGAATACACGAGTGATTCATTATCTTCAAAAGACAATTATAAAACTATAAGCATTAGAGAAATACATGAGTAGGAGCATGAGTTTGATCAACATAATATGTTTTCCTTTCTTTCATCTCAACCAACCCATTTTGAAGAGGAAGTAAAAGAAAAACATTGGATTGATGCAATGAATAAAAAAATTGTTGCCTTAGAGAAGAATGAGACTTAGGAATTAGTTGATCTCCCAAGAGGCAAAACTAGAATTGGTATAAAGTCGGTATACAAGACCAAACTGAATGGAAAAGGAGAAATTGAGAAAGATAAGGCACAGTTGGATGCTAAAGGTTTCTCACAATAGTTTGGCATTGAATATGATGAAACCTATACTCCAGTAGCAAGCTTAGACACTGTCAGAACTATTTTGTCCATATCAGCTCAACACAAATGGAAAGTCTATCAACTTGTTGTGGCGGCTGCAACACCCTCAAAATTTTTTTCCTACATCCAAATTTCAGAGCCTTCCTTAGTTTTTCCACTTATGGTTGCAAACACTTGAGCTCATTCCATGAGCTCTTGTATAGTCTTTACACCTCTTTTCCTGTCTGATCAATGGTCGTCTTTTGGCATGTTGGTTTTTTTGTCATTCTTGCAGTCTTGTTCTGGAAATTTTGAAGGTTGATCTTTGTGTGCATGAGTTTTCTTCACTCTGTGAACATTGGTCGTACTCATACACAAAGTTGTAAGCACTGTCGTGCAAGTTTTGTCACGGTTGTTCGAAGGTCTATCTAAAGTGTCGCACTTGTCGCTCTTAACATCAAGACAATCTCACTGAGAACATGTTTGTCTTTTTGGTTTGTGATGTCGTGTCGTAGAGTCATGCTAAGGGTCTAATTACAATGTCAGGTCTATAGAAGTTCACTTGCTCTCACACTTAGCCATTTTTCCTGTAAATCGGTTGACTGGACAAACCCCTTCAATCGGAGCCCGAATAAGCTGCACTGCACAGTCTCAGCTCTCAATAACCCTGCTCTACTGCCCAAAATTATGAAGTGCTTTTGGCTATCCTCTCGAACAACTGCACTACATAATCCTGGAGGTGAGTAGGCTGTGTGTCTCTCATAATTGCACAGAAGTTGTCTCCAAACCCGATCCAATCTGTGCTTCCTCCAAGATTAGTTATCAAGCCTCCCTTTGGTCTATTGAAAATATGCACTGCATTGTGACCCGAGGCTGCACTACTCTCCAAAATTAGGCCGATGTGCCCAGCTGCTTGCAGCAACTATGCAGTCATGCTCAGTCAAGCCTCCTATTTGATTATTTTTCTCTCCTCCTAAAAATTATTTAGTTATAACTGGTACACATTCTACTGCCTCGGTCTCCACTATTTCTAGAAATTACACAGTGCTGCCTGTCCCACACTATCTCTGAGAAATGTGTAGTTATGACTAGTAGCTCCCCGCAGCCCGACCTGCCCCACTTTGTCTCCCTTCGAGAAATTTTACAGATCCTCAATTGGACCTCGAGTGACTCGCTCAGTCCTCATCCTGAAAATTACGCAGAACTATCCAGTAGTTCCCTTGGACACCCTGCCTTGTATTCCTCCGAGGAATTGTGTAGTTTTTCCTAGTTGGGTTCCACCTTGCAACTGTCACTGCTATCCCTAATTGTGTAATTTTTCCTCCAAGTGACCTCTTCATAGTTTTTCCTGATAGTACTCAAGATCCCCTCATCCCAAACAGAGTTGTGCTCTACTCTGTTTCAGTGTCTTGTCCTCCCTCCCGGCAATCCGGACTTGAAACTAAAAATAATGCATCATGTTAGACTAGGAGATTTTTTGGATTTGATGTCGTCCCATCATGAGGAATTGCAGGAATAGGTACATTGATGGAACATGGAACGACGATGAACGAGATGAAGAAGGAGCGCATTTTAGAAGACTTTCTCACATATGAATGAATGTACAAAGCACATTGAGAAACAAGATAAACAGATACATGCATTGAACCATCAAGAAAATACCAAGACCATTGAAGACCCTACAACACCTTGCCATGCGGAGGTCAAGACATAACATGCTGAGGGCACATCCATCACTCAGTAGCATAACAACTTGACATGGACATCATAGTCAGCCAGTACATGTCAGCAATTTCCTGTCGAGTTGTTTCATGAGTTGTCTCGGCCACATCACTACTATGGGCCATACTTGTTGTAATCAAATGTAATGTAAAGTGAAAGTCCAACAGATGCACATATGAAGTTGAAGAGTCACGTCAGTTGAAAAGTCATAGGAACTTTACCGGTCATGAGGGAAGTCCAAGAGTTATAACGGTCAAGCATCACCCTTGGCTATATATACCCCATCATTATATGAGCAAAGGACTTTTCACCTTGGCTCCTCCCACACAACCTTGAGAGTTTGTCACCTATTCTTTGAGGAGAAAGGAGTTGCTCCAATATCCCACTATAGGGACTAGTGATGTATGGTGTACAGATGTGTCTTGGAAATTTTTCTTAATTCAGAAGCATGTCTCAGGCTAGCACGTTTTCACGCATGTTTTGTATTAGTTTGTAATACTATTCTTTAAACGTTTGTAATGCATGTTTGCTTAACCTGTGCTAAGATAGTTGAACTACTTTGGTTATTTTAGTACTTACTTTATTGAAGATATGTTGTATTGTTTATCACTAATGTCTCGTCCGTATGCACTACTCTGCAGGAAATTAGATAGACCATTCTTGTTTTCCTTGGTTACAATGACCGTCACCCCCCGCATGGACTACTCCGCTAGATGGTGTACATGTTTTCCCTTGCACTTTGGTTTTAACGACTCCTGCATCCATTGTGGACTATTCCACTAGATGTTGGACAAACCCTTAAAGTTATCACGTGTCTCTCCTTGGGTGGTACTACTAGCTCTCATCTAGAGGCTCAATTTTACCCTTCCCCTTATATTAAGGGAACCTGGACACAAAGCTACATTACGCACTCACCAGGAATAATCACCTTGCTTTCTTGAAGTTATAAGCATAACACTCTCATATGATAAACAACAAGAGCTAAGGAAAATCTCTAAGATTATGGAAACTGGGCCATCGTATAGGATGGGACTCCTATACCAAACGGTGTGAGGTCTAGTTGGGACTTCATAGCGGGGAGATCCTCTGAATGTTGGTGGGCCCAACACCATCAACAAAACTTGATGTAAAATATTCTTTATTAAATGGTATATTGCAGGAAGATGTTTATGCGGAGTAACCTCCTAGTTTTGAATTTCCAGGATAAGATCATAAGGTGTACAAGTTGAATAAATCCTTGTATGGCTTGAAACAAGCTCCACGAGCTTGGTATAGTCGCATCGACACTTATCTCATCAAAAGTGGTTTTTGCATATGTAGCCATGAGCCAACTCTATATACCAAAAATTATGAAGGTAAAATTATCATTATTTTACTTTATGTTGATGACTTGCTTTATATAGGCAATATGATGTTAGAAGAGTTCAAAGCAATAATGCAAACAAAGTTCAATATGACTGATCTAGAGCTCATGGAATATTTCTTAGGCATTGAAATTAAACAATCTATTAATGGCATTAATATGCAACTGACATCATATAAAAGTTTAGAACGACCAATTTTAATCCAACTAATACACCAATTTCTCAAGGAACCACGCTGAGCAAACAAGATGTAGCACCACCAATTGATTCTACATTGTATAAAATTTTAGTTTGTAGTGTTGTCCAGGTAAATCCTCTCTGTGGACAGAGAAAATCCCTCTAGCCCAATTAGTGGTTCTAGCAACCTACCTGACAATCTACTGGACACTTTCCTAAGTTACAATTGAAAAGAGAGGTGAAGAAGATAGCCTACCTTGTTCTGATGCTATGACGTTGTCCTTTGTTGAAGACCTTGAATCAACTTGTGTCACAGGCTCATTCCTACTGCTCACAGTGTTTGTGCACCTGCACAATAGATCAAGACACAAGAAGACATGCAAATACAAATATCATATTCAAAAGTAACCTACTTAACAGATCAAGGAGTGTTAAGCTAAATGATACATGAACATACCCATTTAGGGAAAATGAACCAACAATTTTATATTAATAGAATAAAGGAGGAAGCATACAACCAAGCCTTGATGTCAATAGGCTCTCCTTGAATGAATGTCCAAGTCCAAGATTAATCTCTCTAAGCACTCCTTCTCCAAGCCAAATGAGTAGCATGTAGACACAATCTGAGTATAATGGTGCAAATAGCTAAAGACCAACCCTTTGGGAATGGGAGAGGATGAATATATATGTAGGGAAAGGGAGTTAGGATCTCTCCAAGGATAGGAGTAGGCCCTAACCTCAAGGAGGTCACTCATAGGGATAAGACCAAGAGGCCAATTTGGGAGAACTAGACCTCATCTACGCCGAACAACCTCCAACGTGCCGCTCTAGAAGCTTCTAGATCATAAAGCTTCTCATCCTTTTTGGGAAAAATGCCTTTTTGGGATAATCGTGGGTATATAAGAAAACAGAGCAATACCATCACGGGTTGAGTATAATGCAATAGGCAACTATCACGTTTTTCAGTCTCATTAGAGCGATGATTCTCAAATTAGGGTTTAAGAGCTACTTTCTTTAGGGAAAGCTCAAGGCATTTTCTAATCAATGTGTGAGGGAGGATCTAAGCTACATATGTGAATGGATACACTGCATTATGGTCATGTTTCTAGCACTTCAGGTTATGTCACAGGGAAGTGCAGGAGGTGTGACAAAATACTGTGTAACAGATGCCCCCTAAAGCATGAAGGTAGAATGGTGAGTGATGGTTGAGATCCTTTACGAGCTTTCTATAGGACAAGAACAAGCACCATCAGGAGACCTGCAAATCAAGGACGAATATACATATACATATCTGATATCAAAACATGAATCCACGATATGGACGCAGTGATTTGGATAAAAGGACTATATGAAAGTATCCATGGTATGGGTGTGACCATCCACATGAGAAGGATCATTTGTAAATCTAATATTCGAGGTATGGACGCGACCATCCGATATAGAAGGATCACCATAAATGTAAAGTGCCATGGTATGGTCACAACCATCCATATAGCAGAAACATGTGTACAATCATGAATAACACATAACTCCATGCAACCTAAGTCATATCAGATAGGACTCAAGGTTTTGTGCTCCATCCCAACCCGATCAAAGTACAATATCTAACATGCGAATGAATATGTCAAATTCAAACTTGCTGGAAAACCACCTGATTACTGACCAATGATGTAGATCGTTAATAGGCATGAGAGAAACCAATAATAATGACAATGGTTCTCAAGGTACGACAATACAATACGTGAATGTGAAAAAAAAAGCTGAAGTCAAACACTCATGGAATCACCTGATCGAAGGCCAATGGTGAAAACTTGTCGTCAGATGTGAAGAACTTTCCATTATGGCATGCAAGCTCTAAGGTACTAAAAGGGAGTTTCTAAGTCATCTTCCCGGATAATGAGCTGAAGTTGACAGGAAGTAAACCGTTTAAGGAGGGCCATGATGAGTCCCCCATCATTGAAACGAAATGAGGAATAAAGTGGAATGAAATGAATAAGATCCAAGGTTGTAACAAAGGGTCAGACGATGTATTGGTAATAGACTACAAATAAGACTTCTCTTGAACATTGGCAACATGACTCTGGAGTGTGGCAGCATTTGACTCAACATAGGACTAAAGGTCATGATGATGAAGTGGAATAGTCATATGAGAGGAAAAAATGGATCACTAAAACCTAGGAGGACAAGTGACTGAGTGAGGATATCCCTAACCTGACACGAGAAGCAGAAGAGTGTCATGTTCAAGAGCGACATGCTACTTATACAAAGGATGTTTTATTTTCATTTTCCCCCACTATTTCTAGCGAGTACCTATTTATTTTTACACAAGCTTGAAGAGGATACCATATGCTTGTCATATAAGTTCATCCTTTGGATAAATCCATCCTAGTAAGTTTTACAAGTCCTAGGAAGGAGAAACTTGGGCTCGTCATGGTGACAAGTATTTCTTTGTTTAATTTTTACGAGTCTGACGAAATACTAATTCGGTGTCTTTTTCATATTTAGAGAGTTTGAAAAAGATATGAAAAATAAAGCTCCATCACGTCCCTTTTCATAATTTGTCGCTTGAACCCAAAAAGGTAGAAAATTATATTCGAGAGAACCTCTTGACCATGTTGACCAAGGTGCACCTTTTTCGTAAATAGTTAATCTTAGCCTGAAAAAGGGTAAACATATACTGAGACGACTTCAATTCATTTAGTTTAACGAGTTCAAAAACACAAATACTTGACAATATTTTCATATTTTTGGAGTCTGAAAAGAGCTAAAAGAGAACTCCTCCTGGAGGAACAAGTGGTATAAAAGGATAACAACTGGTTCTAGTCATGATGGAACTGCTCAAAACATGTAAGGGTAAAGAGGCTGGATAATAATACCACTCATCGTAGATGCTCCCCAGGCAAGGGTAAAACAACCAAGTGAAAGCATATGATCGACCAAAGAGATGGTGACGATGGAATGAAAAAACCAAGGCCCATCTAGCCAAAATCAGCTAATAAAATGGCAATCACAAGAGGTAAAAAGGGAAATGATTTCATTTTTACACAAGCTTGAAACATGGGAAACTATGCTTGAGTATACTTGAGGATGGTTTCATTTTTTCACAAGCTTGAAACATGAGGAAAAACTATGCTGGATTTGGTTTCATTTTACACAAGCTTGAAATGGAAACAAACTATGCTTGGATTTGCTTTCATTTTTACACAAGCTCGAAATAGATGCAAACTATGCTTGAGATAAGTTGGCATGCCCCCAACATAATGACTCAATTCGAGGTACATGCCCCCTAAGCTTCATTTCATTCACCTGAGTAGAATACTAGTTCTTAATAGGTGGATGGAATGAAGGTTCACTTACGAGATCAAGTGAAAGACTTGACTCAGATTTTACGAGATCTAATCAAAGACTCAAATTGGAAGGGGATTTGTTTAATTTTTTAATGAGACTGACATGGGAAAAGAACCATGTTCATTACCTATTTCATTTTTAACGAGGTTGAATTAGTAAAATAACTATCCTCATAGGGACCTATTTCATTTTTTAATGAGGTTGTCATAGTGAAATAACTATCGTGATGGTCCTTGTTTCATATTTTAACGAGCTTGACACAAGACAAGGAAGTCTGCTCCAAACCCTTGATCACAACCCAAAAGAGGCCATGGCTTCCAAAAGGTTCTCATCGGATGGGAGAAAAACACTCTATAAGGGATACATGTACAGGGATCCAAATGAAAATTCAGTCTCCAATGCCTCCAGTACATTGTGTACTACATCACCTACTAGATCATCAGTAGATGTGGGTATGGAATAGGTGGCCATGTAATTAACTTGTGGTGAGGGTGATACCGATGGCATGTAAGAATGATTTAGGGGTGATGGTTGATTAGGAGTTGATTCAGCACCAATGAATGTAAGGTGATTAATTATCACAATGCTTCTGTCATGTGGGAAACACATCACATGAAAGAGGGAAGAGACAATAGCTCCCATGACATAAACATAGTCATGAACAAGGAGTAGATTAAAATATAAAGGGTCTTGGACAACCATCATGTCTATATAGACAGTCTTTCCTCCCAAAGTAATAGGTAACTTAGAAAGGATCCCTAATGGTTGACTAATTCCTCTGTTAAAGGCTACCATACTCTCAGTGACAGGGACAAGCTACGGAGAACCTAGAGCTTGCCAAGAAGTTGAGGATAGAATGCTAACATATGTGCCCTCATCTATGACTGTGCTAAGTACGACCATATTGTAAGCTTGTACTGTAATCTAGAAAGGCACATAAGATAGAAGACACTATACTACTAGTCGACTCCAATCAAAATAAGTGACTAAACTACTCAGAAGGGGTGTCGTAGGAATGTGAGAGCTACCCTCTTGCTCTATGGGAATAGGAGAACTACTCTCATGCACCTCGGGAATGGGAGGATTTCCCTCTAGTTCATTCGAAAATGATGAAACCAAAAGAACCTGAGTGGTATGGGGTTCACTCTCTACTGGAAAAAGTACGATTAATTGAAGCCGGAACCAAGTCTAACATTTTCTCAACCAATGGTTGGTTGATAATGGACTCATGAGAATCACTTTTAGAGAGAGTGGGGTTGACCAAAGATGAAATTTGATCAAACACTCAATCTATTAGAAGAGGATCAAGGGAAATCTTGTGATTCATCTTCGAGAAGACGAGGTTGGGAAGTTGTAAGGTTTTTCAACTATTTGGAACCTTCATCCATAAGAGGACAAAGGTGAATGGGATGATTACCTTTACACAACTTACAAGGAAATTTGACTTTTCCCCTTTTCCCAGAGCTTTACTGTTATTAGTTGAAGGTTTATCACTAGCATAATCACCAGATGCTGATGAAAAAGGTTGATGTGAACTTGTAGACCACACTCCTAAGACCTTGGGAATACAAGGACAATTCTGAAGAAGGTGGTCACCCTTACATAACATGCAAGGGAATTTTAATTTCCGAGGACGGTTGGAATATTTTTCTACATTAGTTGCATCTATAGCAATGGCTGCTTGGTTACCCCCTAACTTATTTTTCTTCTTCTTCTTCGTCCTCTTCTTCTTTTTCTTAGCTTCCTAGTTACTAGAATCTAGACTTTCACTAGGTGAAGAGGAATAACGGGGTGAAAAAATAGGCGAAGAAGGCAAGGGTTCAACTTTAGGATCAACATGATGTTGATGTTTTTCAGGTGGAGGAGAAATTGATTGAAAAGAATTTTGGACACTCGGAACCACTGAGGTTGAAAATAACCAAACTCGCAAACCAATGGTCAATCTAGGAAGGGACAACGTTGCCATATAGGGAGCACCAACATTTCCAAAAGAAAGAAAAGTACTAGGATTCCCATTAGAGGGGTTTCCTTGACTGGTGAACTCAGGAAATGTTGCCATTGGTATCAACCTAATATCTACTAAGGATTATTTCCACAGGAATGATGTTTTTCCGTAGTCAATTAATTGATTTTAGAACTTTAACCAAAATAAATAAAAAGGGGTAATCTAGGAAAAAGGGTTTAGAAAGTATCTGTGAATTGCAATATACACCTCAACCGAAACCAAGGACTTAACGTACGGTGGCCAATCTCTTGGAATGTTGTGTTCAGTGTATCACATTTACAAGGCGGCTGACTCAGTTACCCGTGGCTAAAGGATAACAACCTAGTGGGGTCTCCCAATATATACTCGACAAGTTTGTGTTAGTGTTGTCTAATGTAGAACCATTCGATGAGAGAATCCCTATATACTTATCATACTGAAGTGCCTCCGATATACTTGAAAGTACTAGAGAAACTTCTATATACTTCCATACTAGGACGAGATTTCACCCCCAGGATACAATGTAGGCAATTAACGACAATTGTTATATTGAAATCCATTGGAACACATCTCTAGCCTAGACCTCTAAATATTTTCGTTAAGTTCCAAATGCTCCTTAGGTTAATTGAGGTAATTTTAATGTTTATCTTCAATTATGTTTTAGTTTTGGGCTCAAAACGATGTCACCTGAATCCCTAAGATGCAACTATATGAGAAAAGGAAATTTTCCACTTCAATGAAATCTAGACTAACCAAGGGAATAAATATCAATAAAAACTGCATCAAACAAAATGCATCATGAAAAGTGCCTTCCACTAACTTTCACTTTTGTCTTCCAGTTGTAAGGCCAAAAGTAAAAATGATTTTCACATTTCACTATCCTAATTGCAACCTTTTCGAAAGAAAAATGATTTTGACTTTACTAAGATGCATTTAAATATGAATTATGCTTTTCTTTCCATTTTGAATGATTTGATGCACCTAATACAGTTTTTAGCTTTCAAACACCAAAAAATGTGATTTATTTTCAATGATGAATCTCAAAAATAACTTTTCAATGCAACTAATCTAATGCATTTTCATGAAAAGTAAATTTCGAAATATAAGCTAAAACAAATGCAAAATGATGTTTCCAATGATTTCCACAGAAAACAACACTTAATCAATAAGCAAAACAAACATCTCAATGACACCAACAAGAAGCAAGTGATGACCAATTGACTAGAAACCCTAGAAATCAAACATATTTCACTTTAAAGCCAATGAGACAAATTTTGCAAATTAATCAAGAAAATCAATCAAAAACTGACAAATCCAAGCATATAGGATAGGAAAAGGCGTTAGGGGCAAAGACACACTGGATTCTAAGGAAGAAGCATTAACAATTCTCACATTCAAGGATCATTGCTACTTTATATACCCACCCCGTGATGATGGGGTTATCATCACTACTTTCCATAACCAAACCTGCGATGGTTGGGGTCATTAGCACTACTTTGTATAGCAAACATAGTGATGATTTCAGCATGACCAAAGACTGAAGAAAATTGTTTCCATCACACCTCTACAGGTAAAAACTCGCGATGCCATTGCAATTGTTAGAGCTAAACCCACAATGGGTGAGGAATATGGGAAAAAACCAAAAATATTCCAAGAAAAAATCCAAAATTAACACTCTAAGGTAGTAATCAGTGACAATATAAAACCATACAGATGCAGACAAGTCGATAATTTGACGCTTGGTCTAACTAGTCATCGAATCTGATTAAAGGAATGGATGGAAAGGGTTATAGCCTCCCCAGTGGAGTCGCCATTTTTTTGTCTAGGTAAATCCTCTCTGCTGACAGAGATGATTCCTCTAGCCCAATGAGTGGGACTAGAAACCTACCTAACAATCTACTGGAAACTTTTCTAAGTTACAATTGAAGAGAGAGATGAAGAAGATGGCCTACCTCATTCTGAGGCTATCACGTTGTCCTTTGTTGAAGACCTTGAATCAGATTGAGTCACAGGATCATTCCTACTGCTCACAGCGTTTATGCACCTGCACAAGAGATCAAGACACAATAATACATCCAAATACAATTACAAATAACATAATCAAAAGTAACCTACTTAACATATCAAGGAGTGTTAAGCTAAATAATACATGAACATACACATTTAGGGAAAATGAACCAACAGTTTTATATTAATAGAATAAAGGAGGAAGCATACAACCAAGCCTTGATGTCAATAGGCTCTCCTTGAGTGAATGTCCAGGTCCAAGCTTAAGCTCTCCAAGCACTCCTTCTCCAAGCCAAATGAGTAGCATGTAGGCACAATTTGAGTATGAAGGTGCAAATAGCTAAACACCAACCCTTTGGGAATGGGAGAGGATGAATATATAGGTAGGGAAAGGGAGTTAGGATCTCTCTTAAGAGAGGAGTAAGCCCTCATCTCAAGTAGGTAGCTCATAGGGATAAGACCAAGAGGCCAAGTTGGAAGAACTCGACCTCATCTAAGCCGAACAACCTCCCGCTTGCCACTCTGGAAGTTTCTAGATCATGAAGTTTCACATCTTCTTAGGGAAAATTTCCCTTTTTGGATAATCGTGGGTATATAAGAAAACAAAGCAATGCCATCATGGGTTGACTATAATGCAACGGGCGACCATCGAGGTTTTTAGTCTCATAAGAGCAATGATGCTCAAATTAGGGTTTAAGAGCTATTTTATTCAGGGAAAGATCAAGGCATTTTCCAATCAATGTTTGAGGGAGGATCTAAGCTTCATATATGAATGAGTACGCTGCATTATGGTCATGCTTCTGGCACTTCGAGGTATGTCACAGGGAAGTGCAGGAGGTGTGACAAAATACTGCGTAACAATAGTTGAATATATCTCACTCCAACTAGACCTAATGTCATGTTTGCAACTTGTTTTGTTTCCACGTTTATGCAATCACCCAAGATTTTCCATTGGAAGTTTGCAAAAAGGATCTTAAGATATATTGTAAGGACCCTGGACTATGGTTTGTTCTACATACATTATCAAGAATTCTCACTTTCAGGTTATACAGACAGTAATTATGCAGGCAGTTTAGATGATTGCAAAAGCACCTCAACTTATTTTTTTCAACTTGGAACCAATTTGATCTCATGGGCATCTAAGAAACAACCAATCATTTCAATATATTCTACAGTGGTAAAGTATGTAGCTACAAATTCAACAACTTGTCAAGCAATGTGGTTGAGAATACTATTGAAGGATCTTTCAAATGTTCAAAAGGAGTCAATTCTTATTTACTATGATAACAATTATGCAATTTCTTTATCAAAAAATCATGTCTTTCACAAAAAGAGAAAGAACATTGACACATGTTTTCATTTCATCTATGAGCTTGTTAATGATGGAGACATGTTACTTGATTTTTGTGGTTCAAGAGATTATCTTGTAGATATTTTCACAAATCCATTGGTCAAAATTGTATTCAAATTTCAAAGAGAGAAATTGGGCATTGTAAGTGCCAATACTTGTAACAATTGAGATTAGGAGGGGGTGTTGAGATAATTAATCTCACTATCTGCTAGGTGTCATAGTTGGTTTTGATTCTCTTGAGTTTAGTTGAGTTTAGTTGGAACCTTCTCTAGTCATTTATTATTGTTTGTTTCCTTGTCTCCTATGTAGTTTTATTTAACTAATTTTGAATGATGAGAAGAGCTAATTCACTCCATTCTAGTTTTTTATCAACTCTTTGTGTATTTTCGTCCTTGCATTTTATGTCACTGCATAAGGCCAAGAAATACATGCCTTTTCTTCTTATCAATTAAATTATCTAATTTCAAGATAGTTGTTTAAGGCCAAGAAAAGTTGTTGGATTCTAAGGCTGACACAAAAATTCTAAAGGAAAATGGGAATCATCTAATAAAGGGAAATGTGATACACCTTTACATTGGTACAACGTTGGTATCGAGATTTGGTATCGAACTTTGAGAATGAAAATTGTAATTTCACTGTAGACGTCATCATTTGGTTATCACAACAAAAAGTCGTCAGAATCTCATTTTTTTCTTAAAAAAATGAGTCTTAGTGTTTGAATCTTGTTTTGAATGGTGGAAACAGATTTAGCACCATCAAAACTCTTGGGAACTTAATATTTTTAAACTTGCCAGCCATAACCTGGATTTCTCAAAACTTTATGGCATTTTATCAAAATCTTGCCGGAATTTCCATTATTTTCTGGGAAAATTTGAAGTGTGCTATATATTTTTTGGATTTTTCACTCAGTGTAAGCGTTGAGGTGCATGCCTAAATATGAAAATATAACACACTCAAATTTGAAACCATTGTGATTCGTGACGGTACACAGTATACCTGGAGCACACCATCTTGTTCGACACGTTGTCCTTCCAAAAATCATATGGCCATTTTTTCAATATCCTTTATTATGAATCTTCTATGCTCTCGGTGGCTATAGGCCCATGACGCCCCTCATCAAGAGTGTTGATCAATGTTTGGAATCCCTATATTTTGTGGCTTGTGACTCACCCATTGCGTTGAATACGCTAGAATTTGTGGATGTGAAAGTGATGAGTGAATCTCTAATAAATTCCCAAGTAGGGGGGTTGAATATTTTAGGGAGATTACATACACATCCATGATCCATTGGTTCAAGAATCATCAAGAAAAAACAAGGGACCACCATGTGAGATAATTTGGCAAGATTTTGGTGACGTAGTGTTTAGCCAACCACTTATTCATTATGGATGCCTTGCAAAAATATAAATGATCATATTGATCATTTTAATAATGAAAGAATATTATTTTAGTGAAATAAATTCCTACCCAGGATTAGAACAAATAGTGGTATGAACAAGGCATAATTCCTGAATGCATGACCCCACATATCCTTGTAGTACTATTTGGGTGTGTTTTCCATGTAGGATCACATCATTGAATGTTCACCATGCCTTAATATACCTTGTTATCATGATCACAAGGGTGCAGGAGGAGCAATATGATTATGACAAAGGAGTGTATATGATGTAGAAGGGGCTAGAGGGTCAGCGAAGGAGGAGGAATGATGTTACATGATATCAAAGGATCCATAGAGTTGGTAAGGTGAGGCAGGAGAAAGAGAGAGGGTGAAGTTTAATTTCGTCAATTTTAGCTTCTTTTTTTTTTATTTCTTTAATAATATCACACTGTTACTTCATCTTAAATGACCTCCTAATAAATTTATGTTGAGATTTCTTGTTTTTAAACCAACTCTATTTATATGAATATTATGGACAAAACCATGAGTTGTCACACACCTTAGACTCAAACTTAACTGAAGTACTCTAACACTATTATTATTAAATTATATTTTAACACTATTATTAAATTATATTTTTAAATATAAAAATAAATTTAATATCTTTCAAAATATTTTAGGTATTCCATCTCATCAACGTAGAATTTCAAAACACACTCACCCTGCAAAATTAACGGTTTTAACACCTCCTCAATCCGTTTTCATAGTTTCAAGGAAAAACATAGATGGTATTTAAAATTTTTAAACCCTATTTAAGTGGATAATTTGTCCATCAAATTCCATGCCTATATTTAATTATTCATTAGACCATGCAAAAAGACCAGGCTTGGAAACCCCTGGGGCAGTTCAATTGTTAGTTACACTATGTGAAAAGATGAAGAGCATAATGTAACAAGGTGATTTTGCACCATTATTTTGAATATAAAAATAAATTCAACTTAAAACACTCAATTTTACAATTAGGCAATTTAAAACTATAATTTCCCAAATTTCTAATTAGGAAAAATTGATATAAATGTTCCCGGAAACATGCCAAAAATTAGCCCGCTTTACTCTAGAAAGAAAGGTCGTTTTTAACAAGAAAAACTTTGACTTTTTCATGAAAATCTGTCAACATCATTCTCAGTGACATCCAAAGAATGTACATGAAAAACATAAAAAAGAAAGTTAAAAAAATGATAGCGAGGAGAATGGAGGGTTTTTGCGAACAATCACAAAGTTGGATGAGCACACTATACATATTTGTTTCCCACACAGAGATTTAGCAGACTTAAATGGGAAGTACCATAGAGATTGATGAGGAGAACATTAGAGGACTCTCCCAAAAAGAGGAAAAGGGTTTATGGGGTAAGTGTACGGTTTTCTTGTAAAGGAGTCGAGTATGTTTTAAAGTGGATGAATGAATGAATGATTTAAATGATGTCCACGAGGGTGAGCAACTTAAGATACCCAGAGAATAACAACCTTAACTCATCTTCATATTCATTTCGATGTTGGATCTTTGACTATGAGTCTTGATTAAAAGGCTAACAATCTGATTGATATTATATTTGTCAAATAGATGGTGCATGTTGTAAACCTTTAGATTTTTTTCATATTGAATGTGGATATCCTTATATGATGCACACTCCATGACAAAGTTCCATTCCGTCTTCACCACACCCTTATCATAGAAAATGTAAGTTCTCTCTTCCCAAACTTCCTTGGGGTTCTTCCACTTTCTAGTTTCACATCTAAGGTAATGTGACCCTATCCTCAACTCTACCACTAGCACCCTTGCTTTTCCTTTAATAGAAGCTCCTAAATTATTTTTCTCACCATGTCCACAAGTTTGATTGAACACTTTGATGTAGTATGTTTTTTTATGCCCATTGTGATTGGTCAACATCACAATCCTAAATTTTTCCATCACAGTTTTTTTTATTTCCTCATTGGTGCTAGGAGATTCATGGAGCTTGATATTCTGCTTACTTAACCACTTGTTGTTTTTCTTCGTCCAAGTTTCCTATGATCTAATCCCTCTTCCATAGCTATCTTGGGCAACACTGGTTATCCATGTTTCTAGCCTAATTTAAATAGCTTATTAACATGGTTATCGTCGTTTCCTTCAATGGAAAGGTGACTGCTTCAGCCAAAAGGATTTTGTATGGGACTGTGGCTTTAAGTTTGAGATTGATAGTAATTAGAGATTTTTGTATTCTTTCTAACTTCCTCCAGGTGCAACTTGACATGTTGCTTCCCCATACTTCACAACCGTAGAGAAAAACCGGTGTAACCAACAAACCAAAAAGGGTTTTCTTGGTTTTCCAATCCAAAATTTTAACTTTTATTCCCCTATTTTGGAGTAATTATGAGGTTCTCCATCCTCCCTGAATTCTCTTTGTCCTAAAATAATCCCATCTAAGCTTCTGGTGGAATTCAATCCCAAGATATTTGTATTCTTTCACTATCTCTAGAGGACTACCTTCGAAAAGAAAAGTGTTTGGTTTGTATTTTCTACTTCAAGAGAAAATCATGATTTGGTCTTGTTAATGTTCACTTGCATCCCCACCTCCTCAAAGAAGTATTCTAAGACCTTTAAGTGTTCTCTTAATCCATTTGTTGTTTTTGATATAAGGATAATATCATTTGGGTATAGAAGCAATGTAGCCTACTAGATGAACCTCTTCTCCATATGCTTTGATTAACCAAGCTTCAATATTATCGATATATAAACTGAACAAAGTGGGGGATAGAGGAAATCCCTGTTTGATACTAATGTCACTACCAAAAAATTCAGACATTCCTTCACTTGTTCTGATTTTAGCTCTAACCTTCTCATAAATTCTATGAACTGCTACTCTATACTCATCTGGGATACCCAACTCTTCCATCCTGTTCCATAATTTGTCTCTAAGCATTGTGTCAAAGGCTTTCTTGAAGTCCACAAAACAAAAATAGGTTATTTCACCTTGCTTGTCACAAACTTTCTCTATCAAATGTCTAAGGGTGACACAATGGTCAATGGTAAAGTGTCTAGGTCTAAATCCTGCTTTTCCTTTTGCCCCTTTTTCCTTACTTTCTTCCCAACTATTGATTCTTCTCTATATAGTGCTCCCAAAAATCTTTCCCATGAAGGGGTTGACCATAATAATGTGGTAGTTAGAGGGGTTATTGATATCTCCACTCTTAAAGAGAGGTGTAACAACCCTGGTGAAAATTCCCTGTAAAAATATATATAAGGCCATGGTGATGGGACACATATTCCAAGCTGAATGGTGGGGGAAACATCCTAATGGGTGTTTATTCACTTTATTATGGCTAAGGAAATTGGCAAAGACAATGGAAAAGACTTTGGAGAAGCATGAGGCATTTATTGACATTTTATTTATAAAAATAATGGAAATTAGGAGAAAAGGAAGGTGAAAGGTCATAGGTTGCATGTGAGAAGGAAAATGAAGGAAAATAATGGAAAATGAAAAAAATATAGGCCTCATTAATAAAAAGGGTTTTGAGGATCAGTGGGAAAGACTTGGTCAGTTCAGTTTTGGAGCTTTCTCATTATTCTCTCTCTCTCTCATACTCGTGGAGGCTTAGAGTTTTCTTGGAGCACTCTTGGTGGGTGTGGCATACTTGGATAATTGGAGAAAGAAGGCAAATGAAGAGCAGGAAAGTGCAAGAGGGCATCACGGTCAAAAAGTACATCATATTTTCTTGTAGATACCGAGTTGCATATATGTTTTCTTCACTAGTTTTGGCATGAATGACACATGCATGTGGTTTCTTGGTTGTGATATGTCATTGGCATGGAGGATTGCTTGGATTAGCAATGGATTGCGTAGCCTTTCCATTTTCTGGATAACCATGGTGATTGTGGTTTTACTTTCATTATTTGTTTTTGGTTGGTTGTCATGTTTCCTTAGCTTCGGTTGAGTTATTAGTTCCTAGAAGCCTTGGTTGGAAAAATGCTTTGGAAGCCCTATAACGACTTAGGTTGAGTTACTAGTCTCGTAGCGTTGGTTGGACAAACGCTTTGGAAGCCCTATAACAACTTGGGTTGATTTATTAGTCCTGGAAGCCTTGGTTGGACAAAATATCTGGAATCCCTCAGTGGGTTGAGTTACTAGTCCTAGAAGCCTTGGTTGGACAAACTCTCTAAAATACCGTGAACAGTTGTGGGTTGAGCTAGTAGTCCTAGATCCTTTGTTGGACAAATGTTTTGGAGCACGACAGTAGTCATGGGTTGAGTTACTAGTCCTAGGAGCCGTGTTGGAACAAACGCTTTGGAGCCCTGGAAGGCTGGGAAAGAGACTAATCAGATGATGGTTTTGGTGATGTACAACAGTGAGGTGGAATCATTGCTTGATGGGTTGAGCTAGATGGCCTCTGGAAGCCTTGATTGGTTTTTGATTGATGTGTTCTATGAGATCCCACATTCATGCTTGGAATATGGCATCAGGGTGAATGGTTGAAGAGATATTTGGCTTAGCCATTCTACAGTTGTGTGGAATGGGGAAGTCCAATCCCAAGTTTGGATTTTGCATCGTTGATGAAAGGTTATTTCTCCTTGTATTTCTATCAGTATTATGAGGGTTACAGTTGCATCCATGACGTGTCAGGGGAGCGAATTTGGGTTTAATTAATCTAAATTCTAGGTTAAATCAAGGGCTAGGCACCTAGAGTGGTGGATTAGCTCCTGGGTGTCTTGAAGCACTAGTGGGAGGTTTGTGTGCTATGTTTCCATTGGTTCCACTTCCTTAACATGACTTAGGAGGTCGAATCATATCATAGTGGCCTCTCATCGCATGTTTACCCCAACTGGCATGTAGCATGGGTAGATGTGGGAGGAGGGTGTTGTAAAGTGGTATCAAAGTGTGGTTGTGCTCTCCTTGGGCTGTGTGTTGATCATGTTTTCATGTTGGTTTCATATGTGTTCCTTATGCATGTAGTCCATGTGCTTTTTGCATTTGCATGGTGTTGATCATGGTTGTAGTGATGTCGCCATGTGAAGGTTGAAGTTGTTGTCGTAGAGTATGTCTTCAGGTTTATATGGCTTTTTACTCATGTACTATATGTATATATGTCGTCGTTATGCATGTATGGTCTTGGTTATAATTATTCATGAATAGTAGGTAAAAAATGCCTTGTGAAATCATTGTATGCAAATTTAGTTCATCATGGTGTTATTGGTTGTTATGATGCTAATGTGTTGGCTGAGATAGAACATGAGATGCATATCATTAAAGTGAAGTTGTAGCATTGGACCTCGAGGCAAGAGCAGATCGTCATATAGGTATTGTATGTTTGGCATGCAGGTATGTAAGTTAAGGATTGTCATATGCATTAGGTTTATATACATTAGGTTTATGTACATGTTTTTGATGTTATGGTTACATACATGATATATGATAGTTGATGTTGGCTTAGGGGGTCCTGAACCAGGTTCAAAGTAGTTGCGTTAACCAACAAATCCCTACACTATTGGCTCTTTTGGAAAAAAACCCGCATAGCGTAGTCTGTAGTCTCACCCAAAGCAGTATGGGGGGATGCTAGAACCAAGTTTCTACATCCAGAGAGGAGTGTGATGTCTTTTAGTGCCATAGATATACCTTCGCACAGATCTATAAGCCCCTAGGGCTTGGTACTGCAACTCTGTCAAAGAGCCTTTATACCTTCACGAAGGTCTACGATTGGTCTTTGTGGACCCTTAACATTCAGTTTATCCACTTACGCGCACCAGAAAACAACCCTAAATTATTGTTCGCATAGATCTACTTAGGTTATTGTTAAACATTAGATAATTCATTAAAGTCTTTGTGAAATTACATAAACACGCTTGCGTACATCATCTAATAATTATTTAATAGAATCGCACATCATTAGATCAATATTTCATAAACGCGTTATTCATCCACAACATATACCGTAAAGAGAGGTAAACATAGATAAACAGATATACACAATATTTCTTCAGTAATTTTATCTTCAATTCAACTTTACAGACTCAAAACTACCCTGCACACTAAGTTGCAGGGGTCTACGCACTCAACTACAGAATCTACCTAGGCCCTTATGCACTCAGCTGTAGAGCCTTTATTCTCCTATCTGACCCGCTTCCTTGTGCTAACAATTCTTTTCTATTGACCCATTACATCCATCATTATCTAAGATGTCTCCTAGACTCTCTAAGACACACCTATTTATAGCCTTTTTCATACAATCCCATGGTCCGCGGACCATAGGTGGATCTCAAAACTGACCCAACTTTTACATAAACAAGGGGTTAAGACCCCTTTGACTCCTAATCCTCTACGCACTCCGCATCCACAAAGTGCAGATATGTTACATTACTTACAAAAAATACATCAAAACTTGGGTTATTTTAACCCCAAAACTGACCCAGGGGACCTCATTGCAACAGGCCCCCAACACAAAGATCGTGACTCATCCTCGAGTCACTATGATGGCACTGCAATCTTATTGCGAAGATCCCCCAGCTCTACCTGGATCACGTCAACTTTGACAACACTCTAAGTGGCTGCCTACTTCACCTCCTCAACTAAATTCTCTATAGATGGTCCTTCTGTGGCCATCCTCATTGTCTGTTGCATTTGCTGCAAGCCCGTTAACTTCTCCTAAATATTGGTTGTGACCTGGTAAGAATCCTTTAACCAAGGATAAAGCTTGGCCTTAAGCAAGGCCTCCTTCTTCTGTGCCGCCTCTACCTGTGCGAGGGGCTACTTCCCCTCCTGCAATTTGGCTAGGTGTTGTGCTAGTGCAATGGAGCACGTTGTCGCCCTGACTTTGTCATACTGCCTCTACAGCTCCCTGACCTCTGTATTCAATGTCTCCAGGTTTGGATCTTATTGCAACGCTGTCAGCAACTCCATTTCTTGCTCAAATAATGTCTAAAAGTTAGCAACTATGGCATCCAGGGTGGCCATTCCTTCTCTGACGGTGGCTTTGCACTACTCTCGGACCTCAGGAAGAGTCGTTGGATGTAATTTTAACTACAGCTCTTTGATCTTAATATTGAGTTCAAATTGAACTCAACCAACCTCTGCCTTGGCTTCGTGCACACTAGAGGCTAACTTCTTGATCTTTACTCTTGGTTGTGCATCTTTAGGGATGTGAAGATCAAGCATTGTTCTGCATGCCTCTGCGACTGTGGGTTCCAGTTGGTAACTCTGTGCTTATAACATCTCCTTTTCTTTCAAGGCCTACATATTCTTAGCGAACATATGCTCATTGTTCACCATGTATTCGCTGATAAGGTTGAGAGTGGGCTGCTTTCAAGGGCTCAACTCCTCTGTCACTCCTCCATGTAGCGCGTGGAGGATCTCATTAGGGAGCACTGCTATGTTCAACCCGAAGTTCTTGAGTGTGCTTAAGATGATGCAATAATTGACTGTCTTGGCATGAAGGGACCCATCTGGCAATGCAAAAGTCTTAAGATCTAGGGTCCTTACCAATTCCATTGCTTGACTCATCCTAGGTGCTAGGCTCGCTTGTTCGATGCTCGATTGACTAGTAACCACCTGTATCTTGTTTGCCTGGATTTGTAGCTCATGTAGATCCTTTTGGATGCTCCCTAACATATGCATATATTGCTGCTCGAACTTTTGTAGCACTTCAGTTGTAGTGTCCCTTATTTTATCCTCGATATCATTGAGATCGCGCCTCCATCAGGACCATGGGATCACCCTGCCACGTTTCTAGTTTTTCTTTTTCCCGAGGACCTTCCTATTGCCCCTTTCCATGTTTCTTCACAATGAAGGGGGTGCTCTATCCCTCATCTCCTTCGCTGCCTTGTTCGGACAGTTCTTCCTCCTCGTTCTCTAGTGAAGGTGATTTACCACTTCTTTTTTACCTGCACTGTTCTTGTTCTGCCTGCTCCTTGGAAATGTGCTCTTTGTCCATTCGAGCCTTCTCTTTGGCTTCCTGCCTTCTTTGAGTGGCCAGGTTCTATGCAACCTACTTAGCTACTTCCTTTCTCTTCTGTGCTGCTGAACTTACCGTGCCCTTAATGGTTCCATCATCTAAGTCCAAGGGGGCGTGCCACTCTATTGGCCATCGCAGGATCACCTCTTGTACATCTATCTCTGTCACTAAATATGGCAAGTCATGCCATTTCTACTGTGGATCCTTACACATTTGAATGTAAACTCTATGGAATTCATAGTTGAATTCTACGTAGGCTGACAATTGCGTATACATTGTTGGGGACAACCTTATTCACTGATTGATGGCCATGCAGAGACTCATTTCCATCAGGACACAAATGATATTTGTCTCTATGATACGCACAAGGTCCTTTGTAGCCCACAGAGATACAAATTGTGTTGTTTCTGGTAATCCTTCTTCAAGTGGAGGAAACTAGCTATCATATGGAAGTTCCCATGCAACCAACACAATAGACAGTAGCAACCAAGGGTAATGAAATGGTTTGGTTTCATTCTGGGCCTTGCAGCAATTCATGAGGAATTCCTGGCACTGGTGCCTAGACTCATTGAATTGTATGCCTTTTGCGCACTAAGCAGCTAAGGACACTACGGGTGCTAGATTCAATCCCTCGTATGGTAGGTGTGTGATCCTTTGAATGAGCATGTCAGTGATGGGGATAAGCCCTCCTAGCCATAAGCACCCATCATGCACAAAAGTGAGCAGCTGGTGCACACAAATTGTGTTGATAGGGGTGCGGTGATAGTGGGGTACCAACAAAAGATTTAGTAACCCCGAGTTCTCCACACCGCAGATCCATTCCAGCATCTCTAGCATGGTAACACCCGAATCCATGTAGTAGAAGCGCTTCATATATTTATCTGTTGCTAAGTGAGGAAACCTAGCATGATCTGCGAGGTCCCAAACCTCCATCTTCAGCAGTGGGATCTACACAAATCACGGACCTTCAAAGGGAACCTTCTCAGGTAGTAGGGGCGTAGAAATGGAAAACTTCTCTGAATCTGGATCCTTTGTGACCTTCACCTTCCCTTTGCATGGAGGGATATAGTCGGGTATCTTTGTGATGGGATCCACTCCCTTAACATCTATGTCTTTTGTACCCTAGTCTTCCTCCACCTCCAAGTCAACTACCTTCTTTGGTTGTTTGTCTTTCTTTTGTTTCTATGTTGCAAAATTCTTCTCGGCGGGCTTGCACACTGGTATCAACTTTTTCTGCTTATCCTTCTTTGGTTTAGTTGTTTGGGTTTCTCTTGGAGGGGTAGGCTTCAGCCTAGGCGACCTCAGCATCGTAGGCACATGAGCATGAGCTTCCATACTTACCACTTCCGGGGTGGCTCCCTCAGAGGCAACATTGCCACTAGTACTCATGGTTTCTGCAGGGCTTGGTCCAAGAATTTTCTCAAGAATGAAATTCTAATTCAACTCCAACAACTTAGAAAATGAGGGCTCGCAACTAAATCCCCCCTAATACGATTGGTTCATAGGCGATAGAAAGAAAATCTAAAAAAAAATTCTAAGGGTGCAAAGTGTTCTCCGTTGGATTGGAACATGTAATTTATAGGGGTTTCTAAATTTGAATCCGACTGTTCCCCCCAAATTCTGACAATTAATGTTGTTTTGGCGATAGATATTCAAATATTTTTGGCTTAAATTCCACTAGAATGCTCCTATTAACCATCTTCTAGCTGTCAAGTCATGAATGGTGACTCCAATGGTCACTTTTATATTGTGTTGTGCGACACCTCCCTCCATAGCGCAGCTTCAGAGGTTGTATCTTCATCATCTTCCACATAGCTTGCTTGGTGCATCGTGCTTTAACCCTAGCAGTGTAGTTTATAGTCCCGCGCTCCCTTGCAACTACCTAGAGCACTAAGACTATCCTGCCGCCATATAATCATTACATAGGATCCCCTATATACAGCTTTAATCGATTTCCATTCACTCTTCCCAGAAACATTTCCCCATTCAGCTTCGCGAGCTAAACTATGCCTCCATCTGTAATCTATTTGATAATATATGGCCCTAGCCAATGCATCTGAAGCCCTCCCTAGAAACTTAGTTAATTTACTTTCATATAATAAGACCAGATCATTTAACTTAAACGTGTGAAGCTTGATGTGTCGATCGTGCCATGCTCTTTCATGTTGCTTCTATACTTGTTGATGGATTCCTACTAAGAATCGGTCCTCTTCAAGCTCCATCAGCTGTGCAAGCCATTCCTCTAACGCATCGCAATATGCCATACCTATGAGAGATACTATGCGCAGACTAGGCACAATATGCTCCATTGGCATTATCGCTTTTACACCATATACCAATCTGAATGGTGTTTGTCCTATCAGCTTCTTTCAAGTAGTCTTGTAAGCCCATAGTACTGTAGGTACGTGCACACCCCAATCATTTCGCTGCGCATTGCAGATATTCATCAGCGTGTTCTCCAAAATGTTGTTGAGGGCCTCAAGAGTTCCATTGGCCTGTCGGTGATATGGTGTACTCTTCTGGTGGTAGACCTGGAATTCCTCTGTTAATGTGTAGATTTTTTTTATTTAGAAAGTGCGTACCTCTGTCACTCATTAATTCTTTCAGACAGACAAACCTTGTTAAGACATACTCAAGCAAAAACTTTGTTGTTGTAGCCCCTGTACAATCCTTAACCGAATGTGCGTATGCCCATCTGGTAAGATATTCCATTTCGGTGATGATATAGCATGCACAAGTTTTCTTCCCTGGGGGATGAATTGGCCCCACAAAATCAATTGCCCATTTTTCAAATGGCTGCAATGACACTTGAGGCCGTAATGGTAATTCATCCCTTCGTGATGGTCGGCATGTTCTCTGATACGCATCACATGCTTTACAATACACTTTGGAATCTTTATGCAGTGGTGGCCACCATAGCCCTGCGCGCAAAATCTTATGCGCAGTCAACTTTCTTGCATAATTTCCTCTCACAGCCCCTGCATGAGCTTTAGTGAGAATGTTATCTCTCTCAAAATTTGGCACATATCTGCACAATATTTCATCTACACCCATCTTATACAAATGTCCCACAATAACTGAAAAGTCTACCTCACGCACTACTAGTTCCTTCTTTTGTTGACTTGTATACCCTTCTGGTGCCATCCTCGTAGTCAAGAAATGAATGATATCTGCAAAGTGATTATCTGCTAAGCGCATGGGGAAGAGTTGCGCATCTAACAACCCTTCCTCCAAATTGTTGGGCTCCTCTCCTGTTTCGATCCACGACAAATGGTTAGGTCATGCATTCAACTTCCCTGGCTTAATAGTTACTTCAAAGTGATACTCCTGCAATAGTAGAAACCATCTGTAGATCTTTCCCCCAACAAAGGCTTATTGAACAGGTACTTCAAAGAAGAATGATCTGTGTACATCTTGAAATGCCCTCCTAACAGATAGTGCCTGAACTTCTGTAGTGCACACACCATGGCCAATACTTCGTGCTCAATCGTTGAGTAATTCTTCTCAGCCTTTGATAATTTCCTAATCATGAAGGCTATAGGGTGGTCCATTTCTTCTTCACCAGCTTGCATTAACACTACACCCAATGCAATGCAAGAGACATCCATGTGTACATGAAATTCCTTCTTCCAATTCGGGAATACTAAGATCGGCACAGTGACCATCTTTTATTTCAAGACATCTAAGCTGCATTGAAATTATTTGTCCCAATAGAATGTTGTGTCCTTCTTCAAAAATTTCTCCATGGGCGCAGTAATCTGAGCATATGATTTGATAAATTTTCTATAATATCCTGTATGTCCAAGCGTCGCGCGCAGCTTCTTAACACTTCTCGGTGCCTCCAGATTCACTATCACCACAATATTTGCAGGGTCCACCATCAACCCTTGCTTGTACACGACATGACCCAACGAAATTCCAAAGCAAACACATAATAGACATTTCTTCAAATTCAGTGCAATCTGATATCTGCGACACATATCCAACATCAGGCACAGACTTGCAACATGGCCCTTCGCTAAACCGAACGCCATCCAATCATAAAAGTATACTTCCAATAACTTATTGATGAACTCCTTAAACGTTGCTATATCTATGCAAGAGAATATTGCAGGTGCATTCTTGAGTCCAAACGGCATCAAAGTATACTAGAAACAACCCCATTCTGTCCTTAAGGTTGTTTTTCTCCTATCCTCAGGCACAATCTTCATCTGATGCTATCCCCAAAACCCATCATTGAATGAGTTATTCTCCTGCCCTCCAACATTGTCTAATACTTCATCAGTAAACAACGTTGGGAATGGATCATGGACATAGGAATCATTAAGCTTCCTCAGATCTACACAAATCCTTATTTCACCCTTCTGTTTCTTCTCCTAAACCACCATCGGGCTCACCCAATCATATTCCTCCACAGGTTATATGATGCCTGCCTACAACATCTTATCCAACTCCTCACGAACCTTTTCCTTATATTTGGGATTAAGATGATACGACCTCTACTGAATAGGCTTCACATCCACCCTTAGAGTAATCTTCATGACGCCCAAGTCACCTATTATACCCTTCAGGTCTGAAAACTTGGTAGGAAAAATATCCTGGTACTCACGTAGTAGCTCAAAGCTTTATCCACAATGGCATTGTATCAATAATCCCCAATATTTGCAAACTTCAGTTCTGGTTTAGTACCAATGTTTACTTGCTTTGTCTTCAATGATGCGGTGATGTCCAGATTCTCTATTTGTAGACCTTTGACTTTGTGATACCCTTAGACTTTTGGATATTAATGTTCCTTGGATCCTCATCATCTGCTTCGGCAGTCACATTATAGTATTCTAGCGCATGGCGCAGCTGGGTGCTCCAATCTGGTTGGACCCACTCCAATGGTTCTGGTGGTGCTCTGAAGATAACTGGCTTAATCTCATGTAGGGATTCATCTATGCTCTTGAAGCCATATTCAAAGCTTAAGGTTAATAAGAATCATTCCCTCAATATATCCCATTCAGTGGTCCCATGGCGGAGCTCTGTCTCCAAATACCAGTGCATGGGAATTGTATCCAAAGTATGGAAAAATAAATGTACCCACTCTGGCTGTGGCTCCTTTCCATAAGCGTTAGTCCATTTTTCCAGGTGATCGTTCGAATCATCCTGCCCACTGTATGTCATAGTCAATCTAGTGTTAGGATGCCCAAACCGCAACCTTATCATCCTTCTATAATCTCGCCATCCATCAAAGCTATCCTTGTGCATACCCCACCATCATGCGGGCATGACGCACAGTGCCAAATCTAAGGCTTGGAAGTGGTGATCCTCAGGGAAATCATGCTCAAATGCATCCAAAAATGTATCTGCGTCAGTTAAAACATCATAATAGTGTAAGTTTCTTACCTCCGATGAAACACAGCGCAACGATTTCGTCATCATATTGCAGCGTAGTGTAGATACCTCATGTAAAAGATTTTACCAATGTTCCAATTCTTCGTCTGAATCAGAGGTGCAGGAACCAAGGAAAATTTTAAGGAGGAAAAATTATCTTGAAGTTTAAAAACATCGACAAATCTCATTAGTCCCTAATATGCAAACTATAAAATCTTTATTGATGTATTTGTAAAATTATTCAAATTAATAATGATTTTATATACACTCTCTATATAATGTTGGCAATTTTTAAGTTAAAATAATTTTATATTGTAAAATTTGGGAAAATCATTTTTATAAAAAAATTGAAACTGGCGAATCTTTTTTATGGAAAAATAATGGAAAATTAGCCCATCTACAAATATTAGCCCCTAAAATTTTCCATGGCAGGAACTCTCCCAGTCCCATCCAATTTTTCATTATGTTGTCGGATTGATCCAATCTTGATCTCACACCGTTATTTTATAGATCTGATCTAGTTCATCCTCACTTTCTTCATAATCGTGGACTAGTTCAATGTAGTGTGCCCTTTCTGTAGGGTCCAACAACACTACAACCCGAAGCAATTTCCTTTCAAATGACATTGTCCTCTTCTTCAAGTTGATGACTCCATTCATGTTAATGGTTGATCCAGATTTAAATAGGAACACAACAAATTACAGAGATAACCATAAATACAGAGATGCAACAAAAATAATACTTCATTTCATTAATGTAAAATACTGAAATATGCTTACAAACAGAAATGGAAATAAATTAGCTCAGGCGATGGTAGCTTACCTCTGAGGAGATATGTGGTGGCTACATGCCTCTAAATTGTCTTACAATGAGGCTTGAGGAACTATTTATTGTTGAGAAACAATGGAAAACCCTAAACATCAAAAACCTAACCCTATGAGATGAAGCGCCAAACTATAGGTCCCGTTTAGGTATATTGGTACATCAACTTCTCAGGGTTGTAACTTTGGCAAACGATCTCCATTTGACGTGCAGAATACCTCGTTAGAAAGATCTATCCTAGGACTAAAAATTTTGAGTGAGCAACATCGGTCCATGGACCCATGTTGCTCCAAGTTTTCCCCAAAAAAGTCATTTGGGGCCTCAAAACGGCTCCGGAAGTTGAGGACTTGAAAAACTGCTAAAAATAGTAAACTATGCTACAATTAAGGAAACTAAAAAACTGAAATAAACAATGGTGTGGGTCCAAGTGGAATTGGTCGGTGGCCACCAATTATCCACCTGTATCATTCCTCCCCCCTTAGGAAGCAATGCTCCCCATTGCATTGAGTTCCTCCATGAGATGAGGAAACTTCTGCTGAACTTGGTCGCTGGTGAGCCACTTGCCCTCGTGAAGGAGTTGGCCTGCTTTGACAACTCGATATAGTTGGATATTCTGTTGGAAATTGTACTTGATATGTGTGTCCCATGATCCGATCAGTTGCAGCTTGTTCCATGTAATCTGGATTTAACTCTATGGGTGTGACCTATTCTGCAATGTCGGATGTGTCTAGTAATGGTGGAAAGTATGGCCAAAGGAAATTGACATTGAACACTAGGTGCAGGCCAAGGAATGGGGGAATTCTGAGCTCAAATGCATTGTCTCCCATAGCCTTGGTAATGGTGTAAGGACCATATCAGAGTGGTCTGAGTTTTCAATAGGTTCCAGTAAGGCATTCCTTTTTCAAATGTAGCCATACTTTGTCGCCCATCTGAAACTTGTGTGGCACCCGATGTTGATCATGTCGCTGCTTGTACTTGGTATTTGATTTCTCCAGAATGTTGTGGACCTTCGAGCGGATATGTTGGTTGTGCTCAATGAAGTTGTTTGCCTTATCTGTTTCGGACTAGACATGAGCCAAATTTGCCTGAGTAGCTGCAAATGGCATGACCACATCAATGGGACATACTGGATGGAATCCTAAGCCCACCTAAAAAGGGTTGTGGCCAGTCGAGTTGTGGAGAGTCTAGTTATAGCTGTGCTGAACATAGGGGAGGCTCTCATCCAATGTGCATGGATGCTTTGAGTTGTACATGCGTAGAATGTGTACAATCATCCTGTTGACAACCTCTGTTTGGCCATTAGTTTGGGGATGGAAGGCTGTGGACTTAGTGAGTTTGGTGTCCAGCATCAACCAGAGACTGGACCAAAATGTATTGAGGAAGCTGTTGTCCCGATCTGAGATGATATACTATGGGATCCCAAAGTGTACCCACACTCGTTCAAAGAGGAGTTTAGCAGTGGCTTCTGTTGTGATATTCTTCTTGTAGGCTGCCATAATGGCCATCTTCGAGAACCTATCGATGACCAAAAAAACAAAGTCATTTCCATGATTAGTAGAAGGAAGGCCCAAGATATAATCCATGGAGATGGATTCCCAAGGTCGACTAGGGGTAGGAAGTGCAGTATAGACGCCTTGCTTCTTGATGGTTGGTTTGGCAATGGAGCAGGCAGTGCAGGATCTGATATATTTCCCGACATCATGTTGAAGATTCGGCCAATAGAAATACTTTTGCAGTACTACCACTGTTTTCTCAACCTCGAAATGCCTAACAGCTCGACTATAGTGTGCTTCCCAAATCATCTTGGCATGCTCGCTTGAAGGAACACAAAGGTGACCCAGGTGGCATAACAGGGCATCCTGGAGGTGAAAATTTGGAACATGCTGCCCCTCCAAGAGTGTCTGGTATGTGTGGCTGAATTCTGGGTCGCTTTTGTAGAGAAGTGGCCAGTCAGAAGTCTCGTGCCCACAAGAGTTGAGCACAGTGGTTAATGCCATGATCGGTGGTCGACTGAGGCAATCTGCAACAGTATTGGTGCTACCCTTCTTATACTTGATATTCAAATCTAATTGTTATAGGTATGTGGACCACTTTTGATGGTGATCATTCTGCAACTTCCCTTGCATCTGTATGAACTGCAGGGGTCGGTGGTTTGTGTGGATGACCATTTCCTTCCCCAAAATGTAATGCTTCCATTGCCGGTAGGCATGCACAATGGAATACATCTATTGTCATAAGTGGGAAACTTTCGGACTGTGTCTGAAAGTGTATCACTGCGATATGCCACTAGATGCCCGTGTTGAGTAAGGACTAGCCCAATAACATAGTTAGAGGACTCTGTCTCAATCGCAAATGGTTGTTGCAAGTCTAGTAATGCGAGTACTGGTGTCGAGCAGAGGCAATGTTTCAAATCTATGAATGCTTTCTGTTGAGATTCAGACCAAAAGAATTTTTCTTTAGCTCCTCCCTTGATGACTTGACTCAAGGGCCAAGTGATATGAGAAAATCCCAACACAAACCTATGGTAGAAGTTGGCAAGACCCAGAAAGCTATGGAGCTCTGTCAGAGTGGTTGGAGATAGCTAATCGCAAATGACTTGGATCTTGGCTGGATCCACATGCACCCCCCATTCATCAATAATGTATCCCAGATACTGAACTTGGGTCATGCCAAAAGTGCATTTCTCCAAATTGGCACATAACTTATGTTGCCGCAGTGTTTGGAGAACCTATTGATGTGGTGGAGGTGCTCTTCCCAACTCTGATTGAAGATCAAGATGCCATCCAAGTATAGCACTACAAATGAGTTGGTGAATGGCTGCAAGATATCATCCATTAGCCTCATGAAGGTTGCAGGAGCATTCCTCAACCCGAAAGGCATAATGAACCATTCGAAAAGGTCCTCCTTGGCTTTTAAGGCAAACTTCCACACATCAGAGGGTTCGATTGGTACCTGGTGATATCCTGACTTCAAATCGATCTTGCTGAAATATTTCCCCCTCTTCAGTTGCTGTAGAAGGTCATCAATCCATGGGATCGGGTACCTATTCCGAACAGTGATCTTGTTTAGCACTCGATAGTCAATACAGAGTCTCCAAGTCCCATCCTTCTTCTTTACCAACATGGTCGGGCTCCCACAGGGTGATGAACTCAGTCGGATGTGACCTTTCTATAGCAGCTCCTGAATCTACCTCTTGATTTCTTCATCCTCCAGAATAGAGCACCGATAGATTGGTCCATTGGGAAGCGACGCACTAGGGGTCAGATCGATGGAGTGCTTGACCTGACAGTGGAGAGGAACCCCTAAAGGGGAGGTGAAGATGTCCTTGTACTCCTCCACGACCTTGTCCATCTGTATTTTTCGTTCAAAGGGGCCTTTTCTGGAGGTCGTGGCCACCGTCTTCTTCTTTCCTTGAGGGCATATCATCATGAAAACAAATTTACCAATTTTGGAAATGAGCTTACTGCATTGTTTTGCAGTAACCAAAGAGATGGAGGTAGGTGGTGCTACCTCTGGTATCCTGTACAACTTATTTCCCAAGGTAACAATAACAAAACAAGGCCTTGACTCATACACAACATGTCGCTTCCACAAGTATGGTTGGCCTAATAATACATCACAAACATCAACGCGATCAATGTCACACAATAACTCATCCATGAAGGGATTGATGTTGTATGGAAGGTGACACTGTTGGCTCATGCAAAGATCCCGTCCTTGGTGAAGCCACCTGATGGTGTACATTTGTGGATGTGCTGTGGTCGGCAAGCCCAACTGCTTCACGACCTCTGTCAAAATCAGGTTCTTTTGGCTCCTGCTGTCGACAATGAACTGTAGCGGGGAGCCCTTTACCCACATCTAGGAGTGGAAGAGGCGCTCCTCTTCCTCGGATCTTCGAGTTCATCCTTCTGGATCTTTGTGGTGGCAATGATGGCATTGGGCTCTACATTGATAATCTGCTTCCCTTTGTCATTCCCCTTATCGGGTTCTAACTGAGTCCAAACATGCATCTGATTCCGAAGACTTTAGCTCAGGAAAAAGTGACTGCTTGGCCCGACACTCACTTGTGTTGTGAGTGGAGCTCTTATGGAACTCACATCACTTTCTCGGATCCTTATTCGGCTTCGCGGTGTTGTTCTTTGCTTGTGGCTTTGGCAGGTTGTCCTGGGCCACCCTGCCTTGGCTTTGTCCTTTGTTCAGTGGTTTGGGGGGCGCCTTTCCCTTACTTCGGATTTGCAGATCCAAAGTCTAGCTTATTCTTTTTAAACTTCTACTCGATCTTGACAGTGTATTGGTATGCTGTGCCGAGCAAGGAGATGTCCAAGAACTCCATCTCGTCCTGGATTTACCTATGTAGGCAGTCGTGATATTTGAGTACCAAATGCAGCTTAGAATCCTTGATACCCAACTTTGTGAGAATGGTATGCAAAATATTAGTAAACTCCGACATTTCTTGGTCCCTTCCCTACCATAGCGTGGTCCACTTTATGTATTTATCCTCATAACTTCTGACAGGGTAGTATTGTTCCTTGATGGAATTCTGGAATGAATTCCAGGTAGGTGTGGCTGAAAATAGTGAGTTCATACTTTCATCCTTCTATTCACAGTAGGTTTCCCACCAGTCCTTAACGCGGGGGCCGACTTTGAGAAGAGTGAAAGTAATCTTTTCCCGGCTGGAAAAATCATGAACATAAAAACACCCTTCTAGCAGATTTAACCATTTATCTACAATGTCTGCATCTATTTGACCCTCAAGTATGGGGATGTCAAAGTTAACTTGTACCTTAAAGGGTGTGGCACTTCCAGAGTAGATGTGATGCCCCTGAGTAGCTGCTAAAGGATCTGGGCAAAGTTATCCATCATCGCGTTCCTTTGTCGCTCAAGGGCCTCTTCGAGTAAGATTTTGATAAGATATCCTCTCCCCTCATCTTTCTTTTCATCCGCCATGGGAGGTCATTGGGATTTGTGAGGTTGGTCTTGCAAAGGTTCGACTAGTTCAAGCCCTAACTCCTTATATCCCAACCTCGTTGGGGACATGCAAAGAAAAACAGAGAAAGAGCAGACCGCTCTGATACCAGTGATCTAGATTTAAACAAGAATGTAAAAAATTATAGAGATAACCATAAATACAGAGATGTAGCAGAAATAATACTTCATTTCATTAATGTAAAATACTGAAATATTCTTACAAACAGAAATGTAAATAAACTAGCTCGGGCGATGGTAGCTTATCTCTGAGGAGAGATGTGGCGGCTACATGCCTCTGAACTATCTTACAATGAGGGTTGAAGGCCTATTTATTGTTGATAATAATGGAAAACCCTAAACATCCAAAATCCTAATCCTAGGAGATGAAGCGCCAAACTATGGTTCCCGTTTGGGTAAATTGGTACATCAACTTACCGGGTTCATAACTTTGGCATACGATCTCCATTTGACGTGCACAATACCTTGTTAGAAATATCAATCCGAGAAATACAACTTTTGAGTGAGAAAAATTAGTCCATGGACCCATGTTGCTCCCAGTTTTTCCAAAAAACATTGTTTAGGGCCTTCAAAAGTCTCCAAAAGTTCAGGACCTGAAAAACTGCTAAAAATAGTAAACTGTGCTACAATTAAGGAAACTAAAAAACTGAAAGAAACAATGGTGGGGATCTAAGTAGAATTGTCGGGTGGCCACCAATTATCCACCTGGATTAATGGTCCAGTCAATTCCCAAGAGCGCAGGGTATGGATTACTGTCATCAATGATCTCTATCACTTGAAAATCAGCCATCACGCTTGCACCTTCTATATCAATTGTTACTCCATATAGTCATCCCATAGGAATGATCTTCTGTTGGTTTTCCATTCTGAGCTGGATCAGAGACCACTGTAGCACAGGTCTCCCCATTCTTTCCCATGTTTGTTTTGGAAAAACATTCGCATGGGACCCCAGATCCAAGATGACTTGGTCCATCTCATAATCTCCTATCTGCGTGGTGAGCCTCATCTCGTGCCCCATTCTAGCCTTATGTTTACCAATTTTTCTATCTATGTGGTGTCCATCAAGGGCGTTCTCTTTGCTGGTACATTTGTTTATTAACACCTGCAGGCCTTTCACAACTTTTCTGGCATGTAGGTCTCCAATAGTGTGGTAAGCACAAAGGGATCAACCTCTATAGGTGCACTGGTGTCTTGCTTCTTGTCCTGACTTCCTAAGGTGGATGCCTCAATGAAGCTTTTCTTGGTCTCCATAAATGTTTCCTTCACGCGCTCCAGATAAACCAACTTCCTTTTCTGGGGCCCTGCGGACCCATCTGTCCTCTTCAAGATGTTTCCCCTTATCATCACAATTTGTTATTCTACTCCTCAGCACTATATTCATGTTCTAATCCTCTTCACATGGCTCGTCTCTCATCATTTGTAAGTTTTACGTAGGCTACTAAGGATGCACTTTCTTTTCTTGCATTTTGACTATTAGCACCTGGAATTCCTCTATAATATGGTCAAATTGACTATAATATTGACATGATAGGCACATTTGATTCTGGCATTCTCACGCAGATTGCCCTGGCGTTTCACAGTTTTAGCAGATAACCTGACTGTGACCTCTACCAGTTCCTCCTCCTCTACGGCCTCGTCCTCTTCCCTGATAACCTTTGCGTGCTCCTCCAACGCTCTGCTCGAGAGGCCGAGTTTCTTCTTGCATTCGATACGTAGGTGTTCTTTCCATCATCAGCTCATAGCTGTGACAGTGGCCCTCATCGTGGCCCATTGATTTGCAGAAGTCACAGAACAATTGTTGGGGTGTCTTAACAAACTTTTGAAGCAAATGACAATTATTTGTTGCATGTTTTCTAGCAACCTGATAAATAGCACACTATAGCGCAGCTCCCATGCTCAGCCCTGCTATGGCTTATAGATTCATGGGGATTGGTCCCCCTCCTGTAATGTAATTTGCGAATATGGGACAATGGTTTTTATCGTGCCCTTGGCTTTTACACTTCAGACACCAAACTTCCACGCGCACCTCTGGTTTAGTCTCCTTGTCTTTCTTCAAGCTTTGCAATTCTAAGCAGAGGCTCTGTAACTGGGAGTGAATCTGTTGTACCCCTAAGGTCGCATCCTGAATGGGCGTTCCTTGTAATCTCATCGTGATCTCCAAGGTTTCTGCCTGTGTTCCTATCTTCTATTGCAATAGAGCAATCCTCAGGCGGGGCAGAAGTGAAGCTATAAACCATTCGTGATGTTGACCGTTTGTGAGCTACATGTTAGCTTCTCGAGCCAAACATTTCAACCTTTGATCTAATTACCAAGGTGTCTCATCAACCCTCATCGTGATTTCCTTAAATCCAACTACTAACTGTGAGTCAGGCTTAGGTTTACTAAACTCTTTGTCTAAAGAAGCATTAGTATCTGCCAGCGATGCCAAAGGATTATTAAAACAATACTTAATGTACCAAGTTAGTGCGTGATCCTGCAAAGTGGTAACCAATTGTGCCTTATTTATACTGTCATTAGTAATCTGTTGCGCTGCCCACACAACATTCACAACAAACCAGAATTGCTCTATGTCTTTACTCCCTATTCCTTTCAAAATTGGCAACTTCATGGTGTTTGCGATGTTGGATGGTGGTGGTGGAGGTGGAAGTGTGGGAGAAGGTGTATAAGGTGGAGGTGGAGGTGGAGTGGATGGATGACTTATTCGAGGGAAACCTTGAGTGGTTGGTCGAACAAAACTTCGAGGCAGAGTCTTTTCCACCCCTTCGTGGTCACTTATAGGAGGTATAATCAAAGCACTATACTCCGATGCTACTCTTTCTCAATCTCTAAAGAATCGTCCACTTCAATTATATCTGACATAAAGGTAATGGCATAACCCATATTTCACACATCAACATTTTAATCTAAGTATTCAATGATCTTAAATAATTACCTCGCAGTCCCTTGAAAAACCTTCACTTCGCTTAGCTATAGCTGACCAAGGTATCATCCATGAACTCTGTAACAAATCCTTGTATAATTCAATCGAGCCAGTGATCAATAACCCGCACGATTTGGTTTTCAGAGGATTCTAATCGTTGCACTAATTCAGGAGCCCACGCTATTGGATTACCAAGCTTCCACCTTCCTTAGATGGCTGTCAATTTGGCTAACCACTCGTACAGTTCGATGGGAAAAGTGCAAAAGAAGATCTCGTGTATCTTCGTGTACAAGTACATGTTCAACTACTGCTCCTTTGACAAGCACGGATTCCTATTTTCCTGCCCCACGAATTCATGAATTTTTCTATCCAAGCACTTTTCAATTTATTTCTTTGTCCGGTTCCAGTGATGCGACAACAGAGATCTCCTTCAAGCAGATCCTGGTCCCGGTAATGGAACCATTTACCAGCATAGGGGGTCCTGACCCAGGTTTAGAGTAGTTGTGCCAACCAAAAAATCCCTACACTACTGGCTCTTTTGAAAACAACCAGTGTAGCACAAGCTACAGTCTCACCCGAAGCAGTATGGGGGGATCCTAGAACCAAGTTTCTGCATCCAGAGAGGAGTGTGATGTCTTTTAGCTCGCTAAATCTACCTTCACGCATATCTATAAGCCCCTAAGGCTCAGTACTGCAACTCTGTTCAAACAACCTTTAGACGTTTGTGAAAGTCTACGATTAGTCTTTGTGGACCTTTGACATTAAGTTTATCTACTTACGTGGATGAGAAAACAACCCTAAATTAGTGTTCGCACAAATCTACTTAGGTTATTATTAAACATTAGATAATTCATCAAATTCTTCATGAAATTACATAAACACGCATGCCTACATCATCTAACAGTTATTCAATATAATCGTGCATCATTAGATCAATATTTCATAAACGCATTATTCATCCATATCATATATCGTAAACATAAGTAAACAGGGATAAAAAAATATACACAATATTTTTTTAGTAATTTTATCTTCAATTCAACTTTACAGACTCAAAACCTACGCACTCAATTGCAGGGGTCTGCGCACTCAGTTGCGGACTCTACCTAGGCCTCTGCGAACTTAGTTGCAAAACCTTTCTTCTCCTATCTGACCCACTTCCTTGCGCTAACACTTCTCTTCTATTGACCCATTACATACATCATTATCTAAGATGTCTCTTATACTCTCTAAGACACACCTATTTATAGCCTTTTTCATACAATCCCATGGTACGCAGACCATGGGTGGATCTCAAAATTGACTCAACTTTTACATAAAAAAGAGACTAAAACCTCTTTGACTCCTAATCCTCTATGGGCTCTGCATCCAAAAATCGTGGATACTTTACATTACTTACAAAAAATACGTCAAAACTTGGGTTATTTTAACCCCAAAACTAACCAAGGGGACCTCATCCCATTAATTGATTAGTATAGTCACATGAACAAGTGTCATGAATGATAGTAACCTGTAGTTATATGCATTTCTTTTTTGTTTTATGTTTTATAACTTGATGATCATGTTATATGTTGTTGATGAGTATGCTATAGGTTAACTTGTTTATGTTATATGATAGCTAGCTTGATGACTAGGTCATATGTTGTTGATGAGCATGTTATATGTTAACTGATTGTTGTTATATGCTAGTTAACTTGACAATTAGGGTTATAAAATTAATATCTAGATGTTATATGTATCATGCTAAAATTGGATTGGACTATGCATATGGTTATGGTTATGATATTCAGGTATGAGCCAACATATTTGTGATGACTTTGCACACGTGGTTTTTATGCATGAACGATAAGTTCTTATGTGTTTATGATGAGAACATGTTAGTTAATTAGTGTTATGGATATCATGATCTTATTTATGTTTGAGTTGACATGTTGTAAAGTTATATCTTGCTAACTATATTGATTGTGTAGATAAGATAGCCTCCCCTGAGATACATTAAGGTATGAGTTTTCTTATGTCCTCTATTTAGTGTTTGAATGTTTGATTATGTCATATATTTGGTGTTTGAGTATTTGGTATCTATTATGTCATCTAGTTGATTTATTTAACATTGTATGTTTGCAAGTTGGTTGAATGTTTGATGAATTTCATAATATGAGTATGTGTTTATAAGGTTTCTTGCCGAAATGATCTTGTTTTAAGAGGATTTTACTAACACATATTTTTTGATATAGTTGATATGTACTTGAGTATAGTAGGTGAAGTTGTAGCATTCTGTCTAATAACTCTAATTTGACTGTGGATTCTGACGTGATTGTTAGTCTTGGTAGAGGTTGATTTAAAATCGATTGATATGATTGTCCTGATATTTGGAACATGTGGTTGACATGTGTGAGTAGTTGCAAGAAACATGCTTGGTATTAGTATGACAATGTAATAGTTGATATGTTTATATAACTAATAGTTGGGTGATGTGACAAGGCATAGTAACCTCGATTGAAACAAAGTAAAAAGGTAAAAGAAAATAATTAGTCAAGAATTCCTTTGGTTATGTTTGGAAACCCTAATTCCCAATGAATGAGTACTTTGCATACATGAATTCTTCTTAACCATTTATAAATATTCCCAATGAATATTTATAAGCATGGGTTTATAGGTTAAGCATTATGTTTCTATGTAACATTTTGATCACTTAGGGTTTGGTTAATTTTATTAATATTATAAACCCTAGGATTACAATTAAATACAAGATTATAAACTGTAATATTACACCCTAATTTTTAAATATCGCAATGCGACATTGAATAAATTACAAATGTAACATTGTGACAATGATTCTCAGATTGATTTTCACAATAAAACAATGTTTGTCACAATCCAACATTGGATAGAACTTTATACCAAATATTAGTCACAATATTAAACCTTAATATTAAATTTACGAAAATGTATATATACTCTTTAGATTTATAATTTATTTTAAATTACATATAAAAAATACTTTTATATGAACGATTAAAAAAAGTTTATACATGTTTTTATTTAAAACAATTATATTTTAACTCTAAAATTGAAATTTCAACGAAATGCTATATTAATATCACCCATCACTTTCACTCAATAGCATATCACCCATCACTTCCACTCAAATTTGTTGTAGCCTTGAGAGTTTGAAAAACTTACTCAAATTTGATGTGTTTGTGCATTTTAAGAGTATAATGTTAACATTATAGTGTTATGAAATGTTATTAGGATTTCCCTTATTTGTGTTGAATTATTTTTGGCAGTAAAGTTGATAAAATATGTATATGTTTTGAATTTTATTTTTTATTTTTTTCTATTTCTTTAAAAAAATGTATATTGTTATTAAAGTTGATATAGATTTATATATATATTTTGGATTTATATTTTTCGTAGTTTTTCTTTTAATTTAATATTAATTTCATTTTCTTATTTAAAAATATCTATCTTAACCATGGATCTAATATGAGTCCAGAGGGATCAAATTTCTTCATGTAGAAACTTATTTTAGAGTACAAAAATAATGTCTAATTTTTTATTGTTATAAAGATTACATAACATGCACACTGAGTCATTTTATTAGCCCACATTAAATTGGTTTTTTTGTTATTAATATATTTTTAAGTATTTGTAAATATTAATTCATATTAAAATATTTTATTCATAATTCACATTGGATATTTTATTTTATACAACATTAAAATATTTTCTTTTAGCATTTGTTTTCTATGTATAGAGATATATAAGTTGATATCACTTGTTAAAATATTTTTGAAAAGGATAAGCTTTAAACATATTATATATATATATATATAGTAATTACTTTACATGAAATTATATAAAGTCATATGGACAACTAATTAAATATCCATAACATAGTGACCATTGCTTTTTTTATTTTGAGAACATTTTATTTTTATTTTAAGATGGACAAACATACTTACACATGACTTTCACACTAAGCTCTACAAAAACTTCACACTAAACTCTACAATAAGCCTCTTGACTCAAAAATAGATTTAAATTTCTTACACATAAATTTAAATTTCCATCTCTATTGAAAAAAAAATCTTCTTAACTATTAAACCTACATTTAAATTTTAACTTCTTAAAAAAAAATATACCCTTCTTAATTATTAAACCTATCTTGACTTCTTATTAAATCTTGACTTCTTATTAAAAGAAACGCATATAATTCTTAATACATATGCTTCTTAACCATTAAATTTGACTTCAAATTTAAAAGTCGCACAATCATTCAATTGTTAAATTCTTAAACTATCTTTAAATTACTAATAACTATAATATCATCCATTAATAATAATGTTATCCAAATCAATTAAAATATAAATAATTAATGTTTATTGATTTCAATAACCTAGGAAATGAACAAAATTAACCATTTAGAAAATTGACCAAGACCAAGATTTGACCTATCGCATATTTAAAATATCATCCATTAATAATAATGTTATCCAAATCAATTAAAATATAAATAATTAATGTTTATTGATTTCAATAATCTAGAAAATGAACAAAATTAACCATTAATTATTTAATGTTTATTGATTTCAATAACCTACGAAATGAACAAAATTAACCATTTAGAAAATTGACCAAGATTAACCATATTTAAAATATCATCCATTAATAATAATGTTATCCAAATCAATTAAAATATAAATAATTAATGTTTATTGATTTGGAGATGCGGTCGTTCGACTTTAAAAGTATTCTTCCTCGCGAGTTGTTTATAATTAACGATGCATTTCTATCATTTGTCAACTATCTGTTATGGTAAGACATTAATATAAACACATATGAAGAGTATTTGTATGTCCATTACTGGAAATCAGAAAAAGCAAGAAAATTGAAACTAAAACGAAAATGAACAATCAGAATCTAAGTTCATTACAGGAGTTATCCGGGTATGTAAACACAGTTTATTACCTTATTATTATTTTAATAATTAAATTGAAACTTAATAACCTTCGATTAAAATTCACCTTAATAAATTAAATTAAATTAAAACTTACATCCCAGATTTAATAAAAGATCCAGCGAGTGGTGAGCATTCTGCCAGGCAATTACTACCTCTGGGGTACCTGTATTTGTACCTATATATGAGGTAAGAGTGAGCTCGGAGCCTGGCCAAAGGCATTTATAGCCCGAGCCCTGTGGATCACCAGGAAAACATAGGTTACCTGAAATTTCTTATTGGAAAATTTAATTTTTCTTTTGCATAAGAACCCCTACAATATTCTATTCTAACTTACAAATTTCAATAATTATAACCAGGAAAACATAAGTTCTGAATCTTCTTTTTATAACCCGGATAACATATGTTCCCTGAAACTTCTTACTGCAAAATTTAATCTTCTTTTGCATAAGAAGCCCTACAATATTCTACTCTTTAACTCATAAATGTAAATAATTGATTTTGCATTTACTATGTTGAATTTTATAAGAAACATGACACTAATGTGCCTAAATAATTCAAATTAAATTCTTGAAATTTGAATTTAGCCTACTTTCTGTACAATATTATATTTTTTTAACTCATAAATTTTAATAATTATCTTTGCATTTACTAAGTTGAATTTTATAAGAAACATAAAAACAATGTGTATAAATAATTCAAATTAAAATTCATTAAATTTGAATTGAGGCTACTTTCTTTTGAAGGCTTTATAGATGGTTCTTTTGATTAAATCAATAAAACACTTTATCTAATTTATAGAATATTCTATTTTTTTAACTCATAAATTTTAATAATTATCTTTGCATTTACTAAGTTGAATTCTATAAGAAACATGAAAATAATGTGCATAAATAATTCAAATTAAACTTCATTAAATTTGGATTCAGGCTACTTTCTTTTCAAGGCTTTATAGATGGATCTTTTGATTAAATCAATAAAACACTTTATCTAATATAAAATATTTAAAATAGCATATTAAAAAGTAGTTTATTAAAACAGTATATTTAATGAAAAAAATTAGTTTTGCACGGAATTTTATTTTATGTGATTTTTACTGAAAATGCTGTTACAATTAATATAGATCACAAAAGTTTAAATTCTACAAAAATAATATATTTAATAAAAAGAATTTCACAATATATCATAATATAAATTATTGAAAATTTGACCCAATTTTTTTTTTTATAAGATTCCTGAATTTTAATATTTTTGAAAGAAAATAACCTTCAACTAAGTGAAGTAATTTTATTTGGGAAAGCTTAGGCAATGTGTAAGACTGTTTTTCAATGATTTTAATATAATAACATAGTTGTCTTAATTAGTAATAAAGTGCAGTGGAAATTACAACTAATATTGAAATAAAGCAGTATTTTACTATAAATATAAGTAATATAATTTTTGAATTGAAAACAAATAACACTGGAAATTATAGCTAATATTTAAATGAACACTAATTTTAATAAATATAGGTAATTTAAATTTATTTAAAATTTTAATAATTAATTAATTTAATTAGATGGCAGTATATTTAAAAAATTAGTTAAACCAGTCACTATGCTGATTGCGGAGAAATAAAAAATGATGGAAAGTTATTAATGGATTTCAAAAAACAAAATACATTACAAGATTCCAATGTCTATTTTTTATTAAAAAATAAACTCAATTGATTGAAAATGTATTACTTTTAAAGATGTAGTGAATGTGTTACGTCCTCCAAAGCTGTAGTCCCTAGACGAGACTTATTTTTTAGAACAATAGAATATTGTATTGAGGTCATCGTAACAATGGTTTAATAAAAGATCTAATCATGTCAAGTAAAACCGGAAATATTATTTAACGAACCAAGTAATTTACAACGAAAATTCTAGAATAAGTTTAAGTTTAATGGAAATGGTAGTTTGTAATAATGGCAAATAATAAAGATTTTTGATGAAGAGGAAAGTTTTTAATAAATTTAGAAAATTTTGTAAAACCATACAACAAGCTATTCACGATGAGAATTACAACAAAAAATCAAACAAAGCAATAATTTGCAATAATTGCAAATAATAAAGATTTATTTAAGTGTTTGGCAAAGAGTAAATAAAATTTATAAAACAAATAATTCCTGTATGCTACAAGCAATTCACAGTGGAACAACTAAAATCCAAGAAAATAAGTTGTTTGCAATAATTATAAACAATAAAGATTTATTTAATCTTTTGGTGAAGAGCAGAGATTTTAATAAACTTTGGAAAATTTGTAAAGCAAACAATGTCTTATGTGACAAACAATTTACCATGGGAATTCTAGTAACAATTGAAAAGTAGTTGTTGTGCAATAATTGCAAACAATAAATATATATTTAAGCTTTTGGTGAAGTGTATATATATTTTAAATTTAAGAAATTTGTAAATTAAAATTTAAAATATAACTTAATAACAAAAATTCAAACCGAACTACAATTTGTAATAATTCCTAACAATAAAAACTATTTCAATTTTTAATAAATGAATATTTTTTTAACATTAAGGCAGGTAATTATAGATCAATTAGCATGAAAATATGCAGACGATTTCTAAACCTTAATAATAAATATTTCTAGAAATAGCTTTTTTCTAAGATTTTCGTTTTTTTTCAAGTATAAATTTATTTAAGCATTTCATTATTTGAAAAATGTTTTGAGAAGATTTAATTTAATAAAATTCGATTATTATTATTATCATATTTTTAATTTTTTTTAACTACATGGTGAATTGGTAATTGCTAGTCCTAATGTATAGGATACCTAGGAGACACAGGATCAATCCTCATAGCTAACACTATAATACCAAGAGTACATCCAATTACTTGCAAGTCCTAATTTATGGGAGACCCAGGATCAATCCTCGTAGGAGCCAATGGGGCTAGGAGACCTAGGAGAACCAGGATCAAACCTAGGAGACCCAGGTTAATGAAGGAATATTTTTTTTAACATTAAGGCAAGGTATTTATAGATCAATTAGGATGAAAATATGCAGACGATTTCTAAACCTTAATAATAAATATTTCTAGAAATAGTTTTTTTTCTAAGATTTTCGTTTTTGTTTAAGTATAAATTTATTTAAGCATTTCATTATTTTGAAAAATGTTTTCAGAAGATTAATTTAATAAAATTAGATAATAATAATGATGATAATAATAATAATAATAATAATAATAATAATAATTATTATTATTATTAACCACATGGTGAATGGGTAATTGCTAGTCCTAATGTATAGGAGACCTAGGAGACCCAGGATCAATGCTCGTAGCTGCCACTATAATACTAAGAGTACATCCAACTACCTGCAAGTCCTAATTTATGGGAGACCTAGTGTCAATCCTTGTAGGAGCCAACGAGGGTAGGAGACCTAGGAGACCCAGGATCAAACCTCGTAGCTGCCACTATAATACCAAGAGTACAATCTTTGTAGGAGCCAACGAGTGTAGGAGACCTAGGAGACCCAGGATTAAAACTTGTAGCTGCCACTATAATACCAAGAGTACAGTCAGTGGGGGTAGGAGACCTAGGAGAGATCAAACCTAGGAGACCCAGGATCAATCCTCATAGCTGCCACTATAATATCGAGAGTACAGCCAGTAGGGATAGGGGACCTAGGAGACCCAGGATCAAACCTAGGAGACCCAGGATCAATCCTCATAGCTGCCACTATAATACCGAGAGTACATCCAACTACCTGCAAGTCCTAATTTATGGGAGAATCTGCTTCTCGAACATCCACCACAGCAGGCCAGTGCACTCAATGAGATTTGAACTACGGTCTCCCAGGCTTCGCCCAAGTAGACTTACCGTCAAAGCACACATCTGAAACATATGATTTTATTATGGGTCACAACTACTAGTGTGTTGTGTTTGTTAAGTATCGAGCTAAGGTGAGCCAAACAATGTATGGGGATTAGGTGATCCAAACGCTTTAAGTACATTCCTTTTGGTGCTCCATGTATATTATTGTAAGGCATGTGAAATGGCTTTTAAACGTATTGTATAAGTTGTTTATAAATATTAGGTTAAAGTTGATTTCAATTTAAAATTCAATTATGTTAATAGATATGTTTATTTTGAAATGAGGATTTTTGAAATTTAATTTAATTATTAATAAATTTATTTATTTATTTCTCTTAGGAAAAATTGTAATTTCATTAATGAAGAGAAATTACATTTTGTAGATGCATATGCATATTCGGATCATATCTATGACATGATTGTCATCATCAAAAGAACCTGGAGTTCAAAAAAGATTGTTACGTTGATCCATGTAGGGAGGTAACAATATCCAATATATACAAAGAGATAATCACAAAATATATAAAACCTGAACTGTCAAAATGGCGATATATATATATATATATATATATATATATATATATATATATATATATATACACACATAAACAAAAAGCCATATGCCCTGTGTATTTATGCAATGATGTCCATAAAAGGCCGATGGTAGTATTGATAGTGTGCTCCACCGAGCAGTTCTCGAATCAGCCAAATGCTCGACCAGAGCCGCAACTTCTTTGGAAATGTCGTCAACTACTGCATTCTACTCCCTGTAAATGTGTATGTAAGTAAAAGAGTCAAAATAAGAAATCAATCTCAGAGTCTCATCCAGAATATGAATCAATGAATAAGTAGAGGATCTAGTGGTCCTATTCAACTAGTCACAAATAATTTTGGAATCCCCAAATAATTGTAATCTCTACAATTTTTCTCCAAGAAAATTGTATAAGGTATTTTGCTGCTGATAATTCTGCAAAATTATTTTTGCCTCTTCTAAAACCCAAGAGCATGCTGAATTAATGATGAGGAGAGATATGTAAAATGGCCCCCCCATCCACAGCCATTCTCCCGTGCGGTGCCGTCGAAATACGCCCAAGGCATGTTATGGTCAATATGTTCAGGAATGATCCTTCTGGGCCTCGGGGGAGGAGGGTCTTCTGGGATGAGAGCGAAATCGACTAGCACCTTGGCCGCAATGATAGGCCAGCGAGGAGGTAAGTTTTGGAATATAAGGTTATTGTGGGCAATCCAGATGGCTCAACATATTAGAACGGGAAGATTACGCTGCTTGGGGGAGGAGACAGTGGTATACTAGTTATTCCAAGCCTCAATGATAGATACAACAGTCTAGTTACAAGGGGGGGGGAGATAGTAGGAATAACCAATTCCCACAGCCTACGGGCTTCCGTGCAATCGAGGAACAAGTGATTTACAGTTTCATTTTCGCATTTGCAAAGGTAGCACCAGTGTGGTCCGTATTGTGTGCACTTGAGGAGATTATCTCCAGTAGGGATCTTATTTTTCAGGATACACCACATGAGAAGCCTAGTTCTGGGGGGTGCCTTCAGCTTCTAGAGATGTTTCCACCATGCTTCTATGATCTGTGGCTTCCTCGCCTTAGACAGCACCAAATATCCATCTTTAGGGGAAAATCTGCCTGATTTTGAGAGGGCCCAAATGATCTCGTCATCTCCATCAGATATGTGAATATGAGCTTCAAAAAGTGCTTGAGTATAGTCCTCCCAGAGTTGGTTCCATTGTGGGGGTATGTTTAATTGAAGAGCAGATTTCCAGGCCTGATGTAGAAATGTGGAGTTTTCTCCATCAGCTATATGAGCTATGTGTGTAACATTTTGTTCCTGTAGATGTTGTAGGAGGTCTAATGGCAGTCTGTGAGTGTTTCCACACCCAATCCATGGGTCTATTCCAACTCGCACCCTGTGTCCCAAGTGGATTCTCCAAGTGAGTCCTGCCCTGATAGGATCCAGTGCCTTGATTACTGCCTTCCAAATAGTCGAAATCCTAGAAGTGCTTCTAATAGGTCTCCTGATCCAATCCAGGATCTGTAGTGGGGTGATGTATTTTGATTTTGTCACTCTCGACCAAAGGCTGTCAGCTGTGATCAGATGCCACCCGAGCTTTGCAGCCAGCGCAGAGGAGAAATCATCAAGTTTTTTTAACCCCCATCCCCCCACTTTTTAGGTAGATTGAGGGCGTCCCATTTGACCCATGCAAATATCTTGCCCGGCTGGCTTCCCTTCCATAAAAATCTGCAGCAAAGGGCTTGTATCCTGGTAAGGATCCCTCTAGGAATCCAAGCCAGGGACATCTAGTAAATAGGTGTGGCTTCCAATACACTCTTAATGAGAGTGAGACGGCCGGCACGAGAAAGATATTTGAGGTACCAGATGTTGAGTCTTTTCTCCATCTTAGCTATTAGCCAGGTCCAGTCTGCTATCTTGTAGCCTAAGGGCTTTAACTTATACCCCAGATATTTCAAGCCTTCTGCAAGACCCAGCTGTGTGAACTGGAAGCGATGAAGTGAAAATTGTATTTCATGCTGAGTGCATGTTGCCGCTGTCAGCGTTGATTTATTTTCATTTATCAACATACCAGTAGCCGACATAAATAAGGAAAATGTGGCTCTGATATTGGTCAGATCACCAATGCTTCCATTGAGGAATATCAGGACATCATCCACAAAAAGTAGATGTGTGAGCATGCAATCATCTGTTATCTTGATACCCTGTAGCCTGCCTCTTCTGTGTTCATCCTTTATAGTCCTACTGAGCCCCTCCATGACAAGGAGGAAAAGTAATGGTGAAAGTGGACAGCCCTGCCTTAATCCTCTTTCTGAGAGAAAGAAAGGGGATGCACTTCCATTGACCAGGATGCTGAAAGGAATGTTAGTGATACAACTCATGATCCATTTGATGTAAATGAAGGGAAACCCTAGATGGGTTAAAAGCATTCTGATGTATAACCAATTTACTCTGTCAAAAGCTTTAGATAAATCTACTTTCAGGATCATACCTTTGCATTTCCTGGTATGTAGAGTGTGTAACACTTCCTGAGTAGTGCCAACAACCTCATGAATCTGTCTGTCTTGGAGGAAGGAAAATTGTTCTAGAGAGATGTGGTTTGAAAGAATGGGCCGCATCTGATTTGCTATGATTTTAGCAATAATCTTGTATATGCAGTTGCAGAGAGAGATAGGGCGATACTCGTCAAAGGAGGTGGGATTATCAGATTTAGGGATAAGCACGATGAAAGTAGAGGTGATGGATGCCGCAATATGTCCACTAATTCTGGAGTCCTCAATAACATGTAGCAGATCTGCACCAATGATATCAAGAAAAGCCAGGTAGAACTCAATGATCCAGCCATTCGGCCTAGGACTTTTGTCTTTTTTAAACCATTTCAATGTGGCCTCTAACTCTTCCAGGGTAACCTCTCTTATCAGTTCTCTTTCCTCTTCTTGCTCCATAAACCGTGGGAATTGTTGAGCAACTCTAATGATGTCGGCCAATTTTCTTCCTGAGGGGCACTGTACGCTCTTTTAAAATGAGAGGTAGCTAGAGGGGCTAATTGCATAAAAGTGTCTACAACATTTCCCTCCTCGTTTTGTAGCTGCCAAATAGTGTTTATCACCTTCCTACCATTGGCGAACTTATGATAGAATTTTGTGTTAGTGTCCCCATCTTGCATCCAAATCATCCTGCTTCTTAGCCTCCAGACTTCTTCACGGTCTTTAAGGATTTTCCCTCTTGCAGTGCAAAAGGATGTAATCCTCTCCTTATGTTCAACTGTACTGTACAATCCACCTTGTACATTTTCAAATTCAGACAACTCGGATTTAATTTGTCTTAGAGAGAGATCATCCCGAGTCCTCTTATTGTGTGCCCACTACTTGGACATTTTCTTCAGCATTGTGAGGTTTCGTATAAAGCCATTAGTGAAATTCCCCCCTGACCCTGGTGCATTTTCTTTCCAGTACTCTATAAAGATGCTGACATAAGAGGCTTCCTTAGCCAGGCTCAATAGAATTTATATGGTCCCTTCGGCTTTGCTCTGCCTCCTTCAATTTCCATGTAGATAGGGAGGTGGTTAGAGATTCCCCCTGATCTGACCCATTGTCTAATGTAGAACCCCAAGTCAAGTACATTCTCTTTGACTAAGAAACTGTCTAGTCTGCGTGCTAGACCATTCTCCACAGTCCGATTATTTCTCTAGATGGCTTGAATCTTGGTTGAGGGAATGCCAATAAGATGATGATAATCCAGGATGGCAGAGAAGTAGTTCGAGAGAGAATCTCTCTATGCTCGATGGTCCCAGGACTCCGAGTGGCCAATGGAGAAATTTAAATCTCCTCCAAGTATCAAGTGATCAACTGAAAATGAATCCGAACCTAGGAGATTTTCCCAAAATTTGGGTCTGTTTTGGCATGGCCCATATATGTTGAAAATTCTAAATTTCATGCCCAGCTCCGCTGAATGCATGTCGGCACCAATATGTCTGGCCCCTCCCCAATAGTTGAGTAATTTGATAGAGCGGGAGTTATATCCCAAGGCTATACCCCTAGATATCCCATGTGCATCTAGGCTAGTGAATTTCCACCCAGGTGACATATGCTCAAGGGATCATGAAATGTCTATAGCAGGGCCAAGTGTCTCTTGTAAAACAATGATGTCAAGCGAGTCAGTATGGACTAATCAACGAAGTGCTAGTTTTTTTTCAGGCCTAGCAAGCCCTCGACAATTGAAGGAAGAAACCTTCATGGCGGGGGTTCAGAGGGGGTTTCTCTAGCTCTAAGGGCCCCAATAATTGTGGACTATTTGCCCAATGCGATTTCATAACTACCTATGATTGTGCAATAGTGAGAGAGGAGGGTTGACCTCTATGGAGATTGTGCAGGGAGGGGGGAGAGAATGATGTCTAGGCCGACTTGGTCCAAAGCCTGTCTCTTGGCTTTAGAGCGGGTCAGATACCCCGGTGCTGGAGGGGCAAATATGGAGGATGTATGTGGAGGAGAGGGGGGGGGGGAATCGATAGAGAGGGAGGAGTGGGTGAAATGATAGGTTGAGAGGGAGAAATGTCGCAACTAATTTGGGCAGAGGTAGTAGAGGAAGAAACCGAACCCATACCCAAAGCCAAAGAAAGACCAGATGACAAGATATCATAAATATTTGAGCAGCAAAGAGAGGAATAAGAGTGAGGGATGCTCTTACCTGAGGTATTGGAGTCACCGTAGGCTGTCATGGCTTAATCAGGTGGCAGGGGAGGAGGACGAAGCGGAGGCCTGCCACACTTCTTCAGGGTAGACTTTGCAGGAGCTGAAGCCAAATCCATTGGAACTGATTGTGCTTCAGTCCTCCTTTCAGGGGATGCTGCATTTTGAGGCTATTCCTTAGGATTTCGAGGTTGGTCCTCCTGTACAGGTACCACCTGCGTCAATGGCTCCTGTCCTGGAGTCTTTCTGAATGACCCACCATTAAGGGGGAAATCTTTGAAAAGGTGCCCCACTATGTGGCATCTCCTGCACCTGAATGGTACTCCCTCATAGTCCAAAATCTGTCACCTTGATGTATTCCTCCATTAAATGTTTATATGTTCCAGAAGTCCATTAGTGAGATCCATGTGAACCAGAGTCCTGGCATAGGCCATACGTCCCATAGTTTGGAAGGAGGCATCAAAGGTGAGGTAGGTGCCAATTGCATTCCCAATTTGCTTAAAGATATCCTCCATCTAGAAGTGAAAGGGAAGCCCCAGGAGACATACATATGTCTTGCATCCACCCTTTCAAGCTCAGGGTTGAACATTGACGTCCACCTCCTAAGAAGAACAGGTGCTTGGTTGATGTGCCATACAGTAGAAAGAACCCAGTTGGTGTGAGCCAAACAACTGAATTGTAGCGCAAACCAACCTTTAACAAAGTTTTGAACCCTAGGGGGTCCTTTAGATGATGGCCCCATACCTCCATTGTCCATTTCTGAAGCCACTCCACACTAAAGTGTCTGCCGCGAACTCGCCCAACCAGAACTTTCTCCGCAGATTCCATTGACTCTAATAACTATGTGTCCTCTATGAGTCTGAGGAATACCTCACAATTTCAGAGCTTTAGGCCTCATTTCCTTTTTAGACCCCTCACTGAATCTGGTGGCCGAAACTTCAGGTACCTTGAATGTTTGTGCAGACGCCGAGGAATTTGATACCCTAGCTGCAGATGACGGAATGGAGTCGAATATGCTCGGAATTGAGCCAATGCCTCTGAAATTACCCTGAGGAGGAGCCATCGAGGAGAAAGTGGTAGATGAGATAGATGCCTGAGAAGCAGATGCCAAATGGTGGTCTGTCGAGGGTTTGCAAATTCCAGATGAAGAGGGAATCGAACCAGAAGCCACCCCTAGGGTTTTTTCACCCTGGATATTTGGAGGCTCAGCAAATGCCAGGGAAGTCAGTGAGAGCGGTTGAGTGATGTAGTCAGGGTTTGTCGGGGCATCTTCAAGCAACGAGATAGACGTAATGCGGGAGCTAGTAATGGAGGGTAGGGCATCTATTTCTTTAGAGAGTTCATTATCGAAGGTGTAAAAACCCTCTGGTGTGGTCCTAGGTTCTGTCCAAATGGGCACTTCCTCCAAAGGGTCCGCAAAATAGTCTAGGAGGTCTTCCATAACTGTCGAAATCACCGGCTGACAGCTACCTGCATGTTCAAAGCAAAACAGGGAAACAATGAGTTAGTGGGAAAGTTTGAACCGCCCAAGAGAAATGCTTAACCGGAGGTCAGGCCCGTTAACAACTGAGGTAAAAGGTGAACGGGAAGCAGCATGGGTAATAACAGTTACAGGGGCAGTCGGTAATAGCGAACTATAAACCCCATACCCTGCGGACAAAAGCTGCGAAGGAACCTAACCCCATCGTTGGTTCGTGACTCACGGTCTGTCCCCTATGATCCCCAATGCATACCTCAATTATTAATAATTATTAGATGGATGATAAGGGTATATTTTTAATGAAATATTATAAAATATTTATAATCATATACCTAAGTCAAATGTTGAGATTTTTGTCTAAAGCGTTATGCCTTTTTTTATTTTAATTCAATTGATTAAAAATCTCCATAGTAAAGTAGGGGTAAATCTCTATGGTTAAAAAAATTGTTTCAAGTTTTTAAATGCACATATGTTTAACTTATACATTAATTATTTTTTATAGTTAATAATAGTAATTCTTCAAAATAAATTTATAGTTTAGTTAGTTTTTATGATATTTTTAATTTTAGCAAGGTGATATGTAATTGTTTTGATGCTTATTGTGGATTGATATTACTAGTCATTTAATTTATATGGATTCTCTAGCCTATTGAATATTAAAATGAGAAAGTTATAAAAGAAAATTAACTTCTTCTTGTGTGAGGGACGTTTCGAGCATTGAATTAAATATAACAATGAATTTTGTTTTTTATTATTTTTATTTTTTATTTTTGTAATTTACTCAAGCATGATGCCCCTAAAAAAACTCTTGTGAAGAGTGTAATTGATGTCAATCTAGCCTACTAAATGCCCTTTCTTAACTTTTGGTGTTAGCATGAAGATGGGATAGAATTTTGGGCCAAATGTGGCAATGAAATTTCAAGTTTTTCCTCTTTTATAGAATTGAAGCCCTCAAACTTCATATAAGCACTGTGAATTTGATTGGGAGATTAGGAGTAAAAAGATGAATTGTGGAGAATTTTGTTGTTATCCTAATGATATTTTTTGAAAAAATATTTAGTGTCATTTAATATGTTAGTTTTTCATTAAATGAAATGCTTGTCCTTGCAGATTGTCACACATCTTAAGAGGTATGTGTGTGTTCAAGTAGCATAACTTAGTCTAAAATGTGTAATTTTTATATATATATATATATATATATATATATATATATATATATATATATATATATATATATATATATATATATATATAAGCATGATCTACATGGAGAGAGATAATTTTTTCATATTAAAAATTTATTTTTTTATGCAAAAATATACTTTTTTATTGTTTTTTGAAGTTGGTGAAGTAATATTTCAATTGCATTTTGCAGACACATGTGTTAACATAAGTTTTTTTATCTACTATTTAAATAAATTGAAAAATCAAAAGTACCCTTTTGAAGAGGACTCGTAAATAAAGATAGTGGTATTTTTTGAAATTTTTCCATTGTTTATATTTTATGATATCATTTTTTATTCAACCTCTTTAAAAGAGTTAAAAAAAATGAAACATTTTGTTTAGAAGAAATTAAATGAATAATATTGGTGAGCCCTGGTATTGCACCAAGAGTGCTGCAACTTCGAGGTGACAGTGATATATACACAATAGATGAAATTCTACTCATGCCACCCACAATTAGGTCACTTGATCAATAAGGCTCCAACACCATTCTTCTACTGAATTAGGGGGAAATTAAATACCGAAAGTGCAATTCAGAGGCTAGCTCAAATGTAGAAAAAGTGAATTCTTTTCAAATCTAACTTGTAGATGCTACCAACTTGTAAATGCTATTGAATCAATTCATGAAAGAACACAAGAATTATGCTACCTGCAAAAAGGAAACTACACTATTTGTAATCAACCATCTAGCTATCAAATTCACTTGTAAACAGAAAATTATCCTACCAACTCATAGCTCAAATTTTTATGCATCATCTATCTAACTCACACATTCATATAAATTAATGTTCTACATGTGTCAAATTTGTGATAAAGAAACTAATGTTATTCTCTCTTGCAATGAAAGAAAAAAGATGGTTGGAATGGCCTAGGTGTTGCCTTTGATCATGGAGTCCAAGCCAGGTGGTCAACCTACTTCTAAACTAAGTAAAACTTGAATTACAGGTCAAAACAAGGGAAAAACAAGCTGCTATAGGCACGCTACAGGAAGTTGCTACAAGATCCTTGTATTGCTACAAGAAGGCCTTTAATGTTACAGAAGGGTTGTCAAGAGGGTTTGGAAGGTAAAAGTGATGACATCAAGGGATGGAAAGGTGGATGAAGGTTGTGGTAGATGGATGAAAGGTGACCAACACCCTTATCCAAGCTTAACACTTCCGAAAGGCCAATTTTGGACTAAGATCATTGCTCATGGTGACCTAAGAGACAGAGCTCAAGAATATGGTGGAGACGTTCTGGATGGAGATGGTGAAAAGGCACCTTTCCTACAGATCCAATTGTCCTACAAAATCATATGCACATGATCTCTTATCATTCACAAAATTTCATAACCAATGGTAGAAAAGATGAGTTGAATTTAGAAACTATCTAACTTATGTCAAAAACTCTAATCTATGCAATGAATCAACCTCTAAGCTACACCAAATATATATGAAAAACAAGATGACTAATGTAGACCTTTTCCCAAGAAAACATAAACAAGAAATCATCAACATAGTGATTTTGGGTTGTGATTGTAGGTTACTCTAGTCATAGTCGCATGAGAGAGATGAGATAAAAGTAACAATCGCAGAATTTTTGAGGAATTATATTCTAATAAAATGTAGCAAACTCACAAACATTCTAAGCTAAAAAGGAATACCAATACACAAGAGGGACCTAAGCTACTGGGGTTGGGCCCAAGACCAAGAGCCTCAGCACTCTGAAACTAACTCAGTGATGGATCAATAAGAAAATTCTCATTATTATTGTAGAAATATCAAATACATCACATAACAAGTCAAAAATAACAGTAACAAGTGCTTGAGCTCAATATCTTCTTAGTTGAAAAAAAGTTCCAATCCTAATGATCTATTTGGCATGTTTATTTATACAAAAGGGTATCTACCAACATCTCCCTAGAAAATAGATATGTTTAGCTTTCGAAACTAGAGAAGGGTGGATCTACATCTCCTTGAACTACACTTGCTTAGATGCCAATGACCTCGTCCTGCTTAGCTGCCAATGAACTCAAGTTGATGAGAGATAAAGTGGTGATCTTGTCTGATTGAAGGAGTTAAGGAGGGGGAAAACCTCCTAGAATCTCTCCTTGCTATCTACTATGAGCTCCTACATTGAAATTATCTCAAAATTGCTCAAATTCCTGTATTTAAACCATATTAGGCCACATGACATAGAAAAACATCTTTCACCTCTCTCACTAAGAATAATATAACAAAAATTGTAAATAAGCGTGTGAAAGAGATAGTTTTAAAGCTGAAGGATGACATTATGACCCTTATGATATACCTTTTGATGAGCCTCATCATCACCCCACTACTAAAAGTATTGCTCATCTTCTGAGCAACTCATTCATCTATGTCCATATCTTTCATGGCCCTGGTGGCCTTTGTGACATCCCAAGGCTCTGCAGATGTTGTGCCTTCTTTAGGATAAAAGCTTGCATTCTTTTCTATTTTTCTCCACTCCTTCCTCTTCTCTACTTCATTTACTCCTTCTTGTAGGCCTTGCATCAAGGGTGGATTGAGCTTGAGTCCAATCCAGTTTAATTTTAATCTTTGTATGAGTCTTTTGTACATGGATGTCCTTTCCAATGCATTTCTCGACCTTTCAGGAGAGTGATACTCCCTGATCTGGAGACTATGGGGTAAAAATTCCATCTTCTCTGGAAGGCTTACTGGATTTCTATCCTTAACAGTCTGAGTGTGTCTTCAAAATGTGAGACAACTTGATCCTAGGTGGCAAGGTATTTGGGTTCTAGATCATCATCATTGGAGATGATTGTATGATTTCTAATGACATCCATTGGGCTTATCTACTCTGCCCTGATATATAGTGGTTATTTTTCTTACTTTGTCATTATTTTCTTTACGTCCTCACCTATGGCCTCCTCATGAGTCATCCAAGATGATAGGGCCGTCAGTTGCATGTCCCCTAACTTTGCATTAGGATCCCAAATAATCATATAAATCAAGGTGAGGTTATGCATGTAGAACTCAGCCAATTTTTCTCTATCTTCTATGCTACTTTGGTCACATAGTTTAATGAATTGTTTGTAGTCTTGAAAGGTCATAGATCCATGTTGTGATAGGGTCTTGATCTGGAATTGCATCTGCTAATCTTTGAGAAAGAGTGCATAAGACTTGGATAGTTGTCTGCACTGTAATGCCTCCATGGAGAGGCTTGGCATTGTGGCCAGTTCGGTTTCCTTCTCCTACAACTTCTCCCTCAACCATCTATTTTCTTCTTGTAGATGTTTCCTTATTGTGGACTCTTTCTCTCTTAGCTCACTTAATTATTTTCCCATTTCAAGGACCTTTTCTTCCATGAGGCCCACATCTTCCACTTTTTTAGACTTAGCAATTTGCATCAATATGTTAGCTTTTCCTCTTTCTTGTTCTAGTTCAAAGAAAAGTGGAATTTCAAATTTTTGGGGAATAACTCTCCCTCCAATGAATTTATAATAGGAGCTCAAACTAGGCTATGGAGTACGCTCCTAGAGCTTTGGGAAGTCCTTCTCAAATGTTTTTGGGGAATCTTCCCCCTCGTGTATTTTTTGTGTAACCTTCTGCCGATATTGTTGCTCATTCTTCTCCTCTTGTAGCACCCTTTGTTCTTCCTATAGCACACTCTATTTTTCCTGTAGCATGCTCTGTTTTTCCTGTACCATGCTCTATTCCTTTTGTAGCTTCCCCTTTCCTTTTTGTTGGACGGTGGTATGAGTCTTAGGTTATTTAAAGGAGGTTGATATAGTGGTGGGCCTCCTTACATATGCTATAGGATTCCTTGATATGTTTTATGGAGAGGTGACCTCTTCAAATTTTATTTTAGTGGGACCCACCTCCTCTTTCTTAATTGGGACTCTTCAATTGTGATAGGAGCATTTTCCTCTTCTTCTTGTGTTTGACTGGGGTGCTCAAGGTAGCTAAGGTTGTAGCTACCTCTTTTTCATTGGGTCTTGGAGACAAACTTGTTTTCTCTGGGGATACCACTGCTTCTTTAGATTCATTAGTTTTATTAAGGCTTGGTTTTTCCTATTCCTCCCCCTCTTCCTCTTCAAATTGATATTTTTCTGCCTCTACCTATGGTTATTCCTTTGTCCTCTATGCATATGTCTCTCTTTCCTCTTCTTCCTATGCCCCTTGTTCTTCTTCTTCCTTCCCCTCTCTTCCTCCAACACTAGAGGTTGGGGTCTCACCTAGTGTGAGTGTCTGTGTGTCAATGATGGTCTCTTTACCCATATAAATGAATTTGGACCAAAGGACGGGGATCCTTAGTTTGTTCAAGGCATCCACCACTATCAGTTTAATGAGTCCATGGTGGCCTAGGTGTTGGTGTTTTCCCTCTCTCACTTTTTGACTCGTGTCACTGATGGACTGTAGGAGGAAGTATGGTACACTGAGTCTTTGAGCCAGGGGTAATTCTACTTGAATCTTGAGTTCATGAAGTAGTCTAAAATGGTAGCCATAGACCACACTTAGCCTTCCTTAATAAGATATCTATTTAAGGATATTGTTGGAAATAATACTGAGAGGGTGGGTGGGGTGAATCAGTATTTACAATTCAATAATATTTAATTTCACAATCAGATTTATATATGCTACTTCAGAGAAGTGAACTTGCATGTACACACAACTGTGATTAAGGAGACCAAAGTATACCCAGAGAACTTATGATTTAGTTAATTCATCATTTGTTGATCATTAATTAGTGCATCAATACTTTATTATACAGTAACTATGTGCAGTAATAACATAGGAAACCATCACACATAAGTAACACACATGAAAACCAAGATTGAAGACAGAAACCCAATTCGGGAGAAAAACCACCTGTAATTTTCATATTTGTCTTCTTTTTAATATAAATAATGTTTTTTTACAATCTTTTACTGGTGCATACTCATACTAGTATGCAGGCACCCACTTGTAGAAGGCTACAACCTTCTCTCATTGTCGAGCTTCTACTAGAATGGAGCTACAACCCCCTATCTCTTGTACAAGCTGATATTTTTACTACTATGTAGGCATCGACATCAGAATGCTATGACCTTCTCTCTTATTCGAGGGATCATGTTTCATAAATTTGCATACTAGATGCTCCTAGAATGCAGGAACACAATATGAAGGCCTCGTTTCATCAAATTTTCACACTGGACCCATCATACACTTTGAAGCTCAAACTCTGCATCAACCAACAATCAATCAATTTGAACAGTCAGATCACTATCATTAGAACACTGTGCTGAACCCAGAAACCTGCATCATCATTCAAAACTAGTTGCAACATCAAGAATCATACATCAGAATGCATAATTTACTTTAATGAACCCAACCTCCATGTATATGCAACTTCCTTTAACCAAACCTGTGTATACTTCCAAAACTACTGAAACATCAAACTTTTGAATCAAATATGTACCAACTAGTAATATTTTGAACATCTACTCTCAAATTACAGAGATCTAGATAGTCAACAGAAAGATCACCCTTCGCACTTAATCAATCAATCAATTAGACCCAATCTCCTTATGCATTCAGTTCTACTTTCAGATCTAAGAAGACATCATTGAAAGACAGTAGTAAACTAGTAGTATTGATCAAATAGATCATTCATTTCAGAATAACATGCATTCCTTTTGTATACTCTACTTGGAAGCTTTGAACCGACGTGTATACACGCCTTCATCACAGGTGAACCAACGTATACATCTGTAAATACAAACTCAAAACTTTTTTGTTATTTTAGATTTTAGAAATACCCAGATCATGACATTTAAAGAATAAAACATGTGTAAGCGATCAGATCTAACCCAACCAATATCAGATCATTCAATGATAAGTCATTTCAGGTCTCATGATCCTGATCCAACATTGAATTCAAGGTGCACACAATATTTCAGATTGTATCATAATCATAGCCATAATCAGATAGAAGTATTCCATGAGAAACCCCTTTCACTTGCACACATGGCCCTTTGATCTTCTCCTCCTTATATAGGTTTTGGCCTTTCTCAATACCTCGGACCGAAACAACATTTAGAGCCTATGGTTTTCTTAGACATGATCAAATATTCATTACTCCGCTCAATATTGTGGGCCAATACCATGGTATTGAATCTTTGTATTCTTTAATCTCGAATTTCCTTGATTTTCCAACCCATACGTGCTTTTCCTCTTGTGAAAGTTTGTGCATACGTTAACACTCTTTTTGTTCTGTGAATCTATGTGTATACGCTGCTTTGACAAGGTGAACCTGCGTATACAGCTTAAACTATCTTAAAACATCCTCTTCCTTAAACTTCTTGATTTTGATCTGTAGACCTTTGTTCCAACTTCATGTTCTTCTGTACCAATGCCCTGTTACCTCTGAATTGACGTGTTACAATGTGAGTTTCCCTTTATCAAATCTGAACAGACCTGTGAGTTGGTTGCCATCAAGGAAAACACTTGTATCATAATGCCAACAATCTCCCCCTTTGGACTTGATGGAAAGCTTATTAGTGTTGATTACTTCAAGTTGTAGAACTTGTTTGAGATATCAAGCAACACATAACCTATTTGACATATCAAGAAACACCAAAATACTCTCCCCCTTTGACATCAAGGGCAAAGGGCAGACCAAGATAAGCTCCCCCTTTGAGATACACTAAGTTGTCCATCCTCGCCCTGAGTACACGCAAAGTTTGCAGAGATATTTTTTCAAAAGAATAGCATGACTCTATAACTCAACCATGTGAGTATGACCTTCCTATCACCAATGACTCATCCACACATCAATCACCCAACCAAGTGGGGATATACCAATTGTTTATACAAGACTTAAATATAGCAATTATTACATCATCCTTCCCATGCATAGTGGGGATACAAAGTACATCGTATGACCAATAGGACTCATTCAAAAGTAGACTATGACAGAAGGAGACATATTACACCCTAGATCATTACATTACCTATGCAACAATGGATATGAATAACTAAAACCATAGTTGAAATCAACAACCGTAATGCCAACAATGCAGAATGTTTGTGAAGGCTACTTCTCCCCCTGAACCTGTGCTACCTGTGCATTGCCAACAAATCATTCATTAAGGCATGTTCATCAGTCAGATAAAAATCAATGAATAAAGAATATCAGCAAACTGTGGTCATCAATATCAGACTGAGCACCCATATCAGAGTCTGGCCCACTTTTTTTTTCTATCAGAAAAACATATACTCTCCTACAGCAACAGAAAGTCGCGTATATACGCGACTATCCTTCATGAAACCCACATACAGGAACCTTCTTCTAAAAACTAGATTTAACAACAAGATGATGCAGAAACTACTCCCAGCCTTTATCTGAGATATTCAAATGTTTCTTTGGGAAGCAATTTGGTAAATATATCAGCAACCTGTTCTTTGGAGGGAAATTCTTCAATTTAACCTTTTGTTCAAGCACTTGTTCTCATAGAAAATGGTACTTAATGGGTATGTGCTTGATCTTGGAGTGCATGACTGGATTTTTTGAAATACTTATGGCACTTGTATCATCACATAAAATGGATATCGATGGAAGATTTGTATGTCTTGCAAAGTTTGCATCATCCAAAGTAGTTGTGTGTAGCAAGATACAACAGCCACATATTCTGCTTCAGCTGTAGATAAGGAAATTGAACTTTGTTTCTTGCTTAGCCAAGACACTAACCGTGATCCCATATAGAATGCACCTCGACTAGTGCTTTTTCGATCATCAACATTTCCTTGCCAATCTACATCTGTATATGCATGAAGAGTAAGATATGAATCTTTAGGATACCATAGAATGAAGTCTTCAGTTCCTTGAAAATATTTGAATATTATTTTTAGAATATGAAGATGTGATTCCTTGGGATTTGTTTGAAACCTTCCAATAATTCCTACTGCATGAATGATATCGGTTCTAGTACCTGTTAGAAAAAGTAGACTTCTAATCCTAGATTTGTATGTTGGTTGATTCACTGGAGGTGATTCATCGTTAGAACTCAGACTACATCCTATTACCATTTGAGTACATACTGGTTTAGAATATTCCATTCCGTACTTCTTCAGAATCTTCTTGAGATATTTAGTTTGTGAGAGAAAAATACCATCTTTTGTTTGTTGTACTTGTAGACCAAGAAAATAAGTAAGTTCAATAAGTAAGGACATTTCAAGTTCTTGCTGCATAACTGACACAAATTTCTGACTCATATATTCTTAATTACTGCCAAAGTTGATATCGTGAACATAAACAACAATAATTAGTATTTTATCATTCTCAATCTTGGAGTATAAGTTTTTGTCTGCAGATCCTTTTGTGAACCCTTGTTGTTGTAGATATTTATCAAAGCGATAATACCAAGGCCTTGGATCTTGTTTTAGCCCATAAAGAGACTTTTTGAGCTTGCATACAAGCTTTGAATAATTTCCTAGAATGAATCCTTCTGGTTGATCAATATAAACTTCTTGTTCTAACTCTCCATTAAGAAATTCAGATTTTACATCCGTTTGATACACTTTGAATTTCTGAAATCTTAAAAGAGAAAGAAACATTCTTATGGCTTCAAGTCTGGCAATAGGTGCAAATGTTTCTTCAAAGTATATACCTTCTTGTTTAGCATACCCTTTACAAAACGTTCTTGCTTTGTTTCTAATAACCTCTCCATTTTCATTCAATTTATTCTTGAATATCCATTTTGTTCCTATAACATTTTTATCAAGAGATATAGGAACTAGTTCCCAAGTATCATTCTTTTTAATTTGGTCAAGTTATTCATGAATTGCCTTAACCCAACATTTGTCTTTGCTAGCTTCATTAACATTTTTTGGTTCTATGGAGGATAGTAATACTAGATAACTAGAAGTTCCCGCAAGAGTTCTTCTTGTCTGTACTCCAGACCCTTTTTCTCCTAGAATTTGAGATTCTTGATGATTCTTTTGAACATACCTGGATGGAGTATTTTCCCTATCAGTTGTATCTCCTTCTGATGCTTCATTGATTTTTCCTCTATATCATTTTGATTTGATACGAGAAAGTATTCAACGTCTTCCTCATTGTCATCATCCTTTGTTTGTTTTGGATTTCTGCATGCTTCATCAATTACTACATCAATGCATTCAACAATTTTCCAAAGTCTTTTCTTATAACATTTTTATCCTTTAATTCCAGATGAATAACTAAGAAGAATTCCTTCATCTGCTCTAGTTTCAAACTTACCAATATTTTCATCAGTCTTTTTGATGAAACATTTGCTTCCAAAAACTCTAAAGTGTTTTACAATATGAGGCTTACCATACTAAAGTTCATATGGAGTTTGATCACGATTTACCCAAACATTTGCTTTGTTGAGAATAGTCACAATAGTAAATGCAACACACCCCAAAAGGTGGTAGGAGTCCCATATTCATCAAGCATAGCTCAAGTCATTTTTTGAACTGTTATGTTCATTCCTTCCACTATGCCATTTTGTTGAGGAGTTCTGGCAACAAAGAACTGCCTTTTTATTCCATGTTGTTCATAAAAATAAAAAAAATCATCTAATATGAATTCTCCCCCTCAATCAGATCTGAGACATTTGATTTTTCGATCTGATTCATTTTCAATTGAAGCTTTAAAGGCTTTAAACTTTTCAAATGCTTCATCTTTATGCTTTAGTAGACCTTTTTTTTTTCCAGAAAGAAAAGCAATATATTATATTGAGTAAATATATACATCATATTCTGTGATAACAGAGAGAAGATCTCCAGTCATAGGAGACTAAACTGATGAAAAACCAAATATGTCAAATTATGACAAATAGTTGATAGACCTATAAAGCAAGAACATAGAGCAGCATATAGAAACATATGAAATATATATCATCAACTTTGCCTGATGCTGATAGACCTATAAAGCAAGAACATAGAGCAGCATATAGAAATATATGAAACATATATCATCAGTATTGCCTGAATGTGCTACTGATATGGAATGATGACAAAATGAAACCAAAAAAGAGCAGATGGAGAGGAACCCATAGCCTCAAAGCAGAAGTTAGAGGAACCCATAGCCTCCCACTGGAACAGCCACCTGGAGCAGACAAAGAAAGAACCTGGAAACCCCCAAAAATGAAGCTCTTTGCGCCCTACCAAACTCCAGCCTTTGACCAATCATCCAATGGATTGATAGAAAGCGAAGAGCCTACACAGAACAGTCTTGAAGGGGATGTTTGAATCTTCAATTTTTTTGAATTCCTCAACTTCCAAACACACCATATTGTGATTGGAAGGATATAACACTTTGTTGCTTCTTGTCTTCCCCACCAAGCAAAAGCTGCATTAACAGAAATGAAATTGAGATGAGGAAAAGAAAAAGAAGAAGCCAGTTCATACCAGATTTGTTGGGCTACCACGCATTTGAAGAACATATGATAGTTTGTCTCCTCCTATGCATTGCATAACACACATCTGCTGGGACCATGCCAAGATCTCTTCCTCAAGTTTTCCCATGTTAAATTCTTGATGTAAAAAACTAACCATGAGAAGATGATCACTTTGAGAGGACAACCAAGTTTCCACCAATATACCGGAATGATCTGTCTTGCAGGCATAATTTTTTTGCAGACGAGATCAGAATAAATGACTTTAACTATCGCAACAGAATGAGAGTGAGATAAGGACCACACCACATGATCGTCTTTTTCGGCACATTTCAAGCCTCCTTCAACAAGAGCATTCTTCAAGTTATCCCAAAGAGAAAGCAAGGCCTGAGGAAGGCCAATGTCAGTTGCATCTTTCAATGAAGGTGAAAAACCTCTCCATTCCTCAATAATACTGTCCCATGTAAAAATACCCATTTCGTGAAGAAAATAGAGAAGAGGAGCCGAAACCTGTAGATTACCCCTAAAGCCAGCAATTGGGTCAATGCCAATGAAGATTTTCCTACAGAAAAGATCTTCCATTTTAGATTATTAAAGAAATATTTCTGAATTTTCTTGAAGCTGAGCCAAATTGCAGACCCCTGTTTTATTCCAATGGAGCCGAACCTAAACCAGTACTCCAAGCATCTTTCTTTTTGATACTTGTGGCGAATGATTTCACTCCAAGGATTTGTGCCAAAAATACCTCTCCATAAAGATTTACAGACCAGAGCTTTTCCGAAAATCCTTACATCCATCAGACCCCAGTCCCCGAACTTTTTTGGCAGAGTTAAGTGATTCAATTTAGACAGATGGATCTTACCTCTTTCTGCTTTGGCCCCCCAAATAAAGTTGGATGAAATCCTATTCATGGCCTGGATAATACTGACCAGGAGCAAATACAGGTGTGCCCAGTATACCGACATTTGCATCAAGACTGTTTGAGTAAGGACTACTCTGCCTCCCAACGATAAGGATCTGTATTCCCACGACGAAATCTTACTAAAAAATCTTTCAACAATCCATCTCCAATCTCTCTTTGAATAAGCCTTAGCTTTAAGGCGGAAACCCAGATACTTAATACCTTCGGACAATGGTCTTGTATCAATTCCAAAGAGCTGAGAGATCCATAAGGACGTGTCCTCGTCAGTTCCATTATGATATAGGAGTGATTTGGCCTTATTTATAACCAACCTTGTGGCCCTTTGGAAACGGTAAAGAATATTCTTAATACACATCCAGGAGGTTTTGGACATCATTGCAAATAATAACACGTCATCAACAAACAGGTTATGAGAGATATATATTTGCTTACATATCTTTACCGGAGCATAAGATTTTTCCTCCACTGCGTGGTTGATGTGCAGACTCAATGCATTCATGGGCAATATGAAGAGGAGAGGTGACAGTGGACAACCCTGTCGAAGGCCTCGTTCCACCCAAAAGAAAGATGAGGGAATGCCATTAACAATAACTGCATAGTTTACATTTTTGATACATGCCATTATCCATCTAATGGGGTCGGGATTCATACCAATTTTCACCAAGAGACATTGCAGATATCCCCAGTCCAATACATCGTATGCTTTCTGTAGATCAATTTTCATGATAGCAACATCAGTTCTATGCATGGACATAGAATGTAAACATTCCTGTGTGCTGGCGACGACATCGAGAATATTACGACCTTTTAAAAATTATGTTGATTAAGAGAGAGACAGGATGCCAACGTCCCTTTAATTCTTTCTGCTATAATCTTTGTAATAATCTTGAAAGTTATGTTGCATAAAGAGATCGGCCTGAAGTCCAGAAAAGATTCGGGCTCTCCTTTCTTTGGAATAAGAGCAATGAGAGTGGAAGTGGTGTGATTGTGAATGTTGCCCGATAATCTGGAAGCTTCCACCATGCTTAGCAAATCCATTTTGAAGAGGTCAAAAAAATGGATCAAGAAGTCTATTGTCCATCCGTCTGGTCCAGGGGATTTATCCTTCTTAAAGGATTTCATAAATCCTAGAAGTTCACTTTCAGAAACTGGTCTAAACAGAGCTTCATTCTTCTGTTGATCAAAACTTTCTGTGACCAGGTCAATGCTCCACCGAATATCACTGAAAGCAATATCATTACTTCTGCAATATTGTTTTTTGAAGAAGCTAATAGCTTGCTTTGTGATGCCCTCCTGAGAAACAGCATAGCCACCCTTGTCGTTCTTTATTTTCCATATGTAATTTCTAGCTCTCCTTGCATTTACATAGTTATGGAAAAACTTGGTATTTTTATCACCTTCCCATATCCATAAAGCTCTGCTTTTGAGCCTCCACTTTGCTTCCTCCTGTTGCAACAGACTAAGTTTTTCCTTCTCCAGATTCCTTAAACGACTCTTCATCTCGATTGTGCTTGAGGCATAATCAGTAGATGCCAACAACAAGTCCATCTCTTGTTAAATTCTCTGTAGGTTCTTTTTATCCTTTTGATGTTTTTGAATCTGCCATTTTTTCACCAAACTCCTTATCTCGGCCATTTTTTCTCTAAAGGTAGAGAAGATGAATACCTTGTCCCTGTCCTTAATCGCTTTCCATGCGTTTTGAATATATTCATTGAACGCAGAATCCTGTAGGAGACCTCTGTCAAACTTAAATGGATATCCCCTTCTGAAAAGATCTCTAGGCCATGTTAAAAGAATGGGACTATGATCTGATATCATAACATTTTCCACAGATAATCTTGGCATACCCATATTTTCGATGAGGCTAATATGAACAAAAAACTGGTCAAGTCTTTTAGCTATATAAGCCTTGCCCACTCTACCATTTGACCAGGTCGGTTTCATCACGACAGGATTAACATCTACCATATTCCTATTGAGCATCTCAGAATTAATGAGATCAGCAAGAGCATTATTTAACTTCCCCTATCCCCATACCTCATCAGATTTCAATGCCGCATTCAGATCACCCGCAATAAGGAGATGGTCAATGTCAAAAAGGTCTGTGGCAAAAAATCTTTTCCAGAAAGGAACACGGGATTTGTATGGCGCATATAAATTGAGAACATTGATAGGAAAGACGCATCCTCTGATGGAAGCCGCAATAATGATCCCTGCATAGCATTTATACGCCTTGGCTCTTACATGAGCCGGATCCCACAGAGTAGCCAATCCCCCAGATAATCCATTAGCCTCTATAGCAACCATGAACCAAGTTGGGAGCATTTTCCGGAAATATGTTAAAGTGTCCTCCTTTTTGTGCATGGTCTCCTGGATAAGGATTATAGCAGCCCTGGAATGGAAAAAGAAATTTTTTAGCGTTATATATTTGGGATCAACGCCAAGACCCCTTATATTCAAAGATATAATGGGGATCATTTGGATGATTCGGCAGCCATTCTTGCTCTAAGGGGCTATGACTCGGACTCATCATAAATAGGCACCTCAACCAAAGACAAATTTCTAATGCCTGAGTCAGTAATTATAGTTCTCCCTCTAAAGTGTCTACTACCCCCTCTACTTTTCTTCCGGACCGTAATGTTCCTTGCTGAATTTGGACTAATAACAGGCGAGACATTAGGTCCAGGCTTATGAATCGTGAGAGGCTCCAGTTCGAGAGATTCCCTATTAAGCAAGTGATCCAGATCAGTGTCTTAAAGATTGACAGGGGATGATGCCGGGGAATTTAAAGGGGTAGGCCTGACACATTGTTCTTTCCCTTTGTTGGTGCTCGGTCCAGCATGTTCAAGATGCGGTGATGAGGATGAAATTGAAATTGGAATAGAACCCACAGAGAAATCTGCCCTCTTTGGAATCCCTTGATGAGAGTCAAAGAGAAAGTCCTTCTGTTGCATGGGACTCGGTGATGGAACAGGACTATCACCTCTCAGCTTAGTAAAGGGGAGGTAAGGATCCCCGTCATGGTACGGGTGATAGGGCTTTTGGAGGAGTTTGGACGACCAGCAAAGGACTCAGGGAGCATAAACGGACCACCCAATTGATCACGTGGAGACTCAGAATTTCTAGGATTGTGGAGCGGAATTGTCGAGGAGAATGGAGAGGATGGATTGTCATTGACGAGAGACTTTTTCTTGAGCCGTCTGTATCCATATAGTTTGGCACTGGGACAGTTTTTAACTAAGTGGCCCGTTTTCCTACAAGTGGCACACCTGAATGGTATACCCCAGAAGTCCAGACGTTGATTAATAACCTGATTCTTCCAACTTATATCAATATGGTCTAGATAGCCTCCCCTAAACGGCCTCTGAATGAGAATCCATGCAATTCTTTTGTCCTTTTTGCCCAAGCACCAGGGGTCGACATAGACAAACCGACCTATAGCATTGCCAATCACCTCCAAAGATTCTTTGGACCAGAGTTCCAGGGGAAGGTTCGGGCATTTAACCCAAATAAGATTATTTACAGGAGTGTTTTTTAAAGGATTAAAGTCGATGTACCATCTATACAGAGCAAGAAAACTCCTATTATATACCCATGGTCGACTCTGGATGGCTTCAGCATCTACTGCATTTAAAAAGTGGAAACAATACCACTCTCTCATTAGGCTTGAAATAACCGGAACATAGCCAATGACTGATTTCCAGAAACTGGCCAGCCACTTCCTCATGTCAGAGTCAGAAATTTCTGGGAAATGGCATTTTCCTATAAGTGCCTTGCTTTGCAAACTCTCAATTCTGTCATCAAGCTCAGCAATCTCGATTCCTATCGCCTGTGAGGGGGAGTTTATGCTTTAGTAGACCTATCCAACACATTCTAGAAAAATCATCAATGAATAAAATAAAGTATTCTTCTCCATGAGGTGACCTTTTCCTTGTTGGTCCACACAAATCAATATGGATGAGTTCAAGAGGCTTACTTGATGATCCTTCATTTTCACTGAAATGAAATCTAGTTTGCTTACCGACTTGACATGGTTTGCATATGGTATTTTCTGGGATGCTAATATCTAGGAGATCATGAACCACCTGGAGCCTGCATGCTTTTCTTTCTTGAGAAAATCTTAGATGCCCCAATCTTCTATGCCATAGCCAATTTTCATATATTTTTCTTAGATAGCATTGTTTTTGTCCTCCTTTTATAATGTATAGGTTGCTTGGAGTTCTTGTATCTTTGATTACGGTCTTTCCTATATCAAGCTCACGAACCACACATCCGTTTGGTCGAAACACAACTTCATTTCCTTGATCACACATTTGACTGACACTCAACAACTTATGTTTTAAAATATCAACATACATGACATTTCTAGCTTTAACCTTTTCTTTCAAATAAACAAAACCTTTACCTTTAATGATAGATTGTGTCTCATTTCCAAAGGAGACATTATTTTCTTTTTATAAAGCATTATACGAATGAAGTTTCTCTTTATCGCCTGCTATGTGTTTAGAGAATCCGTTGTCAATGTCACTAATTTTCTTTTCCTTATGCAAACAGAGCTGTGCCACAACTTTCTGATTGAAATCCCTTCTTTCTCCATACCCTGGGATTTGATGATTTTTTCTCCTTTTGAGGTATTGGCCGAAATTTTCTCTTGCATTCATATTCTTCATGACCAAAGTTATTACAAAATGAACATTCAATTTCATCTTCAAGAGGAGAAAAGTTATTATAAGAAATTTTCTTGATTCCTGTTCCACTCCTTTGATTCTGTGCATCTCTAGTCATGACAGTTTTTTGAGCAACACATTGAGCAGCCTTATCCCCAAAGTTACGACATGAAAAGCATTGTCCATTAAAGAAGTTTATGTGATCATAGAATCTTTTGGTATTGTTTACCTTTTGGTTAATGCTTCTATTGATGTTCATCCTTGGAGTAAATTGAGCATGATCTACCTGATGAGTACATTTAGGATTTTGCTGATGATTGACATGTTGTTCACTAGTCTTTGCTTCATCAAGATAGCTTCTGGTGGAGGTTAATGGCTTTTGTGATTGGGATGATTCTTTAGTATATCCAGGACCTATATTTATAAGAGGATAACACTGCACCTTGATGATTTCATTTACGTTTCCGATCCTTTAGAAAATCTAATATTAAGAGACTTTGTCTTCTCAAGTTCTTTTCTTAGACCCACAACTTCACATTCTAGTTTTTCAGTGTGCTTTTCTCTTTCAGTGAGTTGAAGTGTCAATGTGTCTATGATCATTTTCTTTTCTTCCAAACAGATTTTGAGTTTAGTGATTTCTTCAAGAAAGTCTTCCTCTTCTAAGGCATCCAAAAAATCGTCATTGTCATAAGCCATGAGTAGTTTATAATCTTGTTCAGTTTCATCTTCATCACTATTAGATAATCCATCGATACCTTCATGAGTATAATAACTTCTTCTATTAACAACCTGTTTTCTATTGTCTTTTGCATATTCCTTTCTTTGTTCATGATTATCTTTATGGGGACATTTTGCAACATAATGGCCAACTCTACCACAAGCAAAGCATTTGAATGGTATCTTACCTATGAATCTTTTGAAACCCTATTGAAGCTTCTTGACAAATTTTACCTCATCTTCTTCTTCTGAAACATATCCTGATTCATTGTGCTCTTCCTTTTATTTTCACTTCGCTGAAGCTTTGAAAGCGGCTTCTCTCATATCAAATAGACCTCCTTTCCTCATTTAAAAGGTAGTTAGAATTGCTTTAAGTTGAACCACAATAATAGATTGAAGATCCTTCTTTTCTTCTATGGCAGATAGTTTTGACTCAAATTTAGAAGACAAAGATCTCAAATTTTTCTCTATTAAATTAGCCTCCTTTATCTCTTCACCTAGATTCTTCATACAGTTAACAATCTCATCTACACATAAAAAGTAACTAGCAATACTTTCATCACTATGAATCCTAAGAGTTTCATATCGAATTCTGAGAGTTTGGAGCTTAGCACATTTTACCAGGGAGTCTCCTTCGCAGCTCTGAATGATTTTGTCCCATATCTCCTTGGCTGTCTTGAGCTACATGACTTTGATGAATTCTTATTCTGACAGACTTCCTAATAAAGTATTGACTGCTTTGGCATTGGTTTCATATAACTTCTTACCTATTGTATCTATAGGCATTACTACTATAAATTGGTATCCTCCTTCCACAATTTCCCAAACATTGACTCCAAGCGATTGAAGATAGGCACTGGTTCTTATTTTCCAAAATGCCAAGTTGTACACATTGAAGATTGGTGATTGATAGATCCCATGCCTTCATGATTATTCATCTTGAAAGATCTCCTTTCAAGCGATCAAGCTTCTTCTGAAGGACCTGCTCCAATACCAATTGTTAGAAATAATACTGAGAGGGGGGGGGGGGGGGGGGAATCAATATTTACAACTCAATAATATATTATTTATCAATCATATATATATATATACGCTACTTCAGAGAAGTGAACTTGCATGTACACGCAACTGTGATTAAGGAGACCAACGTATACCCATAGAACTTATGATTTAGTTAATTCATCATGTGTTGATCATTAATCAGTGCATCAATACTTTATTATATAGTAACTATGTGTAGTAATAACATAAGAAACCATCACACGTATGTAACACACATGAACACCAAGATTGAAGGTGAAAACCCAATTCGGGAGAAAAACCACTTGCTGTTGTCGTCTTTGTCTTCTTTTTAATATAAAGAATATTTGTTTACAATTGTGTACTAGTGCAAACTCATACCAGTACGCAGGCACCAACCTGCATAAGGCTACAACCTTCTCTCATTCTCCATCTTTTACTAGAAGGGAGCTACAACCCCCTAGTTCTTGTACTAGCCGATATGTTTACTAGTAGGCAGGTGTCGGCCTACAAAAGGCTACGACCTTCTCTCTTCCTCTAGGGACCACATTTCAAAATTTTCATACTAGATGCTCCTGGTATGCAAAAACACAATATGAAGGCATCATTTCATCAAATTTTCACATTGGACCCATCAAAAAATTTCAAGTTCAAACACTGCATCAACCAACAATCACTTAATCTAAACAGTCAGATCACTCTCACAAGAACACTGTGCTAAACCCAAAAACCTGCATCATCATTCAAAATCAACTGCAACCTCAAGAATCATACATCATAATGAATATGCTACTTTAATGAACCCAACTTGCATGTATATGCTACTTCCTGTAACCAAACCTATGTATACTTCCAAAATTATTGAAACATCAAACTTCTGAATCAAATCTGTACCAACCAGTAATATTCTGAACATCTACTGTCAAATTACAGAGATCTAGATAATTAGCAGCAAGATCACCCTTCTCACTTAATTAATCAATCAATCAGGCCCAATATTCTTATGCATCCAATTCTACTTTCAGATCTAAGAAGACATCACTGAAAGATAGTAGTAAACCAATAGTATTGATCAGATAGATCAGTCATTTTAGAATAACATGCTTTTCTTTTATATATGCTACTTGGAAGCTTTGAACCGACATGTATACACGCTTTCAATAAGGTGAACCAACATATATATATCTGTAAATATTACTCACAACTTTGTTGTTATTCCATATTTTAGACATACCCAGATCATGACATTTAAAGAGTAAAACATGTGTAAGTAATCAGGTTTAGCCCAACCAATATAAGATCATTCAATGATAAGTCATTTCAAGTCTCATGATCCTGATCCAACATTGAATTCAAGGTGCACACAATATTTCATAATATATCATAATCATAGCCTCTACAACATAAAATGTACTTCAGATAGAAGTATTCCCTGAGAAGCCCTTTCACTTGCACACATGGCCCTTTGATCATCTCCTCCTTATATAGTTTTTGGCCTTTCTCAATACCTCGGACCAAAACAACATTTATAACCTATGGTATTCTTAAATGGTATAAACTAGTTGTTGCTCCACTCAATATTGTGGGCTAATACCATGGTATTGACCCTTGGTATTCTTTAATCTTGAATTTCCTTTACTTTCCAACCCATATGAGCTTTTCCTCTTGTGAAAGTGTGTGCAACTTCTTGTTCTTCTGTACAATGCTATGTTGCCTCTGAATTGACTTTCCCTTTATTAGATCTGAATAGAAATGTGAGTGAGTTTGCATAAAGGATAACACCTCTATCATAATGCCAAAATCTCCCCCTTTGGACTTGATGACAACCATATTGGTGTTGATTAATTCAAGTTGTAGAACCCGTTTTAGATATCAAGCAACACAAAACCTGTTTGAGTATCAAGCAACACTAAAATACTCTCCCCCTTTGACATCAAGGGTAAAGGGAAGACCAATATATGCTCCCCCTTTGAGATACACTATGTTGTCCATGCTCCCCCTGAGTACATGCAAAGTCTGCAGAGATATTTTTTCAAAAGAATAATATGACTCTATAACTCAACCATTTGAGTATGAACTTCCTATTGCCAATGACTCATGCATACATCAATCACCCAACCAAGTGGGGATATACCAATTGTTTATACAACACTTAAATATAACAGTTATTACATCATCCTTCCCATGCATAGTGGGGATACAAAATAAATCATATGACTAATAGGACTCATTCAAATCTAGACTATGATAGAAGGAGACATATTACACCCTAGATCGTTACATGACTTATGCAACAATTTATATGAATAACTAAAACTATAGTTGAAATCAATAACCATAATGCCAACAATGCAGAATGTTTGTGAAGGCTACTGCTCCCCCTGAACCTATGCTACCTGAGCATTGTCAACAAATCGCTTGTCAAGCTCTTTCGTCGAGTTTCGATCGTGACAGGACTCGAGGAATAACCCGTTTACCAAGGGCAAGAGATTCACGCTTACACAAGGTCCTTCGTCAACAACATTCGCCTATTGACTGCCCCTTGTCGATTGCTGCGAGGTAAACGGGGTCAATTGCCTGTGCTTCCGCTGATGTGTCTCGATCTGCAATTGGCTTCCCTTCGCCCAGTTTCAAAGGGGGATCCTGTAGCTTAAGAACCAGTGAATGCGCCCATTGAATCAACTGACCAAAGTATTGACTCGTATATATAGAGATAATAGACGAGTCGTTAATGAGTTAGCGAGTAAAAGCACAAGACAGATTAAAGTCTTTAAATGTCTACATTCATCAAGGCATCTTCATCAGTCAGATAAAAATGAATGAAAAAAGCATATTAGCAAACTGTAATCATCAATATCAGTCTGAGTACCCATATCAGAGTCTGACCCACTATTTTTTCTATTAGAAAAACATATGCACTCCTGTAGCCACAAAAACTTGTGTATGTAAGCGACTATCCTTCATGAAACCCGCATATAGGAACCTTGTTTTGAAAACTAGATTTAACAGCGGGATGATGTAGAAACTACTCCCAAGTTTTGTCTAAGATATTCATATGTTTCTTTGGGAAGTGGTTTGGTAAATATATTAGCAACATGTTCTTTGGAGGGAACATACTCGAATTTAACCTTTTGATCAAGCACTTGTTCTCATAGAAAATGGTACTTAATGGGTATGTGCTTGGTCTTGGAGTGCATGACTGGATTTTTTGAAATATTGATGGCACTTGTATTATCACATAAAATGGAGATGGGTGGAGAACATGTGATTTGTATGTCTTGCAAAGTTTGCATCATCCAAAATAGTTGTGTGCAACAAGATGCAGCAGGCACATATTTTGCTTCAGCTATAGATAAGGCAATCAAACTTTGTTTCTTTTTGAACCAAGACACTAACCGTGATCCCATATAGAATGCACCTTCACTAGTTTTTTTTCGATCATCAACATTTCTTGCTCAATCTGCATTTGTATATGCATGAAGAGTAATATTTGTATTTTTAGGATACCATAGACTGAAGTCTTGAGTTCCTTGAAGATATTTGAATATTCGTTTTGCAGCCTGAAGATGTGATTCCTTTGGATTTGCTTGGAACCTTCCAAAAATTCCTACTGCATGCATGATATCAGGTTTGGTACCTGTTAGATAAAGCAGACTTCCAATCATAGATCTGTATACCAGTTGATTCACTGTAGGTGATTCATTGTTAGAACTCAAATTGCATCCTGTTACCATTGGAGTATATACTAGTTTAGAATCTTCCATTTCATACTTCTTCGGAATCTGCTTGAGATATTTAGTTTGTGAAATAAAAATACCATCTTTTATTTGTTGTACTTTTAGACCAAGAAAATAAGTAAGTTCACCAAGTAAGGACATTTCAAATTCTTGTTGCATAACTGAAGCAAAGTTATGACTCATAGATTCTTCATTGCAACCAAAGATGATATTGTCAACATAAACAACAATAATTAGTAGTTTATCATTCTCAATATTGGTGTGTAAGTTGTTGTTTGCAGATAATTTTTTGAGCTCTTGTTGTTGTAGATATTTATTAAGGCGATAATACCAAGCCCTTGGAGCCTGTTTCAGTCCATAAAGAGCCTTTTTGATCTTGCATACAAGCTTTGCATCATTTCCTAGAATGAATCCTTCTAGTTGTTCAATATAAACTTCTTATTCTAACTCTCCATTAAGAAATGAAAATTTTACATCCATTTGATACACTTTGAATTTTTGAAAGCTTGAAAGAGAAAGAAACATTCTTATGGTTTCAAGTCTGGCAACAGGTGCAAATGTTTCTTCAAAGTCTGTATCTTCTTGTTGAGCATACCCTTACAGACAAGTCTTACTTTGTTTCTAATAACCTCTCCATTTTCATTCAATTTATTCTTGAATATCCATTTTGTTCCTATAATATTTTTATCAAGAGGTCTAGGAACGAGTTCCCAAGTATAATTCTTTTCAATTTGGTCAATTTCTTCATTCAATGCCTTAACCCAACAATCATCTTTGCTAGCTTCATTATCATTCAGTGGTTCTATGGAGGATAGTAATGCTAGATAATTGGAATTTCCTGCAAGCATTCTTCTTGTCTTTACTCTAGACCCTTTTTCTCCTAGAATTTGAGATTTTGGATGATTCTTTATAACATACCTGGATGGAGTCTTTTCATTGTCAATTGTATCTTCTTTTGATGCTTCATTCATTTCTTCCTCTATACCATTTTTATTTATACCTGAAAGCATTCATCCTCTTCCTCATTGTCATCATCCTTTGTTTATTTTGGATTTCTGCATTCTTCATCAATTACTACATCAATGCATTGAACAATTTTCTGAAGTCTCTTATTATAACATTTGTGTCCTTTACTTCTAGATGAATAACCAAGAAGAATTCTTTCATCTGCTCTGGGTTCAAAATTACAAAGATTTTCATCAGTCTTTTGATGAAACATTTTCTTCCAAAAACTCTGAATTGTTTTACGGTAGGAGGCTTACCATACCAAAGTTAATATGGAGTCTAATCACTATTTACCCAAACATTAGCTTTGTTGAGAATAGTCACGGCAGTAAATGCAGCGTCACCCTAGAAGGTGGAAGGAGTCCGATATTCATCAATCATAGCTCGAGCCATTTGTTGAATTGTTTTGTTCATTCTTTCTACTACGCCATTTTGTTGAGGATTTATGGAAACAAAGAATTGCCTTTTTATTCCATGTTGTTCGCAAAAATAAAAAAATTCATTTGATATGAATTCTCCCCCTTGAATAGATCTGAGACATTTTATTTTTCGATCTGATTCATTTTAAACTAAAGCTTTAAAGGCTTTAAATTTTCAATTGCTTCATCTTTATGCTTTAGTAGACCTATCCAACACATTCTAGAAAAATCATCAAAAAAAGTATTCTTCTCCACGGTGTGACTTTTTCGGTGTTCATCCACACAAATCAGTATGGATGAGTTCAAGAGGCTTACTTGCTGATCCTTCTTTTTCCCTGAAATGAACTCTGGCTTTCTTACCAACTTGACATGGTTTGGATATGGTATTTTCTGGGATGCTGATATCTGGGAGATCATGAACTGCCTTGAGCTTGCATGCTTTTCTTATTTGAGAAAAGCTTAGATGCCCCAATCTTCTGTGCCATAGCCATTTTTCATCTGTTTTTCTTAGATAACATTGTTTCTGACCTCATTTTAGAATGTATAGATTGCTCAGATTTCTTGTACATTTGATTATGGTCTTTCCTGTATCAAGCTCTCGAACCACACATTCGTTTGATCGAAATGCAAATTCATTTCCTTGATCACACATTTGGCTGACACTCAACAAGTTATGTTTTAAACCATAAACATACATGACATTTCCAACTTTAACCTTTTCTTTCAAATAATGGTAGTTGGTATGGCATTTCCAAAGGATACATTATTTTTTTCTTTTTCTAAAGCATTATATGAATGAAGTTTCTCTTTATCACCTATCATGTGTTTAGAGAATCTGTTGTCAATTTACCACTGATTCTCTTGTCCTTCTGCAAATAGAGCTGTGCCAGATCTTTCTGATTGAAATTCCTTCTTTCTCCATACCCTAGAATTTGATTATGTTTTCTCCTTTTGAAGTGTTGGCCAAAATTTCTCCTGCATTGAGATTCTTCATGGCAAAATTATTACAAAATGAACATTCAATTTCATCTTCAAGAGGAGAAAAAGTTATTATAAGAAACTTTTCTTGATTCTTGTTACACTCCTTTGATTTCATGCTTCTCTAGGCATGATAGTTTTGTAAGCAACACGTTGAGTAGCCTCATGCCCAAAGTTATGGCATGAAAAGCATTGTCCATTAAAGATGTTTCTATGATCATAGAATCTTTTGGTATTGTTTTCGTTTTGCTTGATGCTTCTATTGATGTTCCTCCTTGGAGTAAATTGAGCATGATTTACTTGATGAGTACTTTTAGGCTTTTTCTGATGATTGGCATATTGTTCATTGGTCTTTGTTGCATCAATATAGCTTCTAGTGGAGGCTGATGGCTTTTGTGATTGGGATGATTCTTTAGTATATCCAAGACCTGTCTTTATTAGATGATAACTTTTCACCTTGATGATTTCATTTAAAGTTTCTAATCCTTTAGAAACTCTAAGATTAAGATATTTTGTCTTCTCAAGTTGTTTTCTTAGACCCACAACTTCACATTCTAGTTTTTAATCATGCTTTTCTCTTTCAATGGCTTGATGTGTCATCGTGTCTATGATCATATTGTTTTCTTCCAAACAGATTTTGAGTTTAGTGATTTGTTCAAGAGAGTCTTCCTCTTCTAATTCATCCAAAAAATCATCATTGTCATAAGCCATGAGTAGTTTATAATCTTGTTTAGTTTCATCATCATCACTATTAGATAAATTCCATCACTATATTCATGAGTATAGTCACTTCTTCTATTAACAACCTATTTTCTATTTCCTTTTGCAGATTCCTTTCCTTTTTCAGGATTATCTTTATGGGGACATTCTGTAGCATAATGGCCAACTCTACAATAAGCAAAGCATTTGAATGGTAGCTTACCTCTAAATCTTCCGGAACCCCGTTGAAGATTCTTAACAAAGTTTACGTCATCTTCTTCTTCTGAAACATATCCTGATTCATTGTGCTCTTCCTTTTATTTTCCCTTCGCTGAAGCTTTGAAAGCAACTTCTCTCATATCTAATGGACCTCATTTCCTCATTTCAAAGGAAGTTAGAATTCCATGAATTTGAACGACAGTAATACATTGAAGATCCTTCTTTTCTTCTATGGAAGATATTTTGACTCAAATTTAGAAGAGAAACATCTCAAAATTTTCTCTACTAAAGAAGCCTCCTTTATCTCTTCACCCATATTATTCATACAATTAACAATCTCATCTACACGTAAAAAGTAACTAGCAATACTTTCATCACTATGCATTCTAAGAGTTTCATACTGAAATCTAAGAGTTTGGCGCTTAGCACATTTTACCCGGGAGTCTCCTTCGTAGCTCTTAATGATTTTGTCCCATATCTCTTTGGCTGTCTTCAGCTGCATGACTTTGAAAAATTCTGTTTCTGATAGACTTCCCAATAAAGTATTGAATTCTTTGGCATTGGTTTCGTATAACTTCTTACATTGTATCTGTAGGTATTGTTGCTGGAAATTTTTATCCTCCTTCCATAATTTCCCAAACATCGGCTCCAAGTTACTGATGATAGGCTCTGGTTCTTATTTTCCAATATACCAAGTTGTTCCCATTGATTATTGGTGGTCTAATAGATACCATGCTTCGTGATTGTTCTTCTTGAAAAATCTCCCTTCAAGCGATCAAGTTTCTTCTAAAGGACCTGCTCCGATACCAATTTTTAGAAATAATACAAGAGATACAACCCCCTAGCTCTTGTACTAGCTAATATTTTTACTAGTACTTAGGTGTTGGCGTATAAAAGACTACGACCTTCTCTCTTCCTCTAGGGACCACGTTTCATAAATTTTCAGACTGGATACTCCTGGTATGCAACAACACAATATGAAGGCATCATTTCATCAAATTTTCACACTACACCCATCAGAAACTTTGAAGCTCAAACTCTGCATCACCTAACAATCATTCAATATGAACATTCAAATTGATGTCACCAGAACATTGTGCTGAACCCAGAAACCTGCATCATCATTCAGAACTAGTTGTAACCTCAGGAATCATAAATCAAAATGCATACGTTACTTTAATGAACCCAACCTATGTGTATACACTAATTCCTTTAACCAAACCTGTGTATACTTCCAAAACTACTAAAACATCAAACTTTTGAATCAAATCTGTACCAACCACTAATATTCTGAACATTTGCTGTCAAGTTACAGATATCTAGACAATCAACAACAAGATCACCCTTCTCACTTAACCAATAAATCAATCAGACCCAATCTCCTTATGCATTCAGTTCTACTTTCAGATCTAAGAAGACATCATTGCCAGATAGCAGTAAACCAAGAGTATTGATCAGATAGATCAGCCATTTCAGAATAGCATGCTTTTATTTTATATGCACTACTTGGAAGCTTCAAATCGGCATGTATACGTGCCTTCAACAAGGCAAACCAACATATATATCTGTAAATACTAACTCACAAATTTGCTGCTATTCCAAATTTCAGACATACCCAGGTCATGACATTTAAAGAATAAAACATGTGTAAACAATCAGATCTAGCCCAACCAATTCAGATCATTCAATGATAAGTCATTTAAGGTCTCATGATCCTGATCCAACATTGAATTCAATGTTCACATAATATTTCAGATTATATCATAATCATAGATCCTCCAACATAAAATGTACTTCAGATAGAAGTATTCCCTGAGAAACCATTTCACTTGCACACATGGCCCTTTGATCTTCTCCTCCTTATATAGTTTTTGGCCTTTCTTAATACCTCAGACCAAAACAACATTTAGAGCCTGTGGCATTTTTAGACAGGATCAAATAGTCGTTACTCCACTCAATATTGTGGGATAATACCATCGTGATGACCCCTGGTATTCTTTAATCTTGAATTTCTTTGATTTTCCACCCCATACGTGCATTTCCTCTTGTGAAAGTGCGTCCATACGTATGCGCTTTTTTTGTTTTGTAAACCTACATGTATATGTTGCTTTGACAAGGTGAACCTGCATATACAACTTAAACTATCTTAAAACATCCTCTTCCTTCAACTTCTTGATTCTTATTAGTAGAAATTTGTTCCAACTTCCTGTTCATCTATACCAATGCCTTGTTACCTCTCAATTGACTTGTTACAATGTGAGTTGCTCCTTATCAAATTTGAACAGACCTGTGAGTGAGTTTCCATCAAGAACAACACATGTATCATAATGCCAACAGATATGGTAGGCCACCTCATCCTAGGGAAAGGGTAGTCTTTCCCTCCTAACTCCATTGTTGTCTTTGTTATGTTTTTCATTGGCAGTGAAGATGTTCTTTTAGTAGTGGCACTGGTGGTTTTGTCTTCTCTACCCCATTTGATCCCTAGGGCTAGGGTTGTCACTCTGCTAATTAGCTTAGGATTGAGTGAAATAGCTAATCCCCTCACCACAATGGTGGCACTGGATTTTTTTTATGAGTTCAGGGCCATGAAAAAATGATATGCAATATCATGATCATATCCTTTCAACATTTCAAATAATCCTAGCCACTGTTGTCTTGTAAAAATTTCTAACATAGGAGGGTGGAGATCAATTATTTTAGTGTCTGAGGGATCCCTTCTATTAAATCCTCCCCCGGTCTATTTTCTATGTTTTCAACTAAGTGAAGGAGAGATGCTTCCCACAATAGCTCTGATGTGTAATTCAATGGCAGTAGATGGTTGAAATCTCTGGTTGATGATAATTTCCTATATTCCCTCTAATCTATAGTCAGAAAATTTCTTTCAATTCAAAGTTTGATTGATATTTCAATTAGTATTTAGGGTGCACCAGCATACAAGTTATGGACAGATGAAGGAGAAGGTGCACTTCATTTTACCACATGGCCTGGGATAAAAATAATAAATTAAAGATGAATTTGTTGTGAATCAACTCATAGAAAGGTAGAAAAGATAGATCAACAACTTCAAAATCAACATCTTCGAGGGGGCAACCTCCTTTACAATAAACACATGAGTAGTTTTTGGATGTACAAATGACTAAATATCCTTTCTATGTATAGGATTCTAAGGGTCACAATATAATCAAAGCTAACATAACCTTAATAATATAAGGGCACAACAATAACAATAGTGGGCTTCTATGGGGCACACTAATAACAATATGGGGACAATAGGGGCACAATAATAAAAATAAGGACTACAATAACAATAGTAATGGGGGAATAACTAGTATTATATGGACTTAACATGCCCCTCTCCTTCAAAAAAGTGTTGTCCTCAATGCTTGAGTAGTTCTAGATGATTCTGTATAAAATTATCCTCCTCCCATGTGGAATCTTCAGTGGGTAAGTTCTTCCACTTGATGAGATACTCCGAAATTGATCTATTTCATAGCTGTCAAGTTCTTGTTTCTGTGAATGCTTCAGGTTCCAATATGATTTTTCCTCCCTCATCAAGTTCTGGCAATATTGTTTGAACTGGGAGATTGTCACCTATAACCTTCTTTAAGCATGAAACATGGAAAACTGGGTGCACTCGAGAAGTTGTAGGAAGCTCCAATTTGTATGCCATAGTACCAATCTTTTGGACCACCTTGTATGGACCATAATACTTTGGTGATAATTTATTATCCTTCTTAGCTTGCTTGAGGGACATTTTTTTATATGGTTGTAGCTGTAGGAATACCCAGTCACCTACATCAAAACTTCTTTCGCTGCGATGTTGAAATGCCTGTTGTTTCATTCTATTCTGTGCCAAAGTGAGGTTATCCTTTAAGAGTTGGAGAACTTGTTGTTGATGCTCGATGTGCTTGAACCTTAGAATTTTCTCTTAAATATGAGGTGGTGGATGGTGGATGATATCCATAAAGTGCCATAAATGGGGTCATTCTTGATGCAGTATTGAAGGAAGTTTTATACCACCATTCAGCCATAGGAAACCATTTGACTCATTATGTCTGTTTATCAAAGACAAAGCAATGAAGATATCCTTCTAAACATTTGTTTACTATCCTAGTTTTCCCATCAGATTGAGGATGATAAGATGAGCTATGAGCTAATTGAGTACTGAGACAATAAAATAATTCCATCCAAAAATTTCCAGTGAAAATGGGATCTTTTTCGCTTACAATAATATTTGGGTTTCCATGTAGCTTTTGAATTGTTTCCATAAATGCAGTAGAAACTGTACTTGCTTTAAATGAATGAGATAATGCACAAAAGTGTGCATAATTGGTAAGTCTGTCAACTACCACCATGATGACACTCTTTCCTTCGAACTTGGGTCAACTTGTGATAGAATCCATTGAAACCTCCTCCCAACGTTGGCTTGGAATGGATAAATGTTGGGTTGTGTTATATTCTTTCCACAACTAGCCCACGTAGTTAACCAGGGGTTAGAGGGGGGGAGGTCACAGGGGTTTGAGGGGCACCCGTAACCCCACTTTATGGGTTCTGGGGTAGCGCCCTTTAAAATTTTGGTTTTGGACCATATGTTAAGATGGTCAGACCCACCTATGGTTTTGTGCATGATTTTCACACATGTTTTTTGGACGTGATGGTTTTCAGTCCATGGTATTGGATGCGATGGTTTTCGGTCCATGGTATTGGATGCTTCGGCATGTATAAATATGTATTATAACATTGAAAGGAAAATAATGAAAAATCAAGGTGGTAGTCCTGGTTTTGGGATCAAGTGGAAAATCTCTGTGTATATGCGTTTTATGTGTTATTCTCTTGCATTGTTTATTTTCTGCGTTTTAGAATTCGTATGTAGAGAATTTCTGTACGGGGTTAAAACCTACATTTGGTATCAGAGCTGTTTTGGCTTCAAGGGGACGCCTTTGTTGGTGAGGGGTTTCGCTCTTGCCTGTGGTATACCCGATTCAGTGGGAGATCTACGAGATCGATTCTAGTGGTGAAAGAAGATGGCGAGTAGTGGAAAGAGAGGGATCGAGAAATTTAATGGTCAGAGTATTTAGTTGTGGAAGCTCAAGATGGAGGATCTATTGGTGGATAAAGATCAGTGGATCACAGTAGATCTGGGTACTAAACCAACGGGAGAGTCCAATGAAGAATGGAAGAAGTTGGATCGGAAGGCAAAGAGCACAATACGATTGTGTGTCTCAGGTTTAGTATTGCTGAATGTATCGGGGGAAGCTACGACGAAGGCTTTGTGGGACAAGTTAGTGACTTTGTACCAATCTAAGTCTCTGGTGAATAAACTGTTCTTGCAGAAAAAGCTGTATAACCTGAGGATGAAATATGGAGACTCGGTGACAGAGCATCTGAATGCATTTAATACTATGGTAAGTCAGTTAGTATCTGTTGATATTAAAATTTCATATGAAGATAAGTGCATCAGTTTGTTGTGTTCTCTACCAGATTCGTGGGATAGTCTAGTCAGTGCAATAGGTAGCAATGCAACTGCCTTGTAGTTTGATGAAATAGTCTCATCCTTGCTGATGGAGGAGAAGAGATGGAAAAATATGGAAAGCCAGAATTTTGATGCCTTGTCTATACGAGGACGGTCCCAGAACAAAAATAAAAATAAGTCATTGAGTGGGAGATCTAAATCTAGAGAGAGATCTAAATCTCCTGGAAAACCTGTAAAGGTGGTGTGCTGGAAATGGGAAAGGAAGGGCACTAAAAAAGGGACTATAAATCTAAATCTCCTGATAAAGGAAAGGGATCTGATGATGCTCCTTCTGTAGAGGCGAAAACCACCTCAGATGAAGGTGGGGATGTGTAATTAGCTTCTTCAAGTACACATGCAGATCATGAGGCATGGTTGATTGACTCAAGTACATCATATTGTTTCACTCCCCACAGAGAGTGGTTTTGCGAGTATGAGAAATATGATGGTGGTGATGTCTTCTTGGGGGATGACAGGAAGGCTAGAATTTTTGGTCGCGGAAAAGTAAAGTTGAAGTTGCAAGGTGGAAGGGTTAGAGCACTTCCGGGTGTTCTGCATATCCCTACATTAGCCAGAAATTTCATTTCTGTAAGCAAGTTGGATGATGCAGGTGTAAAAACAGTGTTCGAGAAGGATACCTGCAAAATGGTTCTGGGAGCACTGGTATTGATGCGGGGAGTTCAAATTGGAACTCTGTACAACCTACAAGGTAGCACTGTTATTGATGGGTGCAACAGTTCTGTGGTTCCTGAAAGTGGAGCTGAAAATCTGGTGATCTTTGGAGAGAATACCATGTTGTGGCATCAAAGACTTGGACATATTGGAGAGAAGGGCCTTCGATACTTCATGATAAAGTTATGGTAGAAGGTATGAGTAATAACTCTCTGGACTTTGATTTTTGTGACAATTGTGTATATGGGAAGCAGAAGCGGGTGAGTTTCCCCTCTAGTGGTAAGAGGACGAAACAGATATTAGAGGTTCTGCACAGTGATGTGTTTGGACCTGTGAAGGTTCCATCACTAGGTAAGTCTGTGTACTATGTATCATTTATAGATGACCTCTCAAGGAATACATGGATATATTTCCTTAAGAAGAAATTTGAAGCCCTTGACAGGTTTAAAGAATTTAAGGCTCTCGTGGAAAATTAGACAGAGAAGAAGATAAAGGTGCTGAGGACAGATAATGGTGGAGAGTTTTGCAGTAAGCAATTTGAAAAATTATATAAGAAGTGTGGTATAGCATGACAAAAGACTACTCCATATACACCTCAGCAAAATGGAGTTACAGAAAGAATGAATAAGACATTGATGGGAAGGGCAAGAAGCATGCTTAGTGGTGCCGGTTTAGGACAGGAATTCTCGGTAGAGGCAGTGGATATTGCATGTTACCTGGTCAACATGTCACCTTCATCATCATTGGAGGATAAGTCTCCACAAGAGGTATGAACTGGTAAGAAACCCTCTCCTTCACATCTAAGGGTATTTGGATGTGATTCATATGTACATGTTCCAAAGGAGAAATGAACCAAGTTGGATAGTAAATTTGAAAAGTGCATCTTTATTAGGTATAAGGACGGTTTAAAGGGTTATAAGCTTTCGAACCCAGTCACATGGAAGGTTGTGTACAACTGAGACGTGGTTTTCAGAGAGGTGAAAGATGTTATTAAACATCAAGTCCAACCAAAGGAAGCTGAGAAGATAGAGTTTGAGCTAAAGGAGTAAGAATCAGACTCTACAACAGAGGAGGAATTAGAAGATGAAGAGCCACAAACTCCACGTGTAAGAAGACCAGTTCGAGAAAGAAAGCAGCTAGAAAGGTATGGTCCATCTGTTTTCTATTCAAATTTTTCTTTATCTATTACTGATGATAATCCTATAACTATGAAGGAAGCAGTAGATTCAGAGGATGGAAAAATCTAGAAAGAGGTCATGGTTGATGAAATGGAATCTTTGCACAAAAACGAGGCTTGGGATCTGGTGGAGTTGTCGGCTGGAAGGAAACCCATTGGCAACAAATGGGTGTTCACGAAGAAGACAAATGCAGAAGGAAAGGTGGAGAAATACAAAGATCGGTTGGTAGAAAAAGGTTATTCCCAGGTGTCGGGAATTGATTTTAGTGATATTTTTTCTCCTGTTTCCAAGGTAACTTCTATTAGGTTACTCTAATTTGTTGTTGCTGCTTCTGATTTTTAGGTAGAATAGATGGATATGAAGACAACATGTCTTCACAGGGATCTGGAAGAGGAGATCTACATGAAGCAACTTGAAGGCTTTGTAGTGAAGGGTAATAAAGAACTGGTATGCAAGTTAAAGAGGTCTCTGTATGGGTTAAAGCAGACACCAAGGATGTGGTATCAGAAATTTGATATATTTATACGGGGACTAGGCTTCACCAGAAGCAATGCAGATCACTGTGTGTATTTTAAATTAAGTGGTGACCATGTTATTTATATGGTCTTGTATGTGGATGATATGTTACTGGTTGGAAATGACAAAGAAGTTATCTAGGATTTGAAGACCCAATTGTCCTCCAAATTCAACATGAAAGATCGTGGTACTACAAATTATATTTTGGGCATGGAAATTAAAAGAGATCGGGCAAAGAGGAAGCTCTAGTTAAACCAGAGGAAGTATGTTGAGACAATATTGTAGAGGTTTAATATACAGGATAATAAACTGGTGAAGGTTCCTATTCCTGTAGGTGTGAGGTTATCTGCTGAACAGTGTCCCAAGACACAGGAAGAGGAAGAGGACATGTCCCGTGTTCCATATGCAAGTGCAGTCAGTAGCCTGATGTATGCAATAATCAGTACTAGACCAGACATTGCACATGCAATGGGAGTTTTGAGTAGGTTTATGTCAAAAACAGGGAAGGAGCATTTGACAGCAGTGAAGCGGGGTTTCAGGTATTTGCGTGGCACTAGTGATTATGGTTTGTGCTACCAAGGAAGACTAGGATTGGATAGAGTTTTGGATATCCGTGGCTTTGTTGATGCAGACTGGGTTGGAGATTTAGATTAGAGAATATCTACAAGTGGGTATGTGTTTAACCTATTTGGAGGTGTAGTTAGTTGGATGAATAAGAAACAATCTGTAGTGGCACTATCAACTACAGAGGCAGAATACATGGGAGCCACTCATGCGAGCAAGGAAGCGGTTTGGTTGCAGAGATTGTGTTCAAGTATGGGGTTAGTACAGGGACCTATAAGGATATACTGTGACAACAAAAGTGCAATTTTCTTGGCAAAGAACCTTGCTTATCATTCAAAGACAAAGCACATTGATGTTTAGTATCACTTTGTGAGGGATATGATAGAATACAAAAAGGTGTTGCTAGTAAAGGTGGACACTTTGAAGAATACTGTAGATGCATTCACAAAATCTGTGAGCTCTGAGAAGTTCTCTTGGTGGAGAGAAACAATGGGTGTTGCAGGGCTAGATAAATGACTAAGATCTCTTGTGGCCCCCTGTGGAAAGAAAACAACAAGTGGGAGAATGTTGGGTTGTGTTATATTCTTTCCACGACTAGCCCATGTAGTTAACCGGGGGTTAGAGGGGGGGAGGTCACAGGGGGTTTGAGGGGCACCCGTAACCCCACTTTATGGGGTCCAGGTCAGCGCCTCGGGAAATCTTGGTTTTGGACCCTATGTTAGGATGGGAGGACCCACCTATGGTTTTGTGCATGATTTTCGCACATGTTTTTTGGATGCGATGGTTTTCGTTCCATGGTATTGGACGCAATGGTTTTTGGTCCATGGTATTGGATGCTTTGGCATGTATAAATATGTATTATAACATTGAAAGGAAAATAATGAAAAAACAAGCTCATAGTCTTGGTTTTGCGATCTAGGGGAAAATCTTTGTGTATATGTGTTTTATATGTTATGCTCTTGCATTGTTTATTTTTTGTGTTTTAAAATTCGTATGTAGGTAATTTTTGTACGGGGTTAAAACCTACAATAAAGGTTGTAATAAACCTGGGGTCTTAATTGTTTCAACTTTATTTTGTTGGAAAACCAAACATTCCACCACAAACTTTTGAATATCCAATTTAAGGCCATCCAAAAAAAATCCTTCTTAACCCTCTGGTAAGTTTTTAAAAATCCTGAGTGCCCTCCCAAGGGAGAAGTGTGCAATTCCATAAGAATCTTTTGCTTGAGTTGGGAATTCTTACATAGATATAAGCGCTGTTTGTACCATAACGAATCATTTTTCCATCTAAATGCATTAGATGTACTGGAATCTTATTGTATCCTTTGAATGAGTGCCCACACTTCTTCGTCATTCTTCCATTCATCCCTTGCTTCGTTTATCCAATATGGTTGGGTAATAGAAATGGCGCAAAGCAATGCTTCCAAATCCTTGTCCTTTCTTGAGAGTGCATCTTCCATAATATTTTGCTTCCATTTTTTGTAGATGATTTCAAAGTCGTAACCCAACATCTTTGTGACCCATTATTGCTACTCTTTTGAAGATAACATTTGTTGTAAAAAGAATTTAAGACTATCATGATTTGTTTTTACCTTGAAGTGTCTTCCCATTAGGTAGGGTCGCCATTTATTAAGTGCATGTAGTATTTCCAAGATTTCCTTCTCATAAATGGATTTGTGTAAATACTTTCCTTTGATTGGACGAATTTCGAAAGCAATGGGTCTTTCTTCTTGCATTAAAACAACACCAATTCCATTTCCTGAGGCATCACATTACACAATAAAGGATTTTGTGAAGTCTACCATAGCTAAGATCGGTGCTTGGAACATTGCCTCTTTAAGATGTTCAAAGGCCTTTGTTGCTTTTGGAGTCCATAAAAATGCATCTTTCTTCAATAATGTTGTTACAGGTGCTGTTATTCTCCCATAATACTTAACAAACTTGCGAAAATACCCTGTCAACACAAGAAATCCTCACAGATGCTTTATGGATGTGGGGATTTTCCATTCCTTAATGGATTTAATTTTGCTAGGGTCTATCTTAACACATTCATGAGATACAATATGACCCAGATATTCCACCTCTTGTGCTCAAAAGAAACATTTGGAGCTTTTTGCATATAATTTTTTCTCCTCCAATAGTTTGAGCACCTTGTCAACATGTTGAACATGATCCTTCCAATACTTGGTGTAGATTAGTATATCATCAAAAAATACTAACACAATTTTTCTAAGGAAGGGTTTGAAAATGGAATTCATGAAACCTTGAAATGTAGAAGATGCATTGGTAAGGCCAAAAGGCATGACCAAAAATTCATAATGAACCTCGTGAGTTCTAAATTTTGTTTTCAGAATGTCTTCAATCTTCATTTTGATTTGATAATATCCTGAACGAAGATCCAACTTGGTGAAGTAAATTGATCCATGCAATTCATCCAATAATTCATCAATGAAATGAATGGGAAATTTATATTTAATAGTGAGCTTGTCGAGCTCCCTATAATCCGGAAACATGCACCATGATCCATCCTTCTTGTGCACCAATACTACTGGAGCAGAGAAAGAACTTTGACTTGGTTGAATTATACCAGCCTCTAGCATTTCTACAACCATAAGTTCAATTTCACTCTTTTGGGCATAGGGATATCTGTGAGGCATGATGTTTGGAGGAACACTTCCCGGAATCAAATGAATAGTATGATCATGATCAAGAATATGTGGGAGGCCTTTGGGAGTCTCAAATAGCTTGGAATGATTGTCTAAGAGTTTTTAGAGATCTACAAAAATAGATGATTTTGATGTGGGAACCTCTAGCGAACATAATTGTACAATTACGCCTCATTGTTCTTTCTATATAATCTTTGTCATTCCATTAGAGCTAATTATCTTTCTCGATTTCCTTGCGATACCCCTTAATTCAACTTCCTTTCCTTCTGAACAAAATTTCATGAAAAGTTCTTGAAAATTAAAAGCTATTGTACCCAAGGATTGTAGCCATTGGACTCCTAGTACAACATCAACACCACCCATTGGAATGGAAAGCATTGTGCTATTCAATACATATTCTCCCATGGATAGCTTGATATTGTGGAACTTTCTAGAGAAATTTATGGTTCCTCCACTTGCAAACATCACTTGACACTCTGGTGTTGGATATAGGAAACAATTCAATTCCTTAGCTATCTTAAAATGAATAAAATTATGGGTATTGCTCGGATCAATCAACACTATTACATTTTTCTTCTTGATATGTCCTTCTATCTTGATAGTTTTAGGAGTGGTAATTCTAGCCAATGCATTACAAGATATGGTCGGATTCATTTCTTCTTTCTCTAGGGTTTTTTCCTAGTGTATATTCTCTTCTTTTAACATTTCCTGTTCCTTTTCTTCCTCCTCTTCACAATCTATGTAAAATAATTTCTTCTCAGCACACTTATGACCTTTAGTGTATTTGCTATCACAACTGTAACAAAACCCTTTTGCTCTTTTTTCTTCCAATTGTTGTGGTGTCAGCCTTGTAGGTTGTGGAAGGCTAGAGGAAACAATACTTCCATCTTTATAGTTGTGAGTGGTAGGTTTCCTGGTTTCCATAATTTTTCTTTCCATTTTTCTTGCCAACCTGAATGCCTTCTCCAATGAATCAGGCTCCTAAAGGTGAACCTCATGTTGGATGTTATCCTTTAAAGTCCCTATGAACACATCAATCCTATGATCCTCTAGAATATCTCTTACCCTTATATTCAATTTTTTGGAAGTCCTCAATGTGCTCCATCATTGAACCTTTTTGTTTGAGATTTATCAATTGGCTAAAAAGGTGTTGCTTTTTGTATCCTCATAATGTTCTATCATTTCTTCCGTAAAAATTGCCCAAGTGAAATTTTTTTTATGAGAACAAAGCCATTGATACTGTACAAATTGATTTGGTTCCAAATATAAAGTTGCAATGTGTACCTTTTGTGTGTTTTGCACATTATGGAGAACAAAATATTGTTCCATTTGTAGTATCCATGTTATGGGATCCTTGCCAACAAACTTCCTCATATCGATCTTTGGAACATGGTGGGTCTTCAATCCAACGTTAGAGTCTATGAAATCATGATTAACATTTATTTTATTCTCATCATGAGTTTCCTTTACTACCCTTTCACTATTAGTAAACATTTCTTGTAGAAACTTTGTCAAATCTGTCTTCAAATCTTCCATTTTTCCTTCCATCTTAGCTTCCATGTCATTCATCTTAGCTTCCATGCCTTTCTTTAAACCATCCATCTTAGCTTCCATGTCATTCATATTAGCTTCCATTCCTTTTTTTAAACCATCCATCTTATCTTTCATGCCTTTCTTTAAACCATCCATCTTAGCTTTTGTTATTTTTTGTGAGAGTGAATTTTGTTGCACTTGGTCTCGTAATTTTGATATATCATGTTGCATTTCTTCATTTTCTTCATGAGTCATGCTAGAGATTTCAGGTTTGCTTACTAGGTGTTTCCATTTTCTTTCTTCAGGGAATCAATTAATGAGAATTATGCTTCACTATGCCCCTTGAATTCCTTCAAACTAATTTTTCAAACCAACCTTATGTAAAATTTTAAACAAAACTACACACCTTTTTTCACTTTGTAGAAGATCGATATTTAATTTGATGTATCTCTGAAATTTCAAATCTCCAAGGTATTAAATTGAAAATGTGGTAGCTCTCTAACTCCTCTTTCCAACACCACCAGTCTGATCGAAATTGGATTCTCCAACAAAGAGTTATGCCCAATCTCCCAAGATGACCTAATTATACACTTTTTTAGTAGAGCAAAGTTGTATGAAGTGTCATGTTTCATTGTTTCAACCTTCGGACCTAAAAACTATGCACAAAAAACTACAGTTTGTCTTCTTTCTATAACTTCTTACAAAATTTAAATTTGATACTCAGAGATAAAGCTATGATGATTTTCCCAAGGGAACCTCTTTGGGATGTAATTTGAGAGCCTACAAAAACCCTAGCTTCCTTAGATCATATCTCCAAAAACATAGCAAGAAATGATCTCAAATTCAGACCTGAGGAACATAGTGATTTCGGCTAAAATGGGTTTTTGTTTTAGCTTCTGAAACATCGCAGTAAAAAATTTAGAGCGAAAATTCCATGATGAACTATTTGGAGCAGCGAGACCCTATAATCCAAAGATTTAATACCAAATGTTATAAACCAGCTCACAAAAATGTAGAAAAGAGAGATCAACGACTTCAAAATCAGCCTCTTCGAGGGGGAAACCTCCTTTACAATACCCAAATGAAAAATTCTTGGATGATACAAATGATTAAACCTCCTTTCTATATATAGGAGTCTAATGGGTCACAATGTAATCAAAGTAGACATAACAATAATAATATAAGGGTACAACAATAACAATGGTGGACTTCTATGGCGTACACTGTTGGGTGCAGGAATTGCACTTAAGCAAATTCCTCAACACTTAATTATCAACCGGGGGTTTCGTAAACATAGAGATGAAGCACAGGAAATGCCAGAAGTGGCATGAACATTTCCTATTCGTAATCCTACTTCTTAAAGGAAATGCTTGCAGAATTAGACAGAAAAGAATCGTAAAGGAAATTGACATGAAAGAAAGTCTAGTGCTGGAATGTAAAAGAACAATTTTCAAGTAGTCAAGTAAAGGAATTTTCACACAACTGAAAGAATCTTAAATGCTGGAATGAAATGCTATTTTCATCTTCAGATGGATGGTTAACCATTTGATAAGTGGTCCCTTGCAGAGATCTATTTTCCTATTGATCTTCCTTCCACACAAACAACTTGTTCTTGCACTCTTGCAATCTGCTTGCACTAGTGTAGGTATAGTGTCTTTGTGTAAAAGTATATCTAACCTCCCTTGCTGAAGATTTATGTCTTAGTGAAGGTACTCTAAGCTTCAGGGCTTAGAGCACTCTGTTTCTGTGATAGGAGACCAGCTCTTGCATTGAGGTAGAGTTTCCTTCACCCAGTTTCCAAATTATTTTCGAAAGGACTGAAATATGTGCTACAAAAGAATTTCAACTGCAAATGAAATACTGAAGTAAATTATCTATGGAAAAGAAATGCTTTAATTAATTAAATCCTACAAAGGAAGTAAACTTCATGAAATTAAAGCAACTCAAAGGAATCAAGACAATAGTCTAAGTGATCTGTATGTGTCAACTAACTTTGGTGATCCACTCAAAGTGTTTATGTTCCTTTTTAATAAGACATAAAATGCAATTATAACATGTTTATGACAATCACAGATCTTTTGGAGATATAATTTTGATGCTTAAGACAATCACTGAAGTTAACAGTTCATTCACTTGCAAAAATAACTGGAAATAATATGCAGGAAAGTAATTCAATGTTTGCTGCAAAATGAATAACTAAACCAAAGTTTAGGCAACCGCATCCACTGGTGTAGGAAAGAGCTTCCTGCCCGATCCGAGCAAAAGCTAATTTAGACAAGGATTGAGAGGAAAGAAAATGTGAGAAAGGAATTTCATAAACGAAATAAACTCAGCTAACTCTCAGAGCCATGGATCCATTTCACACTTTAACTACAAAAGAGATTTAAATCATAATTTTAGAAATAAATATCAGAACTGCCACACCATGCAGCTGCAAAAGGAAATATTCACACTGTCTTTCTGAGTAACGAAAGTACAAGGGGTAAACGAGCTGGGTTGGCCGGGCCCTTACCAACCACCTCGTTTCCTATCTAAGAAATGAAAAGGCTCACCACTCAAATAGGCATCAAAGATAAATTAAACAATGAGTATGAAAATCATGGTGGATTTCTTGTATTACTCAATTTAGCAAATGTACATAACAATGCAAGTCTAGCCCCAGAGTTGAGGCGATACCTAGATTACATGAAAATGAAATTATAGTCGATGGTTCACCATCTAGTCCTACCTATGATCTATATCTTATACATCCTTTCAGCCTTATCCGTTTTCCACTAATTACAGACATTTTCTTATATAGGCATTTCAGCGGAACAGACTAACAACTGAAATTACAAAATTGGCCAACAGTATGATGAAACATGTATCTCGTTTGGACATAGAATAACTTTGGAAAACATTCCCTAATTGTGCGCCATTTGTATCCTTCTTCATTTCGTCAGCAACTAACTTGGAGTCAAGGATCAAACCCGTCCTCGTGGAAAGATTTGGCTCACGGAAATCTTGGACAGTCCTCATGGCGGTGGAGGAATCTACCTGCACTAGTCATACTTACTCATAATTAATACTAAGTTTATCAATTACTTCTAGGAGATTAACATAAGTTACAAGAGGTACATAATAGGCATGAAATCAATATAAAAATGATTAATAAATAACTTTAATAAATCTTAATGTAAAATACGAAGCATGTGCAGGAATGGGTAGTTATCTTGGACTAGTGCAGGAAAGAGATGTTTATGTTGAGATAAAACAGAGGCTAAAATTGGGTAGAAAATAGGGCAATTTGGGACACCAACATCCTCCCATCCCTAAGCTGTTGTGTGTCCTCACACAACGTTTTACCTTCTGCATAAAATCCTAAAAAATGAATGGCCAGCTCCTTAATCCTGAACTTCAATGTTTATTCCTGCTTTCACTATCTTCGGTTTTTTGTCTCGGGCTATTCGCAGCTACTTAGTCACCTTCTTGAGGTGTTTATAGAATTTGGATTCCGAATAATTCCACACCTTTACTTGATGCTTCTGCCTTTTTACCTCTACAAGCAACTCCACCTCGCTCTGCTTCTGCCAAGTCTGCTCCTTCATGACCTGGTTTAAAGCCTCCAGGTCATGAACTTGCTGCTCCAAATCTACTATTCAGCTGTTGAGGTAGAGAGTTGAGGGTTTCATTATAAGATCTTCAGGTGTGAATTTATTTTTTGCAACAGACTCGCGACAGGTCCCATCATCGTCAAGGTCAAGGCTGTCAAATGTTTACATTATGACGTCACCGAGGGTTTCTACACTCGAGGTTTTCTTGTCGCCAAGGGTTTTTGATGCGTCCACAATCCTTGTACCAAGGGTTTCAGTACCTTGTGTACTCACTTCCTCAGGGATTTTAACACCCTTTTCTTCTAGTTTCTCATGGGATTCAGCACCCTATCTTTCCAAATTAGTAGGGGTCTCAGTTACCCGTTCTTCTACAACAGTAGGGGCTTCAGTACCCTATCCTTCTAAAACCACAGGGGCTTCAGTACCTTGTCCTTCTAAAACAGTAGGGGCTTCAGTACCCCGTTCCTCGAAATCATTGAGGGTTTCCATGCCTGGTTCACTGAAATTATCAAGGTTCTCTACATGTTATTCCTCTTCATCCTCATGACCCTCTACTTGGACTTCACTAGTAATCGGTGTCATCTTCCTTTTCCTTAATCCGCTAACAAAAGTTGACAACAGTACGTCGTCCTCTGCATTCTCTTCATCTTCGACAGTGTCTACTACTGCATCTGCTAACACCGAGAGATTATGAACTGTAGGGGAAACTTGGGGTGATTCATTGATTATGATCTGAGAGCTTCACTGGTTCGTCCCTTGGGAGACAATCTTCCTCCTCATTGAGGTTCTGGTCTTTCTCTTCTTAGCCATGGGTGGAGTATTTTCACAATCTTCTTCTCTACTTTCACTGGTGTACTTTCATCTCACTGCTTGGCAGTAAACAATTTCTCTGCTTTCATCTTCTTACTTGTTGTTATCAGGAATAGTGTCTATGCAGAGCTGCTAATCCCACTAAGGCTGGTAGCTACCTTAGAAACAAACACACTAAAAACTACTTTCATTTTCCTTTATGAGAAATATATAAGAGAATAATAAGGAGACCATCCTCTATCTTGCGCTTGGTTCCTTGCTCGATTCCTCTCTCTTCTGGTAGGTCTTTGCCACTCGCTTCCTTGTCTACCCAGCTTCAAAGAGTACCTGTAGAATCAAAGTAGCATAACACTATCCAAGAACATAGATCTATTATCATAAACAATATAGGATCAGATGTACATTGACCACACAAATGCATAAATCATCAATCGTACAAGAATATGGAGGAAAACTTGAATAGCTTTATTGATAATCAAGAAAGAGCAAAGAGGATTACAACCGATTGTTCTGACCCAGCATCATCCTCTCAGCAAGTAAGCCCTTCTTCACCTCATGAAAAGCTTAGATCACCCAACACTATGATATTGCACCAAGAAACCAACAAAACTTCCTTACAAGATACAAAATTCCAGCCTCTGGATCTTGTTGAAAAGTGTGCAACAAGAAATGCTTGTTGAGAATGCAACAAGATGATGGAGCTTAGTGAAAAGAGTCGCCTTCACTAAGTGGGCCCGCAGGAAAATTATGGCGCAAGTTCTATTGTTGATCACAGTGTGGATGATCACAGTGTGGGTGATCACAGTATGAGTGATCACAGTGTGGGTGACCACAGTGTGAGTGATCACAGTGTGAGTGATCAAAGTCTATTTTTAGACTGGCTGTCAAAAATAGTAAAGTCAAATATTATTGTCTCATAATAATATTTGGACTATAAACTTGATCTTATTCTCTTGGAGCACTTCAGGATGAGCTACAGATGTGGTACATGCAGATCCCAGAAGGAAATATGTGGTTACCTATGGGATGACTAATATTTGCATGCAGGACTTCAGTTAAAACTCAAGTGAGTTGAGTTTAGTGGACTGGAGGTGCAGTTGATGGAGTTGTGTTCAGTTTAGCTTTGTTAAACTAGTTGTATTTAGTCTAACTGATCAATAGACTAGAGATGAGTTGGGTGAATTAGTTATTAATTAATTCACAAGTTATTAACTCATAATGCAACTATAGAATACATCAGTTAACTCAGTTGCATGTTCAGCTCAGCAGGGACAGGTGTTAGAGGATCAGATTGCTATTAGTTGTGACTATAGTTGTGCATGATGATTTGCTCAATCAGAGCGATTGAGTATGCCAATGAATTGGCCAATACCAAGAATTGTAGCCTGTGCTCACGTACAACACAGTGTGAGTGATTGTTTGCAGGTCAAATACGAGTTTGGTAAACCATTCTCATCAGTTCTTGAGCAGGTATTGAGCTGGAGAGGCAGGCAAGTAGTGGAATAGATTTGGAGATCAGATCTGAGATGTATTTTGTGTAACAGGGAGCTGGTACTGGATTGCTTGTGATAAGCATTACACTTTGTATTGTTACATGATTCAATCAATATAATATACAGATAGTTGGGGTTTTTAGCGAGATGCTTTCCCCGGGAAAATACTGTGTTGATATGTGTGATTGATGCTTCTATGTGCACCTGTGAATGTTTCTGCTTCTATAAATTGATGATCAACGTAGAGGAGGTTATGTATTATGCATGTTCCGCTTATAAGTGTATAATCAGGATAATCTTTGTGAATATGTGTCATATTATTCAAAATTTCTACAGATCTCTGGGATGAGGGATCCATATATAGATGTCTGCAAGGGAGGTGAGTCAGCTTTTGAGATTTGATTAGTGTCTTCTCTCTGATAGTTCTTGATTCCACTTGGAGATTGATGATCTCTTACTCATCCTTGGTCGAATTCAGAGAGGCAAGTGTCACAGGAGAGGTTTCTGGAAGATTCCATGCTCCTCCACCTTGCGGATTGACCCTACCATTTGTCCCTTCTCACCCATCGCACCCCATAGAAGGGATTTTTGACATGCATCACACCTACTGTGTGTATTCAGGTGGGATGCAATGCACTTTGCCTATGGAGCAGGTGAAATGGTCCAGTTTTGACCAGTTCTAAGTAGTTTTTCATGGAGAACTTCTGGGAGATGTTGTAATTAGTTGACCTTGTTCTTTTAGGGGTTGGAACAACACCTTTAAGGAATTAGGAGCCCTTGGTTTATGGACATTTATGCTTGGGGTTGCAGTGCCCAAAAATGTCTATAATAGTTGCCCCCTAAAGCATGAGGTCGTTAATCTTTTTGATGTCGGGTGAAATGCTTTATCATGAGGATCTGAAGTTTTTTCGAGCTAGAAGGCGACCTGTAATAAGATACAATACAATACATTATCTTCATTTTATTTTCATGATCTAGCTGAGGTGGGCATTCCCATGCTTAGCTTTATAAATTCATTTTCATGTACATAGGACAGACAATCGTCTGAGTGTAGACTGATGATTCTGGTAGAGCCATCATCCCTTAGATTGGATGATTATCTGTGTAGAAATGATGTACATTTGATGTCTTTATTTTCCTGAATATATATCGCAGCCTGGATGGATGAAACTAGAGGTATTCAATCTGGTTCGATCTTCACTCAAAGTACAAGTCGATCCATGTGAGAGATGTTCTGGAGTCGAACATGGAAAGACATCGCCTGATTACCAGCCAATGATGTAAGCTGTTAACAGGCACGAGAGGAATCACCGATAATGATAATGATCCTCAAGGTACTGCAGTACAATTCACTTGGTGTGAATAAGGGACTTGGCGTCGAACACCACACAAAATCTTTCGGTCGAAGGCCATTGATGTAAACCTGTCGCCGGAAGCAAGAAACTTGCCATTGAGGCATGCAAGCTTCAAAGTACTGAAAGGGTTGTTCCTAGATCGACTTCTTGGATAATGAGTTGATGTCGACAAGAAGCGATCTGTCATAGGAGGGCCTTAGTGAATCCCACATCAATGACACGGCACAGAGCAAATGATTTTAATGGAGGTGAAAACGATCTGGTGATATACGGTTCACGGTGGCGGTAATGAAAGAATGGAGTGAAATTGTATTATAGTGGGTGAGACACAGGTGAATTCTCTGAGCGACTTCTCTTGAACATATCGGTGACACTGACATGATGGATTGGTAGAATTAACCCCAAATTTGGATGGTGTGATGGAACCATGGTGATGTGACCAGTGAATGGAACAACCCAACCCGACTCGAATGCGGAGTGAAAGTGTCATGTTCAAGAGCGACTTGCTACCAACAAAGTTTCTTCAAGTTTTCTTCCCAATTTTTCCCCAGTCATTGCTGACCAGTACCTCTTTATTTTAGTCAAGCTTGAGGAGGATAACATATGCTTGTTCTATAATTTTCCCTTCGGGCAAACCCATCGTTATGTTTTAACGAGCCTTGCGATAGTGAAACTCGTTCTTGTCTGTTATGGACAAGTTTGTCGCTATTAGGTTTTAACTAGTTTAACGACAAAGATAACTCGGTCCTTTTCATTTTTAGAGAGTCTAAAAAGGGACGTAAAGGAAACTCCAAAAAATCCTTTTTCGTCATCTAATCCCTTAAGTCCGAAAAAGTATAAAATAATATAAAAGGGATGAATTTTCGGTACTTTTAACGAGCCGAACAAAACAAGCACTCGATCTTTTTGTGTAATAATCCCTCAGGTCCAAAAAGATTAAAATCTAAAGGAGGGATAGCACTTCTGGTCACTTTAACGAGCTAGACAGGCCAATGGCTCAGAAATATTTTCATATTTTACGAGTCAGTTGAAAAGAGCTTAAAGGAGACTCGTTTTTGAGGAACGAGTGATAGATTCGGGTAGCAGCTGATTCCAGGTAAGGTTTGGAATTTTTCAATCACGGCAGTGTCACAGGGATGGCTAACAAGATCACTCTTCGCAGCTGTTCCTCAAAAGGGGTAAACAATCAAGTGGAGGTGAATGGTCGGCCAATACAGAGTGGAGGTGATGATGAGAACACGACCAAGGCTTCAAAGGCTGAAGTACTACATTCACGATGGTTATTTACCAAAAATTGGTTCATTTTTTAATGAGCTTAAATGATGGGGGAAACACTTGCTCATTGTTTATGTTTATTTTTTAACGAGCTTGAATTCCGCGTTAAAACTGCTCGATTAATCTAGTCATATAATAAGGATGTCTCATATGTAAAAACGACATTATTTCAAAGCTTTGCCCCACATCCTTTCTTTATGCAAGTTAGGAAACGACCAATCCTACGAGTTTAAAGGGTTAGAGGACCTATAAATTTAAAAAATAAATGGTCGCTCTTCACTTGCATGCCAAAAGTTTTGCATGCCCCCAGGTATAGTGAAATAGAGTTTCAAGGTTACCCCCAATTTGCAGACAAAACATTTGTTTTATTGGGAAAGGCCTACCTTTTCAGGTTACCCCTCAATTTGCAGAAAAAACATTTATTTTATCGGGAAAGGCCTACCATTTTCAGGTTACCAAAGATTGTTCTATTTGTGCCACAAACAAAACACTTCTTCGGCGATGTCTACCGAAATAGACAAAGGTGAGTGGCATAGATGCCTCCACTCACATAACTTTGACGAGGGAATCTTATTCTAGCCTAATCCCCTTTTCCTAAACGGACGGGTGTGTCAGACTAGTCAGATATCCTTCATGGAAACCTACCCTATACCTGAAGTTTTCCTGCCGAAGCAGACTAGGGTGCATGCCCCCTGGGTTTTAGTCATGCCCTCTGAATCACTCGCGCTCATCAGGAGGACAAACTTGGAATTGATGAGACATTCCTTGTGTGAAAAGACCATTCAGGGTTGGTATACAACTATTTGCTATGTGTGAATCAGGGAATGAAAGCTGGTCTACGAGCTTGACCACTCTTCCTTCGTGCGGAAAACACATTACTCTAAAGAGTGAGGAGACAATGGCTCCCATGCAATAAATATAGTCCTCGTCCAAGGAGTAGATTATAATCTAGGGGTCCTTGGACTACCATTACATTCATGTGAACGATTTTCCTTCTCAATATTATCGGCACATCGGGAAGGATCCCTAACGGTCGACTGGTTCCTTTGTCAAAACCTGTTAGATTTCTCATCTCAGGCAAAAGCAATGGCGAACCAAGCGCTTTCCAAGCAGTTGAGGAAAGGATACTCACAGAAACCCCGTCATCTATGATGGTCCCAGCCATAAAAATTCTATATACTTGAGCGATGATTCGGAATGGTACACTAGCCAGTAAACGGGGTCTGCCTAGTAGATTCCAGTCAAAGGAAATAACCAGGTTGCTTGGAGGTGGGACCGAATAGACAACCGGGTATGACTCTGACGAAATTCCTTCCTGCAATAAAGGAATGGGTAGACTGCCCCCATGTTCATCGGAGTCTGTGTTTATGAAGAGAATTTGAACGGTGTCGTTCTTGTTCTCTTCAGTGACTGTATCATCTGAAGATTGATCCTCTGAAGGCACGACCGGGTCAACTTCCGCCTCGACCTTTTGACTTTCGTCTGGTATGGATTCAGATGGTTTATCTTCAATGATAGATGCTTTCGGCTGACCACAAGGGCGTGTTAGCTGGATATTCAACTAGTGACAGACTCGGCAAGAGTTTCTTGTATCCAGGAGGAAGCCGTAACGGTGAAACCGGACAGTCATCCAAGACTCTTTTAGCTTCATCTAAGAAGGGACAACGGTGGACGGCGTGATCGCCTTCACAAAATTTACAAGGAAATTTATACTTTCCTTTTTGTCCAGGGGCTTCACTTTCACTAGTTGACGGTGTATGCTCAACATGATCGTCAGAGGTTGATGACACCGGATTGTGCAAACGAGGAGACCAATCCGTTAACATCCGAGGGATGCAAGGACAATCTCGATGATAGTGGTCTCCTTTGCAAATGACACATGGCGATTTAGGTCTGGTCGGTGGAGTGTGTGGATTTTCGCTAGACGATGCTTGGTTGCCCCTTTTCGCCTTTGGCTCCTTCTTCTTCTTCTCTTTCTTCTTCTTCTCCTTCTTCTTCTCAGTTACTTGATTTTGGGCTTTACTAGCTTCATTAAGCGAAGAGGAAGGAGGAGAGGAAGAATTGGACGAAGTAGAGGGTTGGGGGGTAACTCTAATATCGTTTAGTTGCTGACTTGATTGTTCAGGAATTACATTGTTCTGAATGACAGAAGTCGAGAAGAGCCATACGGGCAAGCCGATTGTCAATCCTAGAAGAGACAATGTGGCCATATGGGGTGCACCAACATCTCCCAAAGAGGAAAAGGGACTAGGATTTCCTCCAAGGGGAACTCCTTGGTTGGTGGACTCCATTTTTCTCAACTTAAGATCAACGTAGGAAAGGTGATGATTATTCCATCTAAAATAATTTTTAGACGCTTTGACACAACTTGTTTTTTCAATTTTTAAGAGTCGAGAAAAAAAAAGATGACTCTAGTCGCCTTCGATTTTTAATGAGCCTGAAGTGACAAGTGCTCAGATGGACCTTTTCCGTTAAGGAGTCTAAAAAGGAATGAAAGGGACTGCTCTGGAAATCTAGACAGAGGGATTACCAAACCAATCACAAAACTACAGAATACTTTTTACGGTACGGCAGTCAATCTTCCCGAATGCTGTGTTCAGTGCATTGCGATCGATAAGGCGGCAAACACAGCTTCCTATGGATAAAGGATAAAGCCTATTGTGGTCTCCCAAAATATACTCGACGGTATGTGGGAGCACAAGTCTGTACGGCACTTATCGTCTCAAAGTGGAGGAATCACCCAACCAACAGTGAAAACAATAGTTACCAGGCTTTACGACGCCGGAATGCGTCTCTAGCCTAGACTTCTAGATGTTGTGCGTTAGGTTCCAAAGCGTTTTTAGATTCATTAAATTTATTTTATAGTTGATCTTGCTTAAGAAATTTATCTTTCAGGTTCATCGCATGATGTAGATGTACAATTCCTAAAATGCAATCTACGATGATAAACAGTCGTTTAATCTTCTTTTTGCAATGAAAACCTAGCTACTGAGGAAAGAGAGATAACATTCTTTCAACAAAGAGCAGAGAGCACACACTATATGCACTGTCCTAAATCAAACCAACAAACAGTCTAAATGCAAATGCACATGCATGTATTTGTCTTCAGCCTTCTTAATGTGTGAATGATAAAAAGAAAGCTAAGCGCAAATCTGAATTATTTTCCAAAGCGACAATTACTAATAAGTTTCTTTTCAAAACAAAATGAGGATAATGACAACACTTTGCGATTTGGAATTGAAAAATTGTTTTCGACACTAGAAAAACTACTAATTCAGATCAAATACAAGAGTAACAGTGTAATCGACTATCAAGAACAATCAGATTCTCTTCTATGACTGAAAACGACACTTGCAACACTTTCAGATCAAGAAATGACAGTACAATTACGCTACTTCTTTGGAAAGGAGAACTGAAAATTACTCAAAAATACATAAAAACATTTACAGTTCTTTGCACAATGGAGGCAGAATAACAGCAAGGAAAGGGGTTTCAAACAGAGGTGTACTGACTATAGGCAGCAAAACTCCTGAGTAGAGCTGAAAAGAGTGAACACATAAACCAAAATTTATGAACAAGGCCTTGTCTAATCAGCGCACCTGTAACACAGTGAAACTGAAATGCAACGCACCTACTACACTCAGGAAGTGCGCTGCATTTGAAGTTCACAGAAAAAACAATGCATTGGACCAGGGACGAGACTTTGATTGGGTTCCGAGTCACAGTTTGCAGTTCAGTTCAGGGATTTAGGCCGAGCAAGTGGTAATCAGTAAATCAATCACAGGGTTAGACCTAAGGAGGTTACTAGAGCCACCACGAGGGCAATCAGAAAGCTTGAAAATCAATCGTTTAATTCATAAACAAAACCTGGAGATTGACTGAAGCAGCGTTGATCTACTTTGCACTTGCATAGCAAATGCAGTTCGAAGGCTAGCTGGCTTGACTTGAGGCTCTGTCTGTAAGTTTATAAAGTAAACAAATGTAGATGAACAAACAATCTACTCGCTCCCCAGCGGATTCGCCATTTTGTTATCAGGAATAGTGTCTATGCAGAGCTGCTAATCCCACTAAGGCTGGTAGCTACCTTAGAAACAAACACACTAAAAACTACTTTCATTTTCCTTTATGAGAAATAGATAAGATAAGAATAAGGAGACCAACCTCTGTCTTGTGCTTGGTTCCTTGCTCGATTCCTCTCTCTTCTGGTAGGTCTTTGCCACTCGCTTCCTTGTCTACCCAGCTTCAAAGAGTACCTGTAGAATCAAAGCAGCATAACACTATCCAAGAACATAGATCTATTATCATAAACAATATAGGATCAGATGTACATTGACCACACAAATGCATAAATCATCAATCATACAAGAATATGGAGGAAAACTTGAATAGCTTTATTGATAATCAAGAAAGAGCAAAGAGGATTACAACCGATTGTTCTGACCCAGCATCATCCTCTCAGCAAGTAAGCCCTTCTTCACCTCATGAAAAGCTTAGATCACCCAACACTATGATATTGCACCAAGAAACCAACAGCACTTCCTTACAAGATACAAAATTCCAGCCTCTGGATCTCTGGGATGAGGGATCCATATATAGATGTCTGCAAGGGAGGTGATTCAGCTTTTGAGATTTGATTAGTGTCTTCTCTCTGATAGTTCTTGATTCCACTTGGAGATTGATGATCTCTTACTCATCCCTGGTCGAATTCAGATAGGCAAGTGTCACAGGAGAGGTTTCTGGAAGATTCCATGCTCCTCCACCTTGCAGATTGACCCTGCCATTTGTCCCTTCTCGCCCATCGCACCCCATAGAAGGGATTTTTGACATGCATCGCACCTATTGTGTGTATTCAGGTGGGATGCAACGCACTTTGCCTATGGAGCAGGTGAAATGGTCCAGTTTTGACTAGTTCTGAGTAGTTTTTCATGTAGAACTTCTGGGAGATGATGTAATTAGTTGAGCTTGTTCTTTTAGGGGTTGGAACAACACCTTTAGGGACTTAGGAGCCCTTGGTTTATGGACATTTATGCTTGGGGTTGTAGTGCCCAAAAATGTCTATAACACTTGTACTCGTGCTGGCAGGCTTCTTTGTACCCCTCATTCGAAATTCTTTCAAAAATGCTCCCCAAGTTACTCCCTTTTCTTCCAGCTTCTTCTTGACCAGAATCGTGATAAGCCCATGATGGTAGAGCTTGGTTGCAACTTGGCTTGCATTTTCACTCTGCACATCTTTCACCATCTTCTCAAGACTCCTCAGCAAGTAGTAAGGGAAATTAATTAATTTTCTCGACCTGAAGTGTAGCAACAAGCGAAGGTACTATAAAAACGCCAATGTATAGCGTCCCTCCCCAGTTACGAATTTTTGTATTATAAACAATAGGTCTCGCCACTTCTTGACCATGGAACTCAATGGAAGTCCCTTCCTCTAGTCAACCTTAATATTCTTTTTAACCACGAACCGGTGCCATCGTTTCTTCACGAGCCACTCCTTTTTAAACTAGTGCTCTCCTGTAAGTGGTAAGTCTCTGGCTTGCGTAATAGACTCCTCTGTAACTTTGAAATTCAACGATTTGACCCTGACTTGGCCTCCTTTGAATTTCCTTGCAAACTCCAGTACCACAACCATGTCGAACCCATCAAACTTCTGGAGGAATGGCAGGAACCCAAATTCTTGCAATAGTGCAAGACAGTTCCTGTACTATGCAGTTTTCTCAATTTCCTACAAAGATAGTGGCTCACTCCTTATAGGTACCATTTCAAACTTCACCCTTTCTGATCACACCATCAAAATAATTTTTGCGAGTGGCTCCAACGTTTGCCAAGAGCTTTATGCCAGAGGTTCGTCGCCCTCCGTCTTTTCAGACCCACTCACCTAGTTATGATGGAACAACCCTTCGTATTAGTTGCAGCTTTGTGTCATCCCGTTATAGGTGAATCATAATGATTGGGTGCAATGGAGATGTAGGCGGCGGTGGAACAACGGTTACAATGATCAGATTACGGGTAAGGTAATAATGGAAAAGTAATGCGGAATTATTTCAATGAGGGTGAATGCAGGCTATCAGACAACAAAACTATCCCATAGTAAGCATCATAATTTAATCAAGACATACTTCAGCACTTATTAAAAATATTAGATTTCAAAACCATATACATCTTGCACTTTAAAGATTTTTTCTAGGTTAGTAAATAATGAAACAAAGTATCAATTAAGACATGGAATGCTATGATATATGAGTACACATGTACAGGAAAGTACAGATCCATAAATATCCTTGATAAAACACTCCAGGACTGTGTGAATTTTACTTGCTTTCATAGTCAGTTGTGTTTCTACACTAAACCTGCTTGCACTGTGTTGTGCTTGCACCAGATACTTTTACTAAACAGAGAATATGATAGAACATAAGTATCAGTACACATGTACAGGAAATTATAGATCCATAAATATCCTTGATAAAGCACTCCAGAACTGTGTGAATTTTACTTGCTTTCATAGTCAGTTGTGTTTTTGCACTAAACTTGCTTGCACTGCATTGTGCTTGCACCAAATAATTTTACTAAATAGAGAATATGATAGAACATACTTTTGTAGCTAGACTTAAAATTTTTTTCCTCAATATACAAGAAAAAATTTATTCGCCATCCTTTGGTGTTTCACAAGCATGCCTTCTAGATTGACTGCATCAAATTCTACAATCAATTTATGAGGGAATAAAGAAGTGGGAAGGGGGTAAAAATTTTTAGAATGGGAAGGAATATTACAGTAGGGATTCCAGAAACAATATCACCAAGAGGGATAAACAAAACAGGATGTGGAAAAAATTCAAGGGAAAAGAGGGATTTTATGAAATCGGGCAAAGGTAGTTTCTTAGAAGAAAGAGGAAGGTGATTCATTGGGTATTTTAGAAAAGAAGCTAGTGGGAACTTTCAAAATGGGAGATAGAAGAAAGACAATGTTTTTACCTTGATATCTACCTACACTGGTGCAGGAAAAAAATAACTACAGTGGGAAGTAAGAGTTTACTTGAAATGAAAATTTCCATGCTCGTTACCCCAAACTTGGGTAAGTGCTCGGTTTCGTGAACCTGCTTGTTCTTGGTGGTAGCCAGCATATCTAAAAATCAAGTAACATTCCCTTTTTATTAAACTTTCAATCTTCCTTCCAACATTTTGGTTTTCAAGTTGATCCTTCTGCAATCATGTTAGTCAACTGATTTTCATAATTACATGATTTTTTTTTTTCTTTTTATACTTTTTATTCTTGTCATTTTTTCTTTCTTTTTATTTTTCTTTTATTTTTTTCAATAAGGATAAGAAGGAATTGAATCTTCAATAGGTTGGTGTTACCACCTACCAACTCCTTTTCAAATGGCTGTTGGACTTGCTGCATAAAATCTCCTTTAGTAAGGGGCTGAAAATATACCTTCAATCTATGCTCGTTTACCAAGAACACAGAATTCCATCCATCAATAGTTTTGATTTCTACCGCTTCATTTTTGAACACTTTGACCACCTCATAGGGTCCTATCCAGCGTGTATGGAATTTTCCTTTAAAATATTTGAATGTAGAATCATAAAGGAGTACCTAATCACTTGGTTGGAACTGCTTCTTCTTAATGGACTTGTCATGCCACTTCTTGCGCTTCTGTTGAACCAAGATGTTCTTCTGAACAACATCCCTTTGGAATTCATCTAACTCGTTTAACTGTAGAAGACACTGCTATTGTGCTTCAGAGAGATCTAGTCCCAATTCAACTGAAATCCTGAAAGTCTTGATCTGGAATTCTATCGGCAAGAGGACTTTTTTTCCATACACTAGCCCATATGGTGTATGTCTTGTGTTGTTTCTCCAAGTGGTTCGATAGGCCCATAATTCTTCCAGTAATTTGTCAGCCCAATCCTTTATGTGCATTTTTACCATCTTTGTGAGGATGGACTCAATAACCTTATTCGTGGACTCCACCTGATCATTTGCTTGTCGGTAATACGGTGTAAATTTCCTATGCCATATTTTGTACTGCTCCATCACACCATGTACTAGATTAGAAATAAACCGCGGTCCATTGTCAGAAACAATTTCTCTAGGAACACCAAATCTAATAAATATTTTAGTAAAAAGAAAATCAACAACAACTCTTTCAGTAGAAAAAGAAACAGCTTTAGCTTCTACCCATTTTGCAACAAAATCTGTACAAACAAAATATGCTTTTTATTTGATGACGTTGGATTTATTGGTCCTATGAAATCAATGGCCCATTTTTCAAAAGGCTCAATCATAACCTGAGGACATAAAGGAATTTCATTGGTTTGATTAGGTTGGCCAACTCCTGACAACTGTCACACTGCTTGACATATTGTTTGGCATCTTTGAACAAGGAAGGCCAAAAATAGCCAGCTCATAACACTTTGTATGCAGTTCGCTTATTAGTGAAGTGACCCCCACAAGGTTCATCATGGGAAGATTTTGAAATATCAAACACTTCTTCCTCTATTACACATCTACATATAATGAGATCTGCTCTGGTGTCAAAGACGTCTCCTTGGATCCAAGAATATGCAGCACTTTTCTGAATGATATTCCGCTTTTCACGAGCGAATAAGTGAGGTGGTAATTTTCCGATGACTAAATAGTTATCTATGTCAGCAAACCATGGGGATTTTGTTGACACAACATATATATTTTCTTTAGGAAAATCATCATCAACAGGAATTGCTTCACCGGTATTATTTAATCTTGAAAGATATTATGCTACTACATTTTATTTTCCTTGTCTATCAACAATAGTAATGTTAAATTCCTATAACAATAGCAACCACCTAGTCACTCTACCACTATTTATGGTTTATTCATCAAATATATTATTGGGGAACGGTCAATATGTACAAAGACTTCATATCCTGTAATATAATGTATGAATTTATTAATAGAAAAAATTACAGCTAAAAACTCTTTCTCAATAACCGTATAATTGAGTTCAGTGGGTGACAAGTTTTTACTAATGAAATAAATAGCATAAGATTTTTTTTCTTCTTGTTGTCCTAAAGCTACACCAATAGCAGTATCTGAGGCATTAGAGGAAATATGGAATGTTAGGGACTAGTTTGGTCCTCTCAAAATTGGTGTCTGGACTAATTTTTCCTTCGATGTCTCAAAGGACTGTTGGCAAGCTGTGGACCAAGAAAACTCACTATCTTTAGCCAAAAATTGGAAAAGCGGGGTAGCTATCCTTGAGAAATTCTCAATGAATCTCCTATAGTAGCCCGCATGCCCTAGAAAACCTCTCACTTCCCTTTGAGTTTTGGATATATGAAGACTCACTTCTATTTTTGCAGGGTCAACCTCGATACCTTTGTCAGAAATAAGATGGCCAAGAACCACTTTTGCCTTGAACATTAATTTACATTTCTTATCACTCAAGGCGAGATGAGCTTGTTGGCAGTGAAGAAGAACTTTTTCTAGATTCTTGAGGGCTTCCTGAAATGAATCGCCAAACACAGAGAAATCATCCATATAGATTTCTACACACTCAACGTCAGCAAAAATAGCCAAAACTGCCCTTTGAAAGGTAGTCGGGGCATTAGATAGCCCCAAGGGAAGAACTCGGTAAGAAAACGTACCCCATGGACATGTAAAAGTGGTTTTGTCTTGATCCTTGGGTGCTATTTGTATCTGGTTATATCTACTAAAGCTGTCTAGAAAAGAAAAGTACTTCTTACCAGCAAGGGTATCGAGTACTTGATTGATGAAAGGAAGGGGGAACTAATCTTTGAGATTTGCTTTATTCAATTCTCTGTAGTCAATAAAAATGCACCATATTCCATCTTTCTTTGGGACTAATACTAATGGAGAGACCCACTAGCTGTCAGAAATGGGATAGATAAAATCAACATCTAAGAGTTTTTGCAATTCTTCCTTTACAATGTCTCTTAGAGCTGGGTTCATTCGCCTTTGGGGTTGTCAGATAGGTCGGGATCCATCCTGAATATAGATATGGTGTGTACAAGTTTCAGGAGGGATGCCTTTCATATCTTCATAACCCCATGCAAAGGCATCAAGATGTTTTCACAACAAATTCACAAGCTGCTCTTGCTAAGAAGGATCCAAGTTTGAAGTAATATACAAGGATTTACGTGGACTAATCTCAACAAGTGTAGTATCAAGATCAAGAGTAAACAAAGGTGTCACTATAGATGGTGGTAATGGAGGTAGAGATTCATATCTTTCCTGAAATCTAGACTAAAAATCTGACTCAATGACTCAAAATTAGGCATGGTGTCTAGATTGTTCAGGAAGTCTTGAATCTCACCCTCATGTGAGGACTCAGCATTTTGATGTATCAAGGAAACAGGCTGAGTCTCCTGATCACTACTGTAGTCTAACCATAAAGAGTCTCGGAGCTTGTAAATGGATCTAGCAGGTCGATATAAGGTGACCTTCTTTCTAGAATCTCCATGGGAAATATACATATCACCATAACGACATATGATATAAGCATCGACTGTAGCAAGCCATGGTCATCCCAAGATCAAGGGATTCCCTCCCACAAGGTTCTTTGGCTGAAGCACAATGAAATATGTGGGATATCCCAAAGAATCTATGGAAACGACCACATCATCCAACACCCCTTCCAACTTGATATTAGATATATCCGCCAGTTCAAGCACAGTGGGAGTAGGAAAAATATGGACCAACACAAGTTGATCCATGGTTTTCTTGGTCATAACATTAATGGCTTCCCCTTAGTCTATAAGTACATTGGAGACAAGGACCTCACCTATCTGAACAGAGACAACAGGGTTTCCGTGGTTGGTATATTTTTCCATGTGCATGCACCCCGTCATCAACTGTTCTTCTCTACTAACAAATTGAATAGTTTGAGGTTCCAATCTTCTCCTTCTTGTATTCTTGAGATGGAGTTCTCTAATGATTTTTGTACAAATGGGGATATCCTAGATAGCTTGGAGCAAAGGTACCCTTATGAAAAGGTTCCTAATCTTAGAAGACATGCTAGATTCAGGAATGGGGTCTTTCTTCTCCACAACTAACCTCTTTGGATAGGGAGGTCGGTTGGAAGAAGATCACAAGGGCTCAGAATGTATAGGGATAGGTTGAATGGTGACATCTTTGTCAGAATGGTCAAGAGTTTCCTCCTCTCCTTTCTCATTGACAATCACCATAGGCTGCTTTTGATTTTCTGAGGTTACTACCATCCCTAATCTCAATTGGAGATCATTGACTCCAACTGGCATATTCTGATACCTAGATGAAGAAAGTGGGTTCATAGAATGGATCATTTGTACCGCTTTATTATTGGGGTTGGGTAAAGGTTGAGCAGATAGTTGAGAAGGTCGAAACAGTGGAGGTAAAGGTAATGGTGGCATAGGTAGACTCAGCTGAGGTAATGATGGTTGAGGCATTGGCTAAGGTGCATATGTAGGAGGGTATGATTGCATAGGCATGGGATAGGAATGATGTGAATGATGTGAATGCTTTGGCCCTCTCCATCCTTGTTGCCAAAATTGGGAGGGTTGTCCATATTGATATTGATTCCCATGCTGCTAATGTTGAGAGTGACCAGTGTTAGGATAGGAATATGAGTGTGCATTATAAACAAAAGAACGTGGTGGAGGTTGAGGAACCATACTTGGACTTACCTGAGGCCAATTTCTTCATGCTCCCATAGCATGCAGTGATTCAACTTTAGGTTGTCCCCCTTCAAGTACAACTTTCAACCCTGGTATGGAGGGACATTTCTCTGTAGCATGGTTATCTTCACAAATTTCACATTTATTAGCTTCTTTAATATCGAGAGGAAATTCTATTAAAGGATGCTTTATTCTACATTTAGGACAGAAAATAGAAAATATCTCTTGCTCTTCTACAAGTTTTTGCTGCAACTTCAAAGAGTCTATTTGTTTACTAACAATATTCAGTATTTCACTTTTCATATTGTCCATTTTGTTTTCTAATCCAATAATCATAGCATTAGTAGATTCATTTTTCCTGTTTCTATTCTGAATTCCTTTACAAGATCTATATTGGTTCCTCGAGAATTTCTTACAAAAGTCATAGATCTGATCAAAAGTTTTTTGAGCAATATCCCCTTGTGCTAACAAATTTAAATTATTTCTAGCATCATCAGTAAGCCCACATAGGAACAAGGTTCTAATGGTACTTAGATCAAATTTGTGCTTTGACCTTTGGAGGATGTATAGGAATCTTTCCAAGTAGTCTTCTAGCATTTCATCATCATTTTGCACAATAGTAAAGATTTCATCTTGAATATCTCTAGTTTTACAATATTCCTGATATTTCGATAAGAACTCTCTCTTCATTTTCTCCCAAGAATTTATAGTGTTTCCTCCTAGTCCCATGAACCAGCGGAGTGCTACATCCTTGAGAGTTGCAGGAAACAACTTTAACTTCTGGACATATGATGAGTAGTCTCAACTTCTACACAAAATATCAAACTCAAATAAGAAAGAGTCTGGATCTTCATGTACCTTACCGTAGAAATTAGGAAGAGATGATGGTGAAATATTTTTCATTTGTACTGGTATATTAGGATTCACAATCGGGAATCTGAAAGTGGACTGTTCCTCATTTACATGATTTTCACTACTTCCTTCTACATGGTCTTCCATATCTGCCATTGTTGTTCTTCCACACGAACTGCTCTCAACAGGCTAAGAAGGTTGACTATGGATTCCAACAGTCCCCTTCTTCCCCTTTATGGGCTATGTCACACCTGGACCGCTTCTACCACAGCCTAGGTGGACTGTTCCTATGTGATGAATCGGAGTTTGTTTGGATTGTCTGCCTACAAAAGAAGGCCCAATATGAGTTTTGGTTTCAGATTTGTTAGTATTTCTTTGGCCCCTAGTGGGCTTTAGACCCCTACCTCTCTTAGGCATTCATTTCAAAAAAAATGACAAAATGAAATTCAAATAAAAACTGCAATTTAAAAAAATAAAAATCAGCACCTATAAATTCCTGTTGAACCTCAGAATTACCCTCTCCCTGACAACTTTTCTCACTTCTTTTCCTTGCTTTTCCATAATATTACAGATCCCCATCAATGATAAATGATAGATTTTGTCTTAAGGAGAGCATTAAATGATTGACATGTCATATTTTTATGTTTTTTCTATTTGAATACGTTTTTGAAAATTAGATATAGAACATAGCCTATTCTGTAGCTAACTGTGTATTCTGTAGCTATTTCCATGGTCTGGTAGGTTCCAGGTGTCAAACGAAGAAACCGGCCACATGGGCATCTCTAGAATCGGCTCCACATGAATCCTATCCTAGTCACTCAGCCTAGATCGATAAGAAAGCCAGCTCAAGACCACAGTCAAAGGTGGAGTCAAACATATGAAACCCGGAAGCAATAGGACTCTTTGTCTACTCTTTCATGGTTAATTAATAAATCCAACAGTTTTGTTGCAGCATTAACTCGGATCAGCCACCTGTGTTAACGGTTCTGTGCAACCATCTTGCTCGAATTCAAGTCACCTGTAGCTGATCAAACATTTATGCAGTCCTGTTGTGATACGTGTAGACCACCTGTAGCTAATTTTCCTCAAAGACAGTTATGAATATTTTCTTTTAAATACCAGTTGTACAGAACCGAGAAGGGTTCGAATTTTTTGATGTATTAAGCTCAGACTTGCAGCTTTGTAATTTTTAACTTTTGTTCCTGTTTATAATATAAAGTCGTGTGTTGACCAATGATCATTTGAAAGAGTATTTTCAACTAGTTAGCAGCTCAACCAAACCAGTTGCAGAGGGGCCTTGCACTGAAGGAGGTTTTCTTTTCATTTGTTTTTTGTTCAATTTTAATTTCATCATTTGCTTATAGCAGTGCTTCTAACTTAGGTTGATTTCTTTTAGTTTTGATCAATAGCATAATGTTAGAATTCAATTGTGCAGTCTTGTTTCTCCAACCCATTTCATAAAGGAAACAATTTTGTTTCTAAACAGAGTAAGGTTGAAAGTAATGAGAATCCATTGTTGATTATTTTACTCACTGTTTTTCTTATTTATTTTCTAGTTCAGATTGTCAATGCACTATGTTAACAAATGTTTTTTATCACCATTTCAAGCTGATACCCATCCTAAACTAAATTGTTAACATTCACTTTACACAATGGTTGAAACAAATGAGTTACCTTTTGCATGTTTTTATTTAGTTCTCTAGATAATGAATTACAAAAATTTGTTTGTATTCCATCTCAAGAAGGTTATGTTTCAAATTTGAAGGATAGAATAACTAGAAGTACTTTAGTTAATTTCATTCTCTGTATTTATTTCAGCATGCCTCACAACTTCACCTCTTAATTCTAAGAATTAGATTCATGACTTAGGATTAATGACAAGATAGGGCAGATGCTCTGTTTTCCTTCTTTTAACTTATATTTTTATTAGTTTTAAGCTCTTGGTTCACCTTTAGGAAGTTTAGATTCAGTTTCTCATAATTCAGTTTGTACATCATTAGGAATCAAATAACAGAAACCCCAAAAACAATATAAAAATACAAAACAACGAAGTAGGAAGGGTTAACTAAGAACATATAGTGCACTACACTTCATCAACTTACAAACCTCGGTTGATAATTCATGCAAGAAATTTAGGACACTAAATTGACTAAACATTTTGGCGCCATTGCCGGGAAGTGTAATTAGCTAACCTTATCTCTTACATTATAAAAAATGATATGCATTGAGAAAGAGACTCTAGGGGTAGATTTATAGCTAGAGGCAGGATTTCAATTCCTACAACACCACCTACTTCACCAAGAACAAGAAGAGATATACCTCCATCTCAAGCTCAGACTCCTAGCCATAGAACTCCTGAAGTTCTAAGGTCAGAAATCCAATCAAAAGGATCTCCTATTTCATCTACTGAGGCAGTCCTAGAGGAGAAAAATCTTGGGTCTCAATAGAAGGAGTAGCCTTTTTCACCTCCATAGGGGAGCACATTTTGGTTGAATAATTAGGAATACCTAGTGAGAAAGAATAAGTAGAACCTCTGTCCCACATACCATTAATAGAGGAATCAGAGGAAGAGAAAGTAACTTTGCACACTGAACCTTATACTAACTCTGAAGAAACTATAATGGCAGAAGAAGGAGAGGATGGAGAATTCACACTGTTTGGAGGATGGGGTAGAGGAAGAGGTAGAGGAAATAATGGAGGAGGCAGAGGAAATAGGGAAATAGATAATTCTTTTGGATTCCCTATAGTGGATGAAGAAACAAATTCCATAATGAAAAATATCTCACCTTTTGTCCTCCCAAATTTCCATGGGTTAAAAAGTGAGGATCTTGAAACATTTTTATTTGAGTTTGAAGTCTTGTGCAGAACCTATGATTACTTAGAAGACCCTCAAACACTTAAGTTGTTTCCTTCAACATTGAAGGGAGCTCCTTTGAAGTGGTACATGGGGTTAGTCACTCAGTCCAATCAGAACATGGAATGGCATGAAGAAAGAATTTTTGGATAGGTATTTGGATTATTGCATGCCTACCAATCACAAGGATGAAGTGTTCAAAATGATACAAAGAGAGGATGAAATTTTGGAGGATTTAATTGAGAGATTCAACTATAACTTGAAAATAGCAAAGCTGGACAATTTAGATGAAGATTCCTTAAAAGCTCTTTTATTGAAAGCAATTAGAGATGAGTGGATAGATATCCTTAACATGATGGGGAAGGGAGATATCTCTCAACTACCATTAAGTGACATAGGAGAATTATGTGTTCATCTCTCAAGAGGGAAATCCAAAACTGGGAAAGGTCCAAGAGATCCTTCTCCTGTTAGAGTGAATAAGTTTGCTAATGGATCAGTGAGTATGGCAGAAATTGGGAATATGCTTGATGAAATCAAAACAGATATTCTAGGGAGCCTTAGTGAGCAAATAGACACCCTTAAGTTGCAAAACAAGTAGAAAAATGAGGCTGATGCTTTAGCTATTTTATGTCCCAAATGAAGAAAAAAACATACTTTAAGAGAATGTCCTTTGGATGAAAAAATCATAGAGAATTGTATGATTTGTTCAGTAAACCATGAGACCAAGGGTTGTCCTTCAATTCTAGGTCTTAAGGCTGTTTTTCAAGAAGAAATAGTTCCAAATTCAACATAATCTCTTTGCTTTGTCTCCAGAAGACCTTGGCAGGGGCCACAAAATTAGGGATTTAACAATCAAATGTATCTTCAGCCCCTATCAAATTGGAATTCTTGGCAGCAACCTTGGCCTCAACCTCAATCTCAATCTTAACCTTGGGCTTAAGGAGTACAAAATCCTTATGGAATATTTTCTCAATATTATCAATATCCTCCATCATATCATAATTATCCTTCCCAACGCATTCCACAACAAAATCAGCAGCCACAACTTCAAAATCAGAACCCTCAACTTTCACCACCATTTCCACAACAAATTCCACAACAAAACCAAAATCCTCAACTCTTGCTACCATTTCAGCAAAGACCAAATCAGCTACTTGCCCAACCACTACCAAACCCCGACAATAAAAATCCTCAGAATACTTACAAGGTTGAAGGACAAAAAATTTCATCTTATATGATCACTCCTCTAGATCTCAATGATGTTCAATTAAGATCTAGTAGGATATTAGAAAAGGAAAGGCCTTATGTAGTTATTCAAGAAAAAGACAATTCTGAGGAAGATTCTCTACAGTGCAATAAAAGTTTTGACGGAACATCTCTCCAAAACCAAAATACTGAAAATAAAAAACAGAAAGAACCAGTGAACTCAACTCCTATCATTGAGAAACCAATATCTACTTCTGTACCTCCTTTTCCTGAAAGATTACAAGTTAATAGAGGAGTAGAAAAACAGATTATGTTGCCTAATTATGATTTTCTAGATGAATTGAAAAATGTATGTATCAAAATCCCTTTGTTACAAGCCATTAAGGAGATTCCAATGCTAGCTAAAACAATAAAGGAGTTAAGCATAAAGAAACTAGGAAGAAAAGAAAAAGAAACAAAAAGAATTCACCTGGTAGGGAAAATAGGAGATATAATGATGGGAAAAATTTCCATACAAAAATATGTAGATCCAGGAAGTCAAATTGTGAAAACACATATTAATGGAGTTGAAATTCCAAATACATTGATTGATTTAGGAGAAACAATAAACATCATGAGCCAACAAGCCATGGAACATCTCAAGCTTCCTAATCTTCTTTACACACCTACATTACTGCAATTAGCAGACAAATCTGTAATCAAACCAGATGGTGTGTTAGATGATATTTCAGTATCCTTTTATTCTTGGGAATATCCTGTTGATTTTATGATCTTAACTGCCAAGAACAATCTCAGAGGACATCCACTTGAGCTCTAGGTGTTTGGCTATTTGCATAAGTAGAACCAATGAATGGTACTTGCTCTTAAGGAGCCGGCCCCTATACCTATATAGTCTATTTCCTAAGGAGTTGTAACCTATACTTGCAAGATTATAAAGGAGCCGTCCACCAAGTAAGGGAGAAAGGGGCAAAGCGCCCCTCTATCAATAGTAACTTAGGCCATGATTTATGAAAGAAACTGCACGCGAAGGTGCTTTGGGGTAAGATCAATACCAGAGCTTCCAAACGAAAAGGCTTATTGACTATCGTACGTAAGATGACCATTGATAGGTCGTTATCTATTGTATATAGCAATTGATTAGTGATAGCGACGAGTTAGAGTGGGTGTAGGTGTTGAGGTAGCGGGATAGATGCTATTGATGATTGGTGTATGGGGGATTGCCCGTCATTCAAGTTCAATGGATGGTGTGATTGATGGATCTATAGTTTTGATGGGTGGGATAGCTAGCGATAGAAGCAGTAGTGTGTGACTCAATGGCTATGGTAGCATTAGAAGGCTTAGTGTTAGCGGGCTATGTGTGTAGTTGCGATACGAGGTTGAGTTCACACCGCTTGGTTCGATGGCTTGGTATGTCAGTTCAATGAATCAATCAGTCTATCTCAGTAGGCAGGCTAATGATAGCTTGGCAGTAGGGTTAGCAAGCGAGAGTAGCAGTACTCTTTACCCACCCACCCCAATCCCCGTAGACCACTCCACTTTGCACGGGACATAGACCAGGTTCAGCTTTGCACGAGACACAGTTTCACGAGGTAGGGCTTCGCACAGGTTAGATAGAGCTTCGCACAGGTTAGATGGCTTAGACCACTTCTTTTTCTTGGACAATGGGTATACGAGACGAGGTTCAGCTTCGCGATCCATTGTTTGGTTAACGATCTAATGGTTCAGTTTCAAGAGCTTGGTTCGGGACCATTTGGATGGGACTACTTCGTTTAGACCCAAGAGCTTAAGGTTTTTTAGACCGGTTTCAAGAGCCTATCTGTATGGTGCGGTAACAGCTTGAACCGGACAGACTAATTGCTATGGATCCAGCCTATCGAGCTAGCGATAGATGATCAGCCTCTAGTTCTAAGGATGCCCACCCTATAGTTCTTATTCAATTGAATCATTCAAGAGGTAGGGTTAAGCTTATAACCATACTAGTGCTTGGGATGAGTACCACCCTTTAGTTCTGATTCAGTCTAATCATTCAAGAGGTAGGGCTCATCACCATAATACTATTGCTTGAAAGCTTTTACCGTCCCAATTGCTTGGGAGGATAACCAGCTGACTATCTAGCGATAGAAGCAGCACGAGGTAGACCCCTTTTCCTTCATTTGACTTATTGGGTGGCCCCTCTAAATAAGTAACTAATAAGCCATCCTTCATGTTATAGACATTTTTGTGCCTTACAGCATGAAGCATGAAATGTCAATAATCTAAGGGATCCAAAGTCCCTAAACATGTTGTTCCTACCCCTAGAGGAACAAGGTCAGCAAACCACAGCACTAAATATCAGTTCTCCACCTGAAAACACTCAAAAACAAGCTAATTCTGGATCATGTCAACTGCTCCACTGAGCATCTGCGCTGAATGTCAACTGCTCCACTCTGTACTTGCGCTGAATGTCAACTGCAAAGAAGGCTACCTGCGCTGGGCGAGTTTGGCCAAGTGGCACAGTCATTCCTCAAGGTGTCAATGCCCAGGAAGCTTCCAAAATGACACTTGGATCAGGGAATTCGCCTAGTGATGAGTAAGAGGGTCTAGATCTCCAAGTGGAAGCAAGAACCTCCAAGTGGACTCAAGAACTGAAGAATAACTGAAGTGGGAGAGGACACTAGTCAGCTTCATGCCAACCTCAAGCTGACTCATCCTTTCTCCAAAACTCCTATATATAGAGCTCTCTCATGAGGTCTAGGGAGGCTGGAATCTTGTGAATGTAAGGAAGTGTTGTTGGTTTGAGTATAGAACTATTGGGTGATTCGCTTGAAGGAGGTGAAGAGGAGATTTCTTTCTGCTGGGAGGTGATGCTGGATTGGGCCTTTTACGGTTGTATTACTTCCTGAACTTTACTTCTTCCATTAATAAAGCATTTGAGGTTCTTCTATATGCATGTGTCTCAATGGTGTATTGCTATACTTGTATTTGATTTATTCTAATCCTTGAATCAATTATGAATGTATGCTTCTTGTAGTTTCCCTCTCTTGCCATTTTGCAGGATCTTGGTGTAGCTGGGCCAGTGAAAGAGCAAGGAGCTGGGAGCAAGCAGCAAAGAGAGAAGATTGGATCAATCATTAGCGGAAGACAACGGTTAGTGGATCTCTTTCTCCCCTCTCTTACATCTCATAAAGAAGTAATCTCGAATAGCTTTGCTTTGATTGTTGCTGAGGTACTATCACCCTTAGAGTGGGATAGGGTCATTCCGTATTGGATACTTTTCCCAACAACACTTCCTAGATCAAATTGAAGAGGATGACTTCCTTCTGTGCAGTGCTCCCATCAACCAGGGGCACCAAGAGACAGAGTGATAGCAGCACCATGAAAGACTCTAGATCAATGCAAGAGGGGCCCCCTTCCCCCCAGGCCACATCCCCAAATCCCTCACCATATGAATAGTGAGTGACCCCTCACCATATGAATAGTGAGTGACTCCGTCCCTATGAAGAAGTAAGGGCCCTCACCCATATGATGAGTGAGCGTTAAAACCCTCACCATATGAATAGTGAGTGACCCCTATGAAGAAGTAAGGGCCCTCTCCCTCTCCCTTATGGTCGAGCACCTAAAGGTCCTCTCCTTAACAGTCGAGCATGCTTACGCATCCTACTAATTTGGCCATTTTAGCTTGGCGGAGGTTTTTCAAGCCAGCAGCCCATTTCTACAACCCACCTAGTCTGGAGGTGGGCGAATCCGTCAATCCATAAATAGATTTATTGTATTACCCATATAACTCTGATGCTTGGCCATATCACTCTAATGACTGAGATTCTATATTATATATGTCATTTCAGACAATGAAAGAGAAAGCTTCCGAAACACATCTATATCGCCATTTCTTTAAGGCTAGACGCGCCCAAACTACCTAGCTCGCTGGGTAAGCCTAAAATGGCCATTTTCACGTGGCTCCATGACAATAGCGTATATAAAGAAACGGCATCGAAAGTAAGGTACAGATTCGTGCAGCTGTTCTCTCTTCCAGGAAGAGGTATGGAGAATGAAATGGAAGGGTACAAAATGAAAGGATAACTACGTCGAACGAAGTGGAAGGACCTAACTCAAACTAGACGACTTTTTTCTACGGGGGCTTGTAATCAGGTGGCTTCCTTCCGTCCGGCTTGTAACCAGGCGGCTTCCTTCCGTCCCACGGTCTCTGCGGCTTCCTTCCGTCCCGTGGTCCCTCAAGTTTCGTGACACCCCTATTCCTTCTTCTCGCCCCTCTTTTCACTTCCATATAAGTTTCCAACCGCCGGCGCTGCCGATCCGGGTTTTTCAAGAATTTCCCCACGATGAAGTCATATTCTGCGGCATCTTGCTCAAATACTTCCGCATCAATATTACCTCTCTGAAAGGCGTGCTCGATGCTCTCGGATAAGATTCTTTTACACAAGCGGTCCCACCCCGCTATCCCCCTAACCTCGACCTGGACGGACGAGGCGACAACAGCTCGGATTCTCTCTCGTAGGCGGCGGCGTTTGGTATGCCCATGAATTTTGAGGGCCCCGTTATAAACTATACTCTCGAAACCCTTATCCGTCTTACGGAGGGTGAAGCCCTCGACCAATGCAAACCCGTGGACATCGGGAAAATGTTTCTTGTCCGTCGCCAGGGATACCTTGCGCGTCCAATTCAATTCTTTCATAACACGCTCCGACATTGGAAATATAGTTATCTGCCAGAATTGGTTGTCTTTTGCTCTCATTGTTCGTTCAGATGAAAATCTCACCATCTAGGGGCCCGTTTCCCTAGAGGCATACCGAAAAAACGATAGAGAAACCCTCTCCTGGACAGTCGAGTGTGCTTACGCACCCTCACCATATGAATAGTGAGTGACTCCGTCCCTTCTTTATTTCGAAGTTGATATTAGTTTCTCTCTATCTGGTGACATGTATATTTATGATGGAAATTCAACAAAGAAATTCACTTTATATCCTCCAGCAAGAAAAATCATAGAAATAGATGACAAAGAATGGATTGATGATGAAAATGACATTCATCCTCTCTTTACTATTTCAAACATTAGTGAAGATAGTCAAATCTTGAATACAATGGAAAATTTTGAATCATCTCCAGAATATGAACATGATCAATTCCAAGAAAAATCCAATATTGAATATTTGTCATCTAGGAAGATGTCTCTTTATTCTATGGAAGAATTTGGTAGCTCTACAATTGAAATCTTTCCAAGGAGAACATTGAACATAAATAATAACTTGGAAAAATTACAACAGGAAAAGCTAATCAAGACATTACAACAACATTCTGCTGCATATGCATGGGAATATACTGACATGAAATAAATTAGTCCTAAGACTTGTATACATCACATCTACATTGAGAAAAAATGTAGACCGATCAGACAACCTCAAAGAAGGATGAATCCAAATATTAGGGAAATTGTGAAAGAAGAGCTACAAAAACTATTGAATGTGAACTTCATTTACCCAATTTCAGACAGTCAATGGGTTTCCCCTTTAGTGATTGTGCCTAAAAAGAATGGTAAATGGATGGTGTGCATTGAATATTGAGAATTGAATAAAGCCACCCTTAAAGATCATTTTCCTTTACCCTTTATAGATCAAGTGTTAGATACATTAGCAGGTAAGAAGTATTTCTCATTTTTGGATGGTTTTAGTGGTTATAATTAGATTTAGGTGGCATCTGAAGATCAAGATAAAATCACATTTACTTGTCCATGGGGAACCTATGGCTACCAAGTACTTCCTTTTGGATTATGTAATGCACCTACAAATTCCAAAGAGCAGTACTAGGAATTTTTTCTAATATAATACATGATTATGTAGAGGTATATATGGATGACTTTACATTCTATGGGAATACATTTGAAGAAGCTTTGGAAAATTTGGAAAAAGTTCTTAAAAGATGTAAGGAAGCAAACCTTTCTAAGCCATGAAATTTTTTTTATGATGTTTATAGAAGGGATTGTTTTAGGACATCACATTTTAGGAGATAGAATTAAAGTTGATAAATCTAAAGTTGAAGTCATCTCTAAATTATCAATTCCAAATTTCCAAAACGATGTAAGATTTTTTCTATGATTTACAGGATATTATAGAAAATTTATAGAAAATTTCACTAAAATAGCATCCCCACTCTTCAAATTACTCACTAAGAATTGTGAATTCAATTGGAATCTTGATTGCCAATTAGCATTTGAGACTTTAAAAACAAAAATTTATGAAGCACCCATCTTGAGAGGTCTAAATTGGAAACTACCTTTTCACATTTCAACAGATGCTTCAAATATAGCTCTGGGAGTTGTATTGGGGCAAAAAGATTTGATTCCCTGTGCCATCTACTATACAAGTAAGAATTTGACTCCCACTAAGTTAAATTATACTATAACTAAAAAGGAATTTTTAGCTTTTGTTCATGCAATCAACAAGTTCAGACATTATATAATAGGCTATGAAACCTTTGTTCATACAAATCACTCTACAATTATATACTTAATGAATAAACCTATTACTAATGGCAAAGTTACAAGATGGCTATTCCTCTTGCAAGAATTCAATATTACTGTGCTAGATAGACCTGGAAAACAAAACATAGTTGTTGATTTCTTTTCCAAAATTCAAAATATCAAAGATGACACTCTGGTTGAAGACAAGTTTCCTGATGAATACTTTTTGCAGTGACTACTCAGACCCCTTGTTTTGCAGATATTGCCAATTACTTAGTCACAGGTAAATTGCCTTCACATTTGTTTCCTACAGAGAAAAGGAAAATCATTCAAATAAGTGCAATATACTCATGGATCACTAATGAATTGTATAAAAAAGGTTCAGATCTCATGTCAGAACATTTGTGAGGGAAGATGAAATGCCTGAGATTCTTAAAGCATGTCATGATGAACTGTGTGGTGTACACTTTGCTGACAAAAGGAAAGCCTATACAATCCTTTCTTTAGGATATTATTGGCCATCCATCTTCAAAGATGCCAAAGAACATGTCAGGAGGTGTGACAATTGCCAAAGGGTAGGGAAACTTGCTCCTTCAAATGAAATGCCACTATAAATTCAAGTACTCATTGAACCTTTTGAAAAATGGGCCTTGGATTTTGTTGGATGAATTAATCCCCCATCTAAGAAAAAGAAGTAATTATAATGGTATCCACTGATTATGTCACTGAATGGGTAGAGGCTAAAGCATTACCTTTTGCTAATTAAAAATATGTAGTTAATTTTCTTTTTGAGGACATCTTCACTCGTTTTGGTGTTCTAAGAGAAATTGTAATGGATTAGGGATCTCGATTTACATCTAAAATGGTGAAGGGTCTTGTGGAAGATTACAAGATCAAACATAGGAAATCTACTCCCTATCATCCACAAGAAAATGGTCAATTTGAATCTAAAAATAAGGTGATTGAAGGAATTCTCACTAAGGTTGTGCATCTACATAGAAGAGATTGGGCAGAAAGGCTTCCTAAAGCCTTATGGGCTTATATAACTACATGGAGTAAAAAAACGAGACATACACCCTATGAACTTGTTTATGGGAAACAAGTCCTGTTCCCTATAAAGTTTCAAATCAAAACCTTCAAGATGGCAGTCCAATTGGGACTGGATTTATCAGAGGCACAGAAACATAGATTGGAGCAACTCAATGAGCCTGATGAAATCAGGCAAGATGCAGTTCAAAGAACCAATATAGTCCAACAACAGAGGGATAAATGGCATGGTAAATATATCAAGGAGAAGAAGTTTCAAGCAAGAGATTCGGCACTATTGTTCGATTCAAAGTTCAAATATTTTCAAGGGAAGTTTCAAACTCATTGGCTTGGGCCATATGATATTGAAGAAATATTTAATAACGGAGCAGTAAGGATAAGGACAATAGATGGAAGCAAAATACCTCTTCTTGTGAATGGTCATTGGTTGAATATATATCAGAAACCAATTTCAAGAGAAGAGTTCATTAAGATTTTCCAGAATAACTCTGAAATGAAGCTAGTGAAGAAGAATTCTTCTTCTCTACTAACTTAGTCATAATTTTTCCTAAAAAAAATAACAATAAATAAATAAAATAATAAATTGTATGGGTTTGAAAACCAATCATTGATTGGCATACTTATACAGAAAATACAGGGTGAAAATAAGAGATTTCTAACATCCTATATTTTCCATTCCCTTTCTGTAATAAGTAGTGACAAAAAGCTACATTTATTTGCAGTTTAGAGTCTACAAATTCATAGTCTCATTCCATCTCATTTTGTTTTCATTTTATTTTACAATTCCATTTCATCTCACTGCCATATTCCATTTACATTTTATTTTACAGTTTTACTCCATTTCACCCTATTTCCCATTTTATTTTACATCTCATTTAATCTCACTGTCATAACCCATTTCCATTTCATTTTCACACCCATATTCCATAGCCATACTTCATTTTTCCTTCTTTTCACATTCTGCAGCTGATTCCATTCAGCATCTAATTTGATTCTGCAGCCACAACTTACTTATCAGTTCTAGCACAATTGTACAACTCACAAATAAATCATGAATGCAAGAAACTGAAGAATCAAGTTTTGGAGACCAACCATGCTAAAAGTACCTGCAGATCAACGCCAAAGGAGTTATCAAGAAAAAGGTTAAGTTCTAGAGGTAAAATGCAAAATTTATTCCAAATTGCAAGTTAAAAACATAAGTCATATATAATATGAATAATCGTATGTCTCCTTAATAAGTCATCATTTGATTTGACTGCCACTTCATTATACCACATCTCTACCACATGTTCCATACTCGGTACCAAATGGTCCATAATAATTTCATCATACCACATCTCCACTAAACTCTCCATACCCTGTACCTAAACGCTCCCTAATAACTCCATCTGTTAACGGTCAAGACTATGATGTGACCAACGTATACACGCCTCTCCAAACCCTCACCGTCTATTTATTCCACACAAAACCATAGTTCCTTTTCACCTTACCCACAGTCAGTCCATTTCATAAACCATGAGAGTAAGTTTGAAGGTTAAAAAAAAAAAATCTGCGAAATAGAAGCCATGGGACTCATTGTCGAGACGGAGCCAGTAGGAGCAAAATATATGGATGGATTCCCACAAATCAAGGAGATGTTGTAGAAGGTTGGATGGCTCAATTTCATTGAAAAATTTGATGGCTTCCACAAAGACATCACAAAATCTTTTTCTAGATCATTCAATCGTACATAAGTGGAAATTGGAGACATTAAGTTTGCAGTAACAGAATCCTACATAGCAAAGGCTACAGAACTGCCAAGACATGGTGAGAGATGGTTCAAAAACAAGGAATTACACAGTGAATCATGGAAAATGATCCTGAGGAACCCAGGTATGGATGTATTTGTGTTTAGAAAAGGAATTCCTATTTCAGCACTTAAAAATAAATGGAGAAGCATGTTTTTGATATTACAGAAATTCATTACCTGTGAGGGGAGATTCGGGTGCATGTATGTCTATCATATACGTTTATTAATGAAATTTCTAGAAAATGGAGACATCAACCTCCCTTTCTTCCTACTAAAAAGTTTAATAAGCTGGCTTCAAATGTACAAAAAAAAAAAAATAGAATTCCTAGACACAACCATGTACCACCATGGGTTGGTAAAAATATTGGTTGAGTTTCATTTGAAAAGAATAGGAGATACTTGGGAAAATTTCCTGATAAGAACCTATTTCCAAGAGGAACCAGAATCACCTGAAGAGGGTAATGTCAGAAGGAGTAGAAGGAAGAAGATCGGTATAACCATTCAAACCAAACCTGAGTCCTCCACACAAAAAAATGATGAAGAGCTAGTCTCTGAAAAATTGACAGAGATTAGGGAGTAGATCAAGCAAAAAGGGAAGATGAAAAATAAAGCTGGTGGAATTACTAGAAACAAACCTGAATCTTCATTACAACAAGATGATGAACAATTAATCTCTAAAAAATTGATAGAGATTAGGAAACAAATCAAGAGAAAAGAAAAGATAGGAAAGGAGAAAAAGGGTACAAAGGAGGAGAACATAAGCCCTTTACAACTTAGAAGGAGATCTAGACTCTGAGGTATGGTAAAGAAGGTGTCATAAAAGGGAACACAATTCATAAATCTAGAAGAAGAAACCCCAGTGCCATCTCCTGATCATTTTCCATTTACACACAGTCCTCAAAACTCTCCTAAACAGTATTTCAAATGCAGCCCCAGCAAAAGATCTCCAGGCATAGATCCATTGCAACAACAAATTTATGATTATATAGAATCATTGGAGAAGAAAATTGCCTCAATGGATCCAGAATCCTCAGGTAATCTAGAACATTTTGTCAATCCACAAGAACCTGTAACTGACTCTCTCAAACAAGAAATCTATGAGTTAGAGATATTGAACAGACACATCAAGAAATAAAATGAAACCCTGAGGGAACAAAGTAAATTGGATAAAGCTATTCATATAATACAATACTACACCTAGGGTTATGGTACAAGGAGAATAGGAAGTTCAAGAGGAAGAATAGAAGCTTGAACAGAACAATAATCAACCTTAAATACATGCTTCTTGTGAAGAAACCCAGGATGGCAGTCACTTCAAAGAGGAGCAAATGAAGAAAACTAGATGTATTAGCAGAAGTGTCTGAACAAATGCAATAGGAAAGAAGAATTCACATTTTTTGCAAATTACATGGGGACATGCAATGATTTTGTAGTGGGGGTATGTTGAACCTCAGAATTACCCTCTCCTTGACAACTTCTCTCACTTCTTTTCCTTGCTTTTCCATAAGACTACAAATCCCCATCAATGAGAAATGATATATTTTGTCTTAAGGAGAGCATTAAATTATTGACATGTTATATTTTTATGTTTTTTCTATTTGAATAAGCTTTTGTAAATTAGCTATAGAATGCAGCCTATTCTTCAGCTAACTCTGTATTCTGTAGCTATTTCCATGGTCTGGCAGGTTCCATGTGTCAAACGAAGAAACCGGCCACATGGGCATCTCTGGAATCGGCTCCATGTGAATCTTATCCTAGTCACTCAGCCTAGATCGATAAGAAATCCAGCTCAAGACCACAGTCAAAGGTGGAGTCAAACATATGAAACCCAGAAGAAATAGGACTCTTTGTCTACTCATTCATGGTTAATTAATAAATCCAAGAGTTTTGTTGTAGCATTAACTTGGATCAACCACCTATGTTAATGGTTTTGTGCAACCATCTTGCTCAAATTCAAGTCACTTGTAGCTGATCAAACATTTACGTAGTCATGTTGTGATACGTGTAGACCACCTATAGCTAATTTTCCTCAAAGACAATTATGAATATTTTCTTTTAAATACTAGTTGTACAGAACCGAGAAGGGTTCAAAGTTTTTTATGTATTAAGCTCAGACTTGTAGCTTTGTAATTTTAAACTTTTGTTCCTGTTTATAATATAAAGCCATGTGTTGACCAATGATCATTTGAAAGAGTATTTTCAACTAGTTAGCAGCTCAACCCAGTTAGTTACAGAGGGCCCCTGCACTGAAGGAGGTTTTCTTTTCATTTGTTTTCTGTTCAATTTTAATTTCATCATTTGCTTATAGCAATGTTTCTAACTTAGGTTGATTTCTTGTAGTTTGATTTCTTTTAGTTTTAATCAATAGCATAATGTTAGAATTCAATTGTGCAGTCTTGTTTCTCCAATCCATTTCATAAAGGAAACAATTTTGTTTCTAAACAGAGTAAGATTGAAAGTAATGAGAATGCATTGTTTATTAGTTTACTCGCTGTTTTTGTTATATATTTTCTAGTTCAGATTGTCAATGCATTGTGTGAATGAATGTTTTTTATCACCATTTCAAGTTGATACCCATCCTAAACTAAATGGTTAACATTCACTTTATACAAAGGTTGAAACCGATCAGTTACATTCTGCATGTTTTTATTTAGTTCTCTAGATCATGAAGTATAGAAAGTTGTTTGTATTCCATCTCAAGAAGGTTACCTTTCAAAATTGAAGGATAGAATAAATAGAAGTGCTTCAGTTAATTTTATTCTCTGTATTTATTTTATCATGCCTCACAACTTCACCTCTTAATTCTAAGAATTAGATTCATGACTTAGGATTAGTGACAAGATAGGACAGATGCTCTGTTTTCCTTCCTTTAACTTAGATTTTGACTAGTTTTAAGCTCTTGGTTCACCTTTAGGAAGTTTAGATTTAGTTTTTCATAATTTAGTTTGTACATCATTAGGAATCAAAGAACAAAAACCCCCAAAACAATATAAAAATACAAAATAGTGAATTAGGAAGGGTTAACTAAGAACATATAGTGCACTACACTTCATCAGCTTACAAACCCTAGTTGATAATTCATGCAAGCAATTTAGGGCACTAAATTGACTAAACAATTCCTTTAAACAATAGAAGTACACTACAAGAAAAAGTAATAGTAAACTTACCCCTATTGAAAAAAATGGAAAATAATTACCAATTCAAATCGCCTCCACGACAATGGCGCCAAATTGTTGGGTGCAGGAATTGCACTTAAGCAAACTCCTCAACACTTAATTGTCAACCTAGGGGTTTCGTAAAATTAGAGATGAAGCACAAGTAATTCCAGAAGTGGTATGAAATTTTCCTATTCCTAATCCTACTTCTTAAAGGAAATGCTTGTAGAATCAAACAGAAAAGAATCGGAAAGGAAATTGACACCAAAGCAACTCTAGTGCTGGAATGTAAAAGAACAATTTGCAGGTAAATCAAGTAAATGACTTTTCACACAACTGAAACAATCTTAAATGCTAGAATGAGATTCTATGTTCATCTTCAAATGGATGGCTAACAGTCTGAAAAGTGGGCCCTTGCAGAGATCTGTTTTCCTCTTGATCTTCCTTCCACACAAACAACCTGTTCTTGCACTGTTGTAATCTGCTTGAACTACTGCAAGTACATTGCCTTTGCGTAAGAGTATATCTGACCTCCCTTACTAGAGATTTATGTATTAGTGAAGGTGCTCTAAGCTTCAGGGCTTAGAGCACTCTATTTCTGTGACAAGAGACCAGCTCTTGCACCGAGGCATAGCTTCCTTCACCCAATTTCCAAATTACTTTTGAAAGGACTGAAAGATGTGCTGAAAAGAATTGCAATTGCAAATGAAATCATGAAGTAAATTATCTGTGGAAAAGAAATGCTTTAATTAATTAAATCCTATAAAAACTACAAGAAAAAAGGACATTGGTGAGGGGCAAAAAATGTCACCATAAGCTCATTGGTGATGGTCAAAAGAGCATTCGTCACCAAAACCTGAATGTCACCAAAGGTGGCATCACCAAAAGTATAGGTGTTGTAGTGACATACAAATTCCATCACCAATAATGATTTATAATGATGGATAGAGACCATCACCATTTCCTATGAGTAATGGTGATGGACGATAGCCTCCTTCACCAAAAACTGAACGTCACCAAAGGTGGTGTCGCCAAAAGTTTAGGTTTTGTAGTGACATTCAAGTTCGTCACCAGTAATGATTTATAATGAAAGATAGTGACTGTCACCATTGCATATGAGAAATAGTGACAAACCATAGCCTCGGTCACCAAAAATTGAACGTCAGCAAAGGTGGCGTCACCAAAAGTATAGCTGTTATGGTGAAATTCAAGGTCCATCACGTATATTGATTATAATGACGGATAGTGACCGTCACCATTTCATATGAACAATAATGATTTATTGTGATGGATCTTTAATGGTCGTCACTGTTGGTGCATATATATGGTGACGTTCATTGACCATCACCAAAAGCCGCATTGCTAGAAGTATAGGTGTTGTGGTAACATTCAAGGTCCGTCATGAATAATGACTATAATGATGGACAACGACTATCACCATTTCATATCAACAACAACAATTTATGGTTATGAACCTTTGAGGGTTGTCACTATTGATGCATATATATGGTGGCGTTCGTTGACCGTCACCATTTCATATTTTTGTTGAGGGTCGAAAAATGTCACCAAAGCTCATTGGTGATGGTCAAAAGAGCCTCTGTCACCAAAAATTGATCATCGCCATTCCATATGGATGTCAGGGCATGATGGAATCAAACCACCAACCTCCTGCTTGTAAATAAGGTGCTCTTCCATTGAGCTAACACCCTTTAAAGAATTATATTTTTAAGAATTAGACCTTGAAACTTCATAAATTATAAATTCTACAACTTTCAATAAATTAAAGTCTCGAAAATATTTTACTAAATAAGAAAAGAAACATCGAAGCTGTAGGTCCCTACCTAATGGTTATTGAAGTTATGAAAATTGCGTGGAGGGAAAAATAGTTATGTATAAGAGAATCAATATGTTCTGTTGAATACTCAATTAGAAGTGAAACTCTGAAGACATTTATAACCTATAAATGACCTATAACTATCACATGCACCAAATCATTACAAAGGAAATGGCATAAGTGGAGAGCATATGGAAGAAGAGGAGGTAGGGACTTGGAACCCTTGTACATCTTGGCATGCCTTAGCACTTGGCACATCTTAGCTTGTTTGACATGTCTTCATACTATTTGGCACATATTAGCATGCCCAAGCATTCCCTAATACACCTTGGTAGTCATGACCTCACAACTAGCATTGCATTTTTCCATGACTTGGGAACCTTACATTCACTAGAACACTTTGGCACTCCCTAGTTCCTGCCCTCTGTTATCCTCCATAATGTCCCAAGCTGATGAGGAGATCGATGTAGGTAACCACAAACCAAGATTTTAGTTTGGTAGCTAGCCCTACTAAACCAGAGAGGGCTCTCTCTATGAAATCACAACCAAGAGATGACTGGAATGTAAAGGATTTTGGGCTAGATAGCTAGGCTTAGGTGGGTTTTTGAAAAATTTAGGGACTTGGAACTCTATCCACAGGTGTCTTGTTTGACAGGGACTTTGTCAAGGAGGCAAGGACTTGGAACTCTGTCTAGGATAAAGCACCTAACATGCATGATAGAATCTCTGTAGAATAGAGTACCTCCTACCTAGAAGAGTGCCCCCTGCTCAAAATATAGAACCCTTCTCTACTATGAACTTTTCTTAAAGATAAATCTATGCATAAAATAGTACTAAGAAAAACACCTAAATTAAGAAAAGTGAGCATCTAATTCAAACTATAAAAGTATAAGAAATATGGCTCTATATAAGTTTGGGAAACACTAGACAAGCATGCTTTCATACAAAACAATAATATGCCTAAAATAGATGCAATTCTTTCATCGTTGCTATACCCTCACAACAAAACTAGAATCTATAGCATGTACCCCAAGGTTGTATGCATTTGCTGAAGGTGTAGATTGAAAGGATCTACTAAGATGAAGTACTATTGAAGGAGAAACACCTCAAAACAATAAATAAATTCTACTATGAATTCAACCCATTTACACATAGTCCAACGCTGATACTGGGTACACTTCTCTGCTGAATGGAAACTGCAATGTATTGTAGTGCTGCTGAAGAAAAGCACCTTTAGTGCAACATGGATAAAACTCTAACAAGTATTGTCTATGTGGCCTCAGTTTTCGATGATCTCATCAATATAGGTAACAACTTCGATAATTGAAAAACCAAAAGGTGAGATGCATAGATCATTTGAAATGACAGATTTGGGCATACTTTATTATTGTTTAGGATTGTTAATATAGAAAATGCAAGGTAGCTTGTTGCATCTTTATGTCATATGCCAAGGATGCGAAGAAATACATAAAATATTAAATCACATGGTATAAGTAGATTGCAAGTTCTTTTGAAATGGGAATGGAATTCTCCTTGTGCAAGTTCTAATCTAGTGGGTATAACTTTAAATATAAAACTGATAGTTATGGGGTTGAAATTGTCTCACAATTCATGAAAAGTTCTAAATTTGTTCACTACAAATAAGGAGAGTGAGTCATTAGGTTTATGGAAGGGAACACCCTACTCGCAGGAAGATAACTTGAAATTATTTGGGCATATTATTTCTTTTCTTCTTGTATGTGTGTGCTTTGAGAAGATAACCGCATCCAAAGACTCAATAACAACTCTGGTAAAGTTTACAGATGTAAAGCACTTTTGAGAAAATCCATCACTTAATGATCATTGAGTGAGGAATCTGTCGAAGGATTCAATCTTGCACTCAGTCATAAAAAGGAAGTGGGGTATCCAACATCTTACCAACAACCAACTCCAACCATAATGTGAAAGGTAGGTTAACTACGAAACTTCTTTCCCACTTTGTAGTAGTGTTCCCTCTTGAACTCCAACAATTATCTAGTTTCTTAGATCCACAAAATGTGTGCCAGGTAAACTCTGCATGATACAATTGTGACGTGCAAGCCTGACACATGCTCTAGTTTCCCTCTAAAAGACGGTAATTGAAAATATTATGACAATCTTAACTGTAATTTGATCATACACTATTGAGGTATTGCATGGAATAAACAATATACTATCAACGCACTAATGAAGAACTCAAAATAAATGAATTTCTTATTGCTACAATACGGCCTCTTGGGATTATCGGATAAAGCACCTAACTTGCATTGCAAAATATTCTGAGAATAGAGTACCTCCTACCTAGAAGTGTGTCCCCTGCTCAAAATATAGAACCCTTCTCTATTGTGCACTTTTCTTAACGATAAATCTGTGCATAAAACAAAACTAAGAAAAACACCTAAATTAAGAAAAGTGAGCATCTAAGTCAAACTATAAAAGCATACTAAATATGGCTATATCTAAGTTTGGGAAACACTAAACAAACATGCTTTCATACAACAACCACAATATGCCTAAAATCGATGCACTTCATTCATCACTGCTACAACCTCATAGTAAAACTATAATCTACAACATGTATGCCAAGGCTACATGCATCTACTAAAGGTGTAGACCGAAAGGATCTACTGAGATGAACTATTGTTGAAGGAGAAACACCTTCAAAACAACATATAGAATCTAATGTGCATTCAACCCATCTGCACACAAGCCAAGGTTGCTACTGGGTACACTTCTCCCCTAAATGGAAACTGCAGTGTATTGTTGCTCTACTAAAGGACAAACACCTTTAGAGAAACAAAGATAAAACTATAACATATATTGTCATTGTGGTATCGGTTGTAGAAGATCTCATCAATATAGGTAACAAATTTGATAATTGAAAAACCAAAAGGTGAGCTACATAGATCATTTGAAATGATATATTTGGACATACTTTATTATTTTTTAGGAGTGTTAGTATAGAAAATGTAAGGTATCCTGTTGCATATTTATGTCATAGAACAAGGATGCGAATAAATATAGAAAATATTAAATAGGATGGTACACATCGATTGTAGGTTCTTTTGAAACAAGAATGGAGTTCTCCTTGTGGAGATTCTAATCTATTGGGTATAGATTTAAATAATAAATTTATAGTTATGGGGTTGGAATTGTCTCATGATTCATGGCAAGTCCCAAAGTTTCTCAATAGAAAGAAGTAGAGTGAGTCATCAGGTTTATGAATGGGAACACCATATTCACAGGTAGATAACTTCAAATTAGTTGGGCATATTATTTCTCCTCTTCTTGTATGTGTGTGCTTGGAAAAGATAACCACCTCCAAATACTCAAGAACAACTCTAGTAAAGTTTATAGGTGTGAAGCACTTCTAAGAAAACCCATCACTTAATGACAATTGAGTGAGGAATATGTCGAAGGATTCAATCTTGCACTCAGTCATAAAAGGGAAGTTGGGGTATCCAACATCTTGCCAAAAAACCGACTCCAACCATAATGTGAAAGCCAGGTTATCTGTGAAACCTCTTTCCCACTTTGTAGTATTGTTGTCTCTTGAATTCCAATAGGTATATTGCTACTTAGATCCACAAAACATGTCCCAGGTAAACTTTGCATGATACAATTGTGATGTGCAAGATTGACACACACTCTAGTTTCCCTCTAAAAGAGGGTAAGTCAAAATATTATGACAGACTTAACTGTAATTTGATCATACACTATTGAGGTATTGTATGACGTAAACAATATACTATCAATGAACTAATGAAGAACTCAAAATAAACAAATTTCTTGTTGCTACAATAGCACCACCCTTGGGGTTCTCCAAGGAGACACTAATTTATACACATTTGGAATCTTTACTTGGTCTACAGAAATATTAAGCAATGGTAGTGATCACTCTTTGCCCTCCCATGGAAGGTCTATACAGAGTCAGCAATAAATTGATTTAAAGTGAGGTATATGCCTAACAAATAGGAATCTAACTCTTAAACTCTAATTTAATGGGAAGGAAATATTCAACTATAAATGCTTGATCTTCTACAGTGTAAATTCCTAGATAAATGGCTAGCGTAAATCTATCCATTGTCCACATATCCCAAAAAACCACGTATGTCTGGACTCTGGTTGTGTGTAAGAGAGGGGAGATCACATAAATAATCCATTATCAAAAGAAAAAGTAAAAGCACAACATTCTATGGAGATTTTTTTTAAAATTTTATAATATACCTTAGAAAGTTTGAAAGGAAATAACTGACACTTCCCTCTCCTTCCACACTTCATTAAATATTCCACTTTTCCAATGCAGATGTGGTCTGTAGAATCACAATCAGCAAATAGAATATGAAAAGTAAGTTTAATGAAGTAAAGTAGCTTTGTTATACCTCAAGCAAATGGACTATGAGAAATTGGATTCATTCTCTACAAAATATTATATAGCAAGATCTAATTACATTTTTAACTGAAACAAAGGTAAATTGGATTCATGCTCTGCAATAGACGATATAATGAGATCTAATGAAATTTTCAACCCAAACAAAGTTAAGTTGAGTAAGCTCAAGCTCCAAAATGATGGCATCCAACTTCTGAGTGGAAGTTACTGTATATATCTAGCTAGAGGCTATAACATAAATATATTTGTTATATGTGAAGATAAAAAATGAAAGGAATGTGAAATTTTGACCATCAACTATAAGTTCCTTTCAAGGAATAGATCAAACCATAACATTGTTATCAAGATAATCAACTCACCCATGCTAGTACGCTTCTAGTAGTTTCATGATAAAACTCAAACTCAATAAACTTCAAACAACATAAATTAACCAACAATATGTCTGAGGTTGGTTACCTAAGGATTATATCATACTAAATTACCTTTTTCATATAACATTCAAAATTACTGTGAAAGAAATGAAGACAAATCAATGATTATGATGGATGCATGTGATGAAATAAAATAAAAAGAGACCTTTCTTCTTGCTACTAATGTGCCTCCTAGGGGATTCTTGGATGAAGTTGATCCTGATCTGCTTTCTGAAATCAAGGAGACACTTTCTAGCTACTCTGATTTGATGGACAACAACCCTAATGCTTAAGAAAATGATTATGGAAAGAAATAAGCATTGATGAACCTGGTTTTGAAGAAGGTGTATCAAAGTCTAATATGGATAGTATTTTAAATTTTTACAGCTAGCACAGGGTTTTCCTAGTTTGGGTTCCCCAGAAAATTTTGTTTTTTTTGCTATAGTGTGATTGTATTTTATTTCTGTTCGATTCCACTACAAATTGGTAGAGATATTTTTTGTCTTGGTGCAACAATTAGTTTCATTTATTCATTCAAGCAGTAGCATAATTTCAAGGAAATTCTACAGAAGGGACAATTATTCTATATTTTCACTTATATCTTTTGCAAGTAAAATTCACAACTAAATTTTCATCCAAAGTGTTTAGGTTACTAGAAAGTGGTTTGACAACATATCTCAACATTTCAAGGCATAAATCATACTATTCAATAAGTTTGAGACTTGAGATAAAAAAATCTTCCCAAGTTATGCAAGCAAGAAAACTGTTGACTAAATCTATCCAACCAGAACAAAATTATGCCATTTTCAAAAACCTCCAGTCAAAGTTATTCCTAGCCTCATTCAACTTAATTAAGAATATGTCAATCTCGTTGAGATTTCTTCTTCAGTTCATTCTTCTAAGTTATATATTTATGCAACTTAATATATCATTTATGTTAAGTGATTATTCATTCAAAATTATTTAGTCTGTCCAACGCATCTACCTAATTTTCTGATTAGTTTCTGGGCAGACTCTATCAGATATTTGTAGCAAAAAATAGAAGACTGTTTTAGTACCTGATGTTATAAAACTCTAATCCAGAAAAAGTATTTTTGGTTGTTTCCCTAAAAATATTTACAAAATTTTTAATCCCAAAGCCATTTCAGGGAGAATTTTTGTCAGGGAGAAATTTAGTATTATTTTTGGAAAATTTGAATACAACTAAAAGGAATTCTTCCCATTTGCTCAAAAGATTCCAACACCAAATATAAATGAATTCACAACACTTAATATTTGGAAAATCAAATTTCACTTCGCTTTTCCAGGACCATATATGAGTGAATTCACAAAACCTGAGATTTGGATTCTGGAAACACTTAAATTTCACCTTGTTTATTAGGATTGGAAGTTCCCTGAGATGCAAACATGTAGCATTAAGGATCTACTTTGCTTGTTTAAGGACAATGGTCAGTTTATAAATAGTGATACAAGAATCCTTGTATGCATGCCTGACACAGTTCTTTGGCCACAACTAATGAAACTAAACTCCATCAATACATAACAAACAAGGTAGAATGTAAGAGAGCATCTACTTTTCAATATATTCTCTGACAAAAATAAACATATATACAATCATGTAAAGTTGTCACCACACCAAAAAAGGAATTAAAAACCAAAATAAAAATAGGAACAATGTTGGATTGTTATGGTTGCTCTAAAAAAATGTTAAATAAGATCAATATGTTAATATGGAAAATAGTGTAGTTGATTATGATTTGTTGAGCCCAAGGGGTTAGCCCAACCAGATGTCATTAATGTTATTGGGTATTTGGCTAGTTCTATGCTAGAAGGTGCCCTGTTCGAAATCTGATGGGTGGGGTGCACTAGTCAATGCCAATGGGTTTACTAGGGATGCCATCCATAAATGTGGGGAAACATCCATTGGGATTCCCCAGAGAGTTTTTCTTGGAAAGAATAAAAATAGGATTTCCTAAAGAGAAATTTTGAGATGCATATAGTGTACACCCAGTAAAATCAACTCTATAGAGACAAACCATAGAAGAAGGAAAAATACCAATGCTTTTACCTATGTTCCCTTGTGAGTGTGTGCTTCATGTGAGATTTTACCATGTATATCACCTTCTCCTTTGCACCTTCAACTTTGCAGACTCCATTTTCATGATGTTTAGTAAATGAAGTGCCATTTACTCATAGATACTGTGGTCAATCCAACAAGGCCATCGCCATGGAAAATACAAGGCTAGGAAAGAAGAAGTTGGATGTTGGTTATTCCCTCGAAATATCGTTGAAGCAGAGTGAAATTATAGCTTTGGTGGAAGGGGAAATTGCTTCCAAAGCTCTGCTGGAGAATGGAAATGTCATGTATTTGGTACTCATGTATGATGATGTTACTTTAGAGGGCTTCTATATTCTCCACAATTTCAATTGAGCACAATCATTGAGCAAGAAGATCCTTGGATCAGTTGAGGCATATCACTGGGAAATTGAGGAAGATCACTCCATTGAAAATGAAGGATATTGTTAAGGAATAGTCACTGAGCAGCAAGAAGGGTAAACTCTTGGAAAGAGAACTAGCATTGAATCTTTGCCTAAATAAGAAACCATGTAACCCATTGTTCTGTGAGAAACAGAGTATTTATTTTTATTTATCATTTCTTAATCCCATGCACGAGGATCAATTTTTGTTGTAGAGTGAATGTAATTGAGTAGCATCACTATTATTTCACTAATTTACTTGAATGTTATAACACAAGTTTAATGATAAAATCGTCATGTGGAATTGTTTGGCTTCTGTTTAGCGAAGTACATTGATTTTGATTGACACCATCCACTGAGATGGGTAGTAAATTTTATTTCTTATCTACTTACAGTAGATTGGTGTGCATTTGTTTAGGTTTTGCATTTTCCATCACCCATCAATTGGTATTAAAGTAGGAAGAACCTGCAGTGAGGCAAATCCAACAAAGCATATTTTTTTCTCCCTCCTTTGTTGCAAATCCAATAAAGGAGATTCAGGGGAGAGAAGCAACTCCAAGATAAGAATTGGTAAGATGATCTCCAGAAGCCAATTGTGAAAATAGAAAAAACATGGTATGTGGAGGAGTGGATGTGAATTGGAGAAGCATATATCAAAGAAATGAAAACATTATGGAAGTGTTGAGAACAATTACTACAACACTCAAACCATAGAAATAACCCAATTGAGAAAAAATGTAGCCAAAGTAAATGATGGAAGTGAACATGAAGGGAAACAAGGAACCCTGAGAGGAACCCTAAGATAATAACTAGAGGAATCTCTTTTAAAATAAAAATGTGATAGAAAACTTCAGGCTGTTAACGCCGTTGTCTATCTAGTGAAAGATCAATTGTTTATATAGATAGTCCGGAAAGGCCCATGATGAGCCCCATAAATGGGTAATTATATGGGCTCATTTTGCCTCCTAACATAGTTTAATCAACCATTCGCTTAGCTTATTGCATGTTTTTTAATTATATTTATGATTATGGAGTGAGTTGGGTTGGTCATTATGCCATAGAGTCTAATATGTGTTTAATGCAGATTTTTGTTCAATTTTGGAGATAAAGTCAAAGATTTAATGGACAATTGGCAGCAATAATTCAAAGCAGACAAGGGAGACTATTTATAGGAGGGTATCCCCCTCATTTATGACTCACCACTTTGAATTCTCCATCATGCAGCTCGAAGCTCAAATAGGCACATCAATGCACTAGGAAGCAGCCGAGCAAGTGGAGGATAACTTCTGTTTAACTCAAGTTTTGGGAGCCAAGCCTCCCTGATTTTAAGGAAGTTATAGGGAGCTTCAGTTGTATAAGTAGAGAGGCCTAGGGCTTCATTAGGAAGTTAGTCAAATTTTCTAAATTTTTTTGTAGCTTTGCTCTGCTCAACTTCAAGCTTACTTTTGTTGACAGTTTCATGTAATCCTATTATTATTTTGATAATAAAGATGAGATCATTTTTGAGCTAGCACTGAGTTACCTTAGAGGGCTGAAGCTCTTGGGTTAGGGCCCAATCCAAGCCACCAAGCTCCTCTTTTTTGTATTTATATGCTTCGTTTCAGTTTATGAATTAGTCGCTGTTGAATAAATCTCTTTCTTGGTTAAGAATAGGTTGCTTTTGGTGATTTAGAAGGTTGGTTGCATTTAAGTTTTCTGCAGCAGGTCAAATAGTGATAGAAAGAAGATGTATAAAGGCCATCAACAGAGCCTTGGGCTGAACTGAGGCCAAGACCCTCTTGCTGCCACAAAAAAACACAGATTTTCCTTCTCTATAGGATTTCTAGTGTTGCAGTTTGTTAGAAGGTTAATGCTTTGCTTTAGATATATTTCACCATGCTCATTTCTGACTTGCAATAAGTTTCCTTCCATGCTTTCTCTCATTATAGCATTGTTCAACATTTACTTCCATAGCTCATAATCTAGATTAGCTTAATGCAAAATTCTGGGTTTTTGATGTACTTAGTTTCCATGCTTGCTTGATCTCCTTATTTGATTTCCAAGTCCTTTTGTAGCCAATCTCTTCTCACAACAAGTTATCCAATCAGCCATCACAATCTCTCTTTGATCTATGCCCCACAGGTTGCCCAGAGTTCATCTCAAATCTGCCTTAGTTTTCTGTACTTTTCCATAGACTTTCCTCTCCTTCCTTGAACAAATCCAACTATCTTTCTCTCTTCTAATCATTCTTGATGGACCCTAGACACCTTAACACACCATCCTAGCCTTCAGCTACCCTTTCCACCCACTTTCCTACCTTCAAAACCTCCAAAACGTCTCTCGGCATTCTCCTGTAGACCTCCTGTAGATCCCCTGCAGTCTCCTGTAGATTTTCCTATAGGCTTCTTTTTGAAGTCCGATTGCGGGAAAATCCTCCAGAAGACCACCTAATACCTCCTAGGACCCATCCACACCATCCTACATCTTCTCAAGTCCCAAAACTACCCTCCATCACCACCTAATCGCTGCCACATTCACAAACAAATAAATTACATGCATGACAATTTCACATAAAAATCCAAAAAGATGTTTTTTTTCTTATTTACTTCTAGAAATAACCTAAGTAGATTTTTTTTACTTCCTAGGTAGATAATGGCATTCATTTCATGGTTCTCCATCTCTCTTTCTGCAAAACTAGGATTAGTTGGTTAAGTAGGGTTTGCTAGGTTTACTTTACATTTCAGTCTTCTTTTCCTTTCTGCAAGTAGAGTAGCCTCTGTAGAGTAAGATTTCCTTTCTTTCATTAAACATAGAGCTTCTTCTGGAATCCATAGAAGTTGGCTTGAGCACCTAGTGATCTTGTGCCAGCTGACCAAGTGATAGCCTGCAGTAAGAACTAGTACTTGTGCATTTAGCACGGTCACTTCCAAGTTTGTTACGAAATACCATGTTGATAAAAGTAAAGTAGGAAGCCTAGGAGTTACAGCATTATTGCTGCAATATTGGTGCTCACCAACCCATCAATATATATATACCATTGTGAGAGACCTTAAAGACTAGAAATTAGAAGTTGGATATAAGAACGTCAATTGGAGCCCTATGAAGTTGGTGGGTTAATTTAGCAGCCTTCATCAAAAAATTTCTTCCACATTATAGTTCAGTGCCATGGAAGGTAGAATAAAACAAAATAACCCGATACATATGAGGATCATTATTTGAAGGAATTATTATCTACTAACACTATGGGATCATTAGTTATGGATCTAGTGATTGGTAGCAAATCTATGTTCTAACCAATTTTACAACTCTCTTTAACTTTCTTTTATCGTCCATAAGTTTGTGCACAACACCACCAAGGCACTTCTTCAGATTATTCACCAAGTATTAAGTGTTTTTTTTGTATCGTCAAAAGAGCTATCATGTCTTGTTCGAAGCATAGAATTGACAAATAATAATGTGAAGACAATAAGTGCATCATGTTGTTTTTTCTATATCTATCATCCAGGTACAACTACACCTATCATCTAGGAACAACTACAGGTCTGGGAGGAAGATTTATAAATAAAAAAATGTAGTGAAATTACTCACTATCCTTTGAAAAAATTAAACTTCAATTTAGCAACTGCTTAGCTCCAATATAATAAAGACCATCAATTATACTCACGAAGAGATTATATTTAAGGTATGTTAATGGACATTAAGACAATATGTATGCATACCCTTATGTGTGGTCTATTGTCAAACAAATATCTTACTAACAATGGATCCTATTTGTTATCGAGAAATCTAGTGTTTATTTAGAGCTGCTAGTCCCACTAAAATGGGTAGCTATCTTAGAAACAAACAGATTAAAGTCACTCGTTTTTCCTTTACGAGAGAGAGATGAGAAAGAAGCAAAGAGTACCAACCTCAGTCTTCCGCTTGGCTCCTTGCTTGTTTCCTTTCCCCTTTGATAGAATCTTGCCACTGCTTTCTTACTTGTCTCGCTTCAAAGAGCACCTGTAGATTCACAGCAGCATAATACCATCAAACCATAGAGATCTTTCACTGTAAACAATATAGGATCAGATATATATTGACCATACAAATGCATATATCAACACAATATTCAGAGATACACAAGAATATGGAGGAAAACTCAAATAGCTTTATTAGTAAAAGTCATAGAAGAGAGGATTACAACCACTTGGTCAGACCTAGCGCCATCCTCCCAGCTTGAAAGCCCTCTTCACCTCATACAAAGCAAGATCACCCAACAATGTCTTCAAAGAGAAACCAGCAACACCTCTTTTCAAATTACCAAATTCCAACCTCTGGATCTCTTGGATGAGGGACCCATTTATAGATATTTGCAGGGGGGTGAGTCAGCTTCTGGGTTTTTGATTAGTGTCATCTCTTTGATAGTTCTTAGTTCCACATGGAGATTTTAGATCTCTTACTCATCCGTGGGTGAACTTAGAGAGGCAAGTGTCAAACGAGCAGTTTCTAGAATATTCTCTGGCTTCCACCTAGCAAACTACTTGTGCCATTTGTCTGCTCTCGCTCATCGCACCTTCCAAAAGGGCTTTTCAGTATGCATCACACTTTTTGCAAGTGGTAGGTGAGATGCATTGCACCCTTTGCACTGGGCAGTGTATATGGTCCTACTCTGACCAATTCTGAGTGGTTTTTCATGGAAAATTTCTTGGAGATGATGTAATCAGCTGACCTTGCTCCTTTAGGGTATGAAACAACACTTTTAGGGACTTAGAAGCCCTCGGTTGATGGACATATGTGATTGGGGTTGCAGTGCCCAAATATGTCTATAAAAGTTTCCCCCTAAAGCATGAGGTCATAAATCTTTTGATGTTGGGTGAAATTATTTATAATGAGGATCCTGTTAGCACCTAAATCTGCCTCAGGCTCAAGGAAGGCAAAAATTACGGTAACCAAAAACCATGCTCAGTCTGCTAGCTAGCCCTACCAGAGCAGGAGAGGGCTCTCTTCGAGTCACGCTCAGTGAATAGATGATCGAAAATGGTCTGAGATGACTTACAATACAATTTTTACCTTAGGCTAGTAAGTGAATAGGGATTCTGGAAACAATTTTCATGAATGACCGAGCTTCTCGGATGTTATGGGACTGGCGCTCAGCAAAGAACAAAGAATTTAATACAAAGCCACAGATTATTCCGTGAGACAAGGTAGGCGGAAAATGTAACACTTTAGTTTGAAGTACCGCGACATGAATAGATTGTTGAAGAAAGTGAAAAGGGCATAGTGACATGAATCCTTTTCAACAGAAGAATAACACTAGACATGAAATTTTCCCACAGGCAGAGCAATAAAATTGAATTCTACCTAATCTCACTTAGAAAATTTCACTAAAATGAACATGAATTGAATTATGAAACATAAAAAAATACATATGAAAACATAAGAGACACATTTGCTACACTCACAACCACAAGAATCTCATGAAACAGAGCCGTTGCCTTTCATTAATTCTCTGTCAAAAATACACAATGAAGAAACAAAGTTTCTTTCCCACAGTCTCCCAGAAATTACAAGCCAACCAACCCTTTGCAAATAACCTTGCATACAATATATAGAATGTGTGAGGAAGAGATAGAGCACCCAGGGGTTGGGAATTTACTCGAATCATTAAAAAATGGAGATGGAGATCCAACCATCAGCTACAGGTGCAGCGCTGCAAACATGACATTTGGCATTGGGGTGACTGTTTGCCTTCCTTCGCCACTTGGATAGAAGCCAATCTGGAGAAAAAAACACTTTAAATGCTGCCTTTGGTGCCAAAAAACCGAAGTGTAGATGACCGGGCCCACTTGGAGAAGTCGCGAACCGAAATTTCGCGAAACGGAAGCAAATTGGCAATTTTTTCCTCTGTGCACCGCGCCATTTTTCTGTGCGTCGCGCTAATTTCGGACCTGTTTTGGGGCACTTGCAGGTGTGAAAAATGTGCCCAAATGGGCTTGCTGAAAAGCCTTTCCTATCTACTTTCCAAACCCACTATAATTTTTGAATTTGGTGCTCATTTTCCCCTCCAAATCTTCATTCTCCCAAGACGGCTTTCTGTGTGTCAAAAAAGTGGCAGAGAGACCATTTTTGGGTATTTTTTGACCTTTAGGAGACTCAAATCTTGTCAAAATTTCTTTCCCAGACACCAGTAGTCGTGATTTTTCATGCTGAATCTAGAAATGTAAACCTTTCTTCATTTGGAGCTCTAGATTTTTAGCGCTGCGCACGAGGAAGTGGCGCGGCGCACTCGGCTTGAGGCGCGGCGCATGTAGCCTGTGCGTAGTGGTTTTTGCAGGAGACTTTTGGAGGCCTTCACGGTGTCCAAATTGGGTGTAGGATAGCTCGTTGGAAATTTATTTGAGTCTAATTTCGAACCCAACTTGAATTTTTCAATTTGGAGTTCATTTTCCCTGTCAAAGATCAAATCTCCCAAGACTGGTCAAAATGTGCCAAATGAGGCTACCTAAAAGCAGAGTGCTGTTACAGTCAACTTTTTAATGCCTTTCTCAACTCAAAATTGAGCTCATGATAGCTCATTGGAAATATCGTCTTGTCTAGTTATCATTTGACTCATCAAGAAAGTCATTTGGCCAACTGAGCTAGGAGAAATTTTGATTTTCCCAAGGTCACTTCAGAGGTGCATCAATTCTCCCGAGGAAACTATATTTTTGACATTTCTTCAAAACCATGACACCTGTGTAAAACGTGAAGGAGGGTTTTCTTCCTTGGCATGTTTGGACAAAAACCTCTCTCAGCTTTCTAAAATTCATCTTTTATTGCTCAGAAATATCATTTGAGTGAAACCTATCCCGATGTGTGGAGCAAGGGATTTGTCGAAATGAAGCGAAATGAAGGGGATAGGGAGCTTCTAAATTCTTGAGGAAATTTTTGGAAGTAGCGAGGGAGGTTAGGAAGTAGGAGAAAGCAAAATCTTAGAGATTGAGTGAGGGGAAGGGGTCCAAAAAGGGAAAAACACAGGTCCAACCTAGAAAATTGCCAGGTTGTAGCAAGAAACTAGGGTTTGTGCATAAATGAGAAATTTGGGGGACATCAGTGATGGGAAGTGTTTGATAAGTTACTTTAAGGATATGGGAAGGTGTATGAACATCAGGATACAAGCTTTCCGATGATTTTACCGTCCAAGAGAAATTTCCTTCAAAACCCTAGGCGAGGGAAATGACCCTAGCTAGGCGCAACTGAAGCATGAACAAGGTGTAAAATGACCCAATGGAACTTGGATGATGATGAAAACCCTCTGAATGATGGTAGACTGAGCTGAGTAGTGACATAGACTGATATTTGGGCAACTTTGAAAGGAGTGAAAGCAAACCCTAGACCTAATGCCTAGTGACCAAATTTTGCTTTGAAGACTCACTGAAATGACAAAATTTGACCTTGACACCTTAAAATCACTTTGAAAGAGCATGTTTGATCACTGGAGGAAGGCTGAAAAGACTGACACTAATATTGGCTCCAATAGGGATGGCAGCTCCAGCTCCTTGGAGGTGCCAAGAACTGCAGATCTTTGGGTGAGCAGATAGTGCCTTCGTCCATTGGGCTATGGAGTCAAAGCACGGAAACTGACATTATGTAGACGAACTCTGACTGAAGACTCAAACTGAAAACCATAATAAAACCAAACATGACTAAATCCTAACCAAAAAACTGGAAAGATGCTCATATCTGAGCTTATTCAGCAACCTACCCTAATTACGCTTTCCAACACTCGGTCAAGTGAGATGGAACAACCAATGCAACCATGTAAGCATTATGGCTGATATTTTATTTCTTCCCAAATGCTTTCTGATGCGCAGGAAAAGGGAAGAATCGAAAGGCAACTCCCATGGAAACTTGGAATCAAGTTCATTGCTGACAAACTTGCAAAGCATGAATTGGCTGGATGACTTCAAGAATACTGCAAAAGGATCTTCATAAGCATCGCCATTGTTTTCCATTAACACATTACTACTCTGGTCCAAGTAATATTCATAGCTAGATATTAAACTTTTCCTCACATCTTCACTCTCTTTCTTTGATGATTTCAGCAAGCGGTCAAAAGGATCCTGAATTTCGTGAAGAACCAAACTCTGTTGTTGATTCCAAACAAAACCAAAGCCTCCTTTATCAATCTCCTCATATGACTGCAAACTTTGGTATGGGCTATGAAATGAATAATCTGTTAAACAAGACAATGAAGGTGACCCTTGAAACAGATGATTATCAACATTCTCTTTTGTCTCCTGGTCGGCTGATGGAGAAGAAGTTTTACAGCAAACAAAATCTAACACATGAGCAAAAGGATCATCATAAACTTGAGGAGACTGCTACGATGTATCTATTGAAACTGTATGACATCCTATTGGTTGTTCATCCTTTTCTTTAGAGATATTATGAAGATTCTACCTTATAAACTGAAATTCTTCGTAACACAAGGGTACATAATCCTCTTGCACCATTAAATCATGCATTTCGGCTGCCTCACCTTCATCTGTAATCTGACCTTGAATTGTGTTTGGTGGCTTCAAATCTGGTTCTGTATCCAAAATGATTTCATCAATCATTTTAGGGGAAGATTTCTTATTAACGACCTGCTCAAAAATTTCGCCATCTGTCTCATCTTCAACATTAAAATTGAAAGATTGTTGATTTCCTACAAGCTTTTCATTTGAAGATTTACTATGCAATTTACCCCACAAACACTGAAATGATTCAAAACAGAGAGGTAAGGAATCTTCTTGTATCGTTTGATCATATAAGCCAGCTTCTATGTCTTCATGTGCAACCTGACTATTAATGGAATTTAGGGGCTGGAACTCTGAATATAAGAAGTCTGGAACAAAGTTTTCATTGCCCTCAAGAGGATCCAAATCAAGATTTGTCGATCGCCGATGTCTGATTACATGGAAATTATCTCTAATGAACTGACATGAATCAAAGCACAAAGGCAAAGATCCGTCACTTACTTCAAAATCTGTTGCACTTTCCTCATCGTTTCCATAGCTGATATGCCTCGGTTGATCATTGAACTTGAGCTGCTGTAAGCGAACTTCTTCATCCCATAAACTAGCTGCTGATTTGTCTGCAAGATTAGCTTCTGTTTGGAGAGCATAATCATCATCATCATACTAATCAAACTGAGGCAAATCGTCAGTATAAAACATGTCATCAAGCATACATGTCATATCAACAGGTCTTTCTTCTCCAATATGATCTACAAAACAATCCTTATGACTACTGAGATAAGAAACAAAATGTTTTGGATCAGCCACTTGTTCATGAACGTCATTTTCATCTTTTGCAGTCATTTTCCTCACCATCTCTTCTACTGCACTCACCAAAATGTCAAGCTTTTCCTCTAAAGGTGTAGTTTTCTCTGGATCCACGTTTTTCATCTCTTCTTCTTTCAACCTTTCCCTTCTGATCAGCAAATGAGCCTCTACATTTACTGCATTGTTCTACATCTCTTCAAGTGTTGCGACATTCTTTTCTCTCAGCTGAAACTCCATTTCTGGATCAAAGACACCACGGTAGTTCAAGAGAGCAGATCTAGGAGTGGGTCTTATATCAACCAGCATTGAATAATAAACTTGATTAAATCTGGCTAAAAACTGTTGTACTGTCTCCCCTGGCAGTCTTTTCAGCTGATTATACTCTTCTATGATAAGGAAAAGGTTTTGTCCTATCCTCCACTTGTCAAGAAAAACTTTGATGAACTGTTGTAAATCTGTGATGCTCGCATCAGACAGGGCTTTGAACCAACTCTTAACTTTGCCTTGCAAAGAAAGAGAAAAAAGCCTTATACTAACATCTTCTTCATCAATTTCAAAAAGGTCTAGAAAAGTCTCAACATTCTACACATGTTGCTCAGCATTGACATTCTTACATTCTTACAGCTGTAGGGATATGTACAAGAGCTATGGGATCAGTTTTGTTTTCTTTAGGCTCATGACTTTGCAGAGAATCATCATAAGATGTAGTAAAAGTAAGGAGGCTAGGATCAAAGGGAAGATCACTATTTACACTTTTTGAATAGATTGAGTGAAGATTTTGATCACCTTTATCATACAACAAGTTCTGAAAAACTTTTAGGGCAACTTCAAGAATAGCGAAGAAGTAATTTACAAGAAAGCAGAGTAGAACCTGAATACCATTCCACTTTGGATACCCGAACTTTGTGTAAGATCCTTCCATTTTCGCAGAGAAAGAGTCAGTCCTCCAGTGGAGTCACCATGAAGCACCGATTGCTGGGTTCTTCAGTGAATGGAGTCGCTAGGTGAATGATTTCAGCCGTCTTTTGTCTGATCGTTGTCCACCATCAACCATCAGATCTGAACTTGAGATATGTCCTAGGGCAAGACAATCTACAAGCAAACCATTTTTTGTTCCCCAGTATGGTCGCCACTATGTTAGCACCTAAATCTACCTCAGGCTGAAGGAAGGAAAAAATTAGGGTAACCACATACCACGCTCAGTCTGGTAGCTAGCCCTACCAGAGCAGGAGAGGGCTCTCTCTGAGTCACGCTCAGTGAATAGATGATCGAAAATGGTCTGAGATGACTTACAATACAATTTTTACCTTAGGCTAGTAAGTGAATAGGGATTATGGAAACAATTTTCATGAATGATCGAGCTTCTGGGATGTTATGGGACCAGCGCTCAACAAAGAACCGAGAATTTAATACAAAGGCACAGGTTATTCTGCGAGGCAAGGTAGGCAGAAAATGTAACAATTTAGTTTGAGGTACCACGGCATGAATAGATTGTTGAAGAAATTGAAAAGGGCATAGTGACATGAATCCTTTTCAACAGAAGAATAACACTAGGACATGAAATTTTCCCACAAGCAGAGCAATAAAATTGAATTCTACCTAATCTCACTCAGAAAATTTCACTAGAAATGAACATGAATTGAATTATGAAACATAACGAAATACATATGAAAACATAAGAGACACATTTGCTACACTCACAACCACAAGAATCTCATGAAACAGAGCCACTGCCTTTCATTAATTCTCTGTCAAAAATACACAATGAAGAAACAAAGTTTCTTTCCCACAGTCTCCCAGAAATTACAAGCCAACCAAACCTTTGCAAATAACTTGCATGCAATATATAGAATGTGTGAGGAAGAGATAGAGCGCCCAGGGGTTAGGAAGTTACTCGAATCATTACAAAATGGAGTGGAGAGCCAACCATCAGCTACAGGTGCAACACTCCAAACATGACATTTCGCATTGGGGTGACCGTTTGCCTTCCTTCGCCACTTGGATAGAAGCCAATCTGGAGAAAAAACACTTTAAATTCTGCTTTTGGTGCCAAAACACCGAAGTGTAGATGACCGGGCCCACTTGGAGAAGTCGCGAACCGAAATTTCGTGAAACGGAAGCAAATTGACAATTTTTTCCTCTATGTGACGCGCCATTTTTTCTGTGCATTGCGCTACTTTGGGACCTATTTTGGGGCACTTTCAGGTGTCCAAAATGTGCCCAAATGGGATTGCTGGAAATCTTGTCCTGTCTAATTTCTAACCCCACTGGAATTTTTGAATTTGGTGCTCATTTTCCCCTCCAAATATTCATTCTCCAAGACTGCTTTCTGTGTGTCAAAAAAGTGGCAGAGAGGCAATTTTTGGGTGTTTTTTGACCTTTAGGAGACTCAGATCTTGTCAAGATTTCTTGCTCGGACACCAGTAGTCGTGATTTTTCATGCTGAATCTAGAAATGTAAACCTTTCTTCATTTGGAGCTCTAGATTTTTGCGCACAGGGAAGTGGCGCGGCGCTCTGGGCTTGAGGCGCGACGCATATAGCCTGTGCATAGCGGTTTTTGCAGGAGACTTTTGGAGGCCTTCCCGATGTCCAAATTGGGCGCAGGATAGCTTGATGGAAATTTCATTGAGTCTAATTTTCTACCCAACTATAATTTTTCAATTTGGAGTTCATTTTCCTTGTCAAAATTCAAATCTCCTAAGACTGGTCAAAATGTGCCAAATGAGGCTGCCTAAAGGCAGAGTGCTATTACAGTCAACTTTTGAATGCCTTCATCAAGTCCAAAATTGATCTCATGATAGCTCATTGGAAATATATTTGTGTCTAGTTATCATTTAACTCATCAAGAAAGTCATTTTTCCAACTTATCGAGGAGAAAATTTGATTTTCCAAAGGTCACTTCAGAGGTGCATCAATTCTCCTGAGGCAACTATATTTTTGACATGTCTCCAAAACCATGACACATGTGTAAAAAGGGAAGGAGGTTTTTCTTCCTTGGCATGCATTGGACAAAAACCTCTCTGAGTTGTCCCAAATTCATCTTTTATTGCTCAAAAACATCATTTGAGTGAAACCTATCTTGATGTGTGGAGCAAGGGATTTGTCAAAATGAAGCGAAATGAAGGGGATAGGGAGCTTCTAAATTCTTGAGGAAATTTTGGGAAGTAGGGAGGGATGTTAGGAAGTAGAGGAAAGTGAAATCTCAGATATTGAGTGAGGGGAAGGGGTACAAAAAGGCAAAACACAGGTCCAACCTAGAAAATTGCCAGTTGTAGCAAGAAACTAGGGTTTGTGCGAAAATGAGGAATGTGGGGGACCTCAGTGATGGGAAGTGTTTGATAAGGTACTTTAAGGATCGGGGAAGGTGTATGAACATCATGATACAAGTTTTGCCGATGATTTGACCATCCAAGAGAAATTGCCTTCAAAACCCTAGGAGAGGGAAATGACCGTAGCTAGGCACAACTGAAGCATGAACAAGGTGTAAAATGACCCAGTGGAACTTGGATGATGATGAAAACCCTCTGAATGATGGTAGACTCAGCTGAATAGTGACATAGACTGATATTTGTACAACTTTGAAAGGAGTGAAAGCAAACCCTAGACCTAATGCCTAGTGACCAAATTTTGCTTTGAAGACTCACTGAAATGAAAAAATTTGACCTTGACACCTTAAAATCACTTTGTAAGAGCATGTTTGATCACTGGAGAAGGTTGCAAAGACTTACACTAACAGATCCGAGCTTTTTTGCACTGGAAGGTGACCTGTAATAAGATACAATACAATACATTATCTTCATAATATTTTCATGATCTAAATGAGGCGGGCATTCCCATACTTAGCTTGATAAATTCATTTTCATGTACATAGGATAGACAATCGTCTATGTGCAGACTGATGATTCTTGTAGAGCCATCATCCCTTAGTTTGAATGATTATCTGTGCAGCAATGATGTACATTTGATGTCTTTATTTTCCTGATTATATCGCAGCCCAGATGGATGAAACTAGATCCGGGGTCTTCAAAACTCATTCAATCTTCGACTGAAAGTACAAGTTGATCCATGTGAAAAGATGTTCTGATGTCGAACATGGAAGGACATCGCTAATTACCACCCAATGATGTAAGCTATTAACAAACGTGAGAGGAATCACCGATGATGATGATGACCCTCAAGGTATTGCAATACAATTCACGTGGTGTGAGTACATGAGTTGATGTCAAACACCACGCAAAATCTTTTGGTCGAAGGCCATTAGTGTAAACATGTTGCCAGAAGTGAGAAGCTTATCATTGAGGCATGCAAGCTTCAAAGTACTGAAAGGGTTGTCCCTAGGTCGGCTTCTTGGATAATGAGCTGATGTCGACAAGAAGTGACCCGTCATAGGAGGGCATTAATGGATCCCACATCTATGACACGGAACGGAGAAAATGATTTTGTAGAGGTGAAAACGATCTGATGATACAAGGTTCAGGGTATTGGTCATGAAAGAATGAAGCGTGAAGGTATTGTAACGGATGAGACACAAGCTAGGTAGGTGAATTATCTGAACGACTTTTCTTGAACATATCGGCGACATTGAAATGGATTGGTAGCATTAACCCCAAAAGTGGATGGTACGGTGGACCAATGGTGATATGAATGGTGAACGAAATAACCCAACCTGACCCATTCATGGTGATGGAGTGAAATTGTCATGTTCAAGAGCGACCTGCTACCAATAAAGTTTCTTCAAGTTTTCTTCTGAATTTTCCCCAGGCATTTCTGTCTAGTACCTCTTTATTTTTGTCAAGCTTGAGGAGGATAACATATGCTTGTTCTATAATTTTCCCTTCAGGCAAACCCATCACTATGTTTTAACGAGCCTAGTAACAGTGAAACTTGCTCTTGTGTGAATGGACAAGTTTGTCGCTATTGTTTTAACGAGTTTAGTGACAAGGATAACTTGGTTCTTTTCAATTTTAGAGAGTCTAAAAAGAGACAGAAAGAAGACTCCAATATTCCTTTTTCGTAACATAATCCCTTAAGTCCAAAAAAGTATAAAACAATGCGAAAGGGATGACTTTTTGATAGTTTTAACGAGTCGAAGAAGACAAACGCTCGATCTTTTTGTGTAATAATCCCTTAGGTCCAAAAAGATTAAAATCTAGAGGAGGGATAACAATTCCAATCACTTTAACGAGCTTGAGAGGCCAATTGCTTAGCAATATTTTCATATTTTACGAGTCAGATGAAAAGAGCTTAAAGGAGACTAATTTTTTGAGGAATGAGTGATGATTTTAGATAGCAGCTGGTTCCAGGTAAGGTTTGGAACTTTCCAATCACAGCGGTGTAAAAATATGGCTAATAGGATCACTCGTCGCAGTTGTTCCTCAAAGGGGTAAACAATCAAATGGAGATGAATGATCAACAACAATAGAGTGGAGGTGATGGTAAGAACATGACCAAGGCTCAAAAGCTAATGAAAATGCATTCACAATGGTTATTTACCGGAGGTGGGTTCATTTTTTAATGAGCTTAAACTCTGGTGGAACATATGCTCATTGCTAGGTTTAATTTTTAACGAGCTTGAACTTCGCGTAAAACTGCTCGTGCCAGATGTATAATAAGGATGTCTCATCGATAGGTTCATTTTTTAGGGAGCTTGCACCATTCGAAATTATGCTCCGACTCCTTTCATTATGTAAGCTAGGAATGACCAATCCTACGAGTTTAGAGGGTTAAGAACCTACAAACTAAGAAAATAAATGGTCGTTTTTCACTTTCACACAAAAAGGTTTGCATGCCCCTAGGTAGAGCGAAGTAGATTTTCCTAGGTTATCCCTCAATTTGCAGACAAAACACTAGTTCTATCGGGAAAGGCCTACCTTCTCCAGGTTACCCTTCAATTTGCAGACAAAACATTTGTTCTATCAGGAAAGGCCTACATTCTAACAGATGTATTTTATTCCGGTATAATCCCATTTTCCTAAACGGACGGGTATGTCAGACCAGTCATATATCCTTTGCGGAAACCTACCCTATACCTCAAGTTTTCCTGCCAAAGTAGACCAGGGTGCATGCCCCCTGGGTTTCAGTCACAACCACTGAATCACTCGTGTTCATTAGGTGGACAAACGGGAGATTGATCAGACATTCCTTGTGCAAAAAGACCTGTTAGGGATGGCATTTGACTATTAGCTATGTGTGAACCAGGGAATGAAATCTGGTCTACGAGCTAGACCACTCTACTTTCATGCTGAAAACACATTACTCGAAAGAGTGAGGAGATGATGGCTCCCATGCTATAAATGAATTCACGCCCAAGGAGTAGATTGTAATCTAAAGGTCCTTGGAATACCATTACATTCAAATAAACGGTTTTCCTTCTCAGAGTTATAGTCAAAATTGGAAGGATCCCTAATGGTCGACTGGTTCCTTTATCGAAGCCTGTCAGATTTCGCATCTCAGGCAAAAGTGATGGCGAACCAAGCACTTTCCAAGTAATTGAGGAAAGGATACTCACAGAAGCCCCTTCATCTATGATGGTACCAACCATGACCATTTTGTAAGTTTGCACTATGATTCAAAATGGTACATTAGATGGTAAATGGGGTCTGCCTAGTAGATTCCAATCAAAGGAAACAACTAGGTTGCTTGGAGGTGGGACCGAATAAACGGCTGGATACAACTCTGACGAATTTCCTTCCTGCGGTAAAGGAATGGGCAGATTGCCCCCATGTTCATCGGAGTCTGTGTTTATGAAAAGAATTTGAACGGTGTCGCTCTCATTCTCTTCGGTGACTGTATCATTTGAAGGTAAATCTTCTAAAGTCAAGATGGGGTTGACTGCCATCTCGACCTGTTGACTTTGGTCTAATGTTGACTCAGAGGGTTTATCTTCAATTATAGATGCTTTGGCTGACTCCAAAGGTGGGTCATTTGGATTTTCAACTAGTAATGGATTCGGCAAGAGTTTCTTGTACCCAAGAGGGAGTCGCTGTAGTGATACAGGATGATTATCCAAGACTCTTTTAGCTTCATCCAGGAAGGGACAATGGTGGAGGGCATGATCGCCTTCACATAGTCTGCAGGGAAATTTAGATTTTCCTTTTGTCTGGTGACTTCGCTTTCACTAGTTGACGTTGTACTTTCAACATGATCGTCAGAGGTTGACTACACGGGATTGTGCAAGCGGGGAGACCAATCCCTTAAGATCCGTGGGATGCAAGGACAATCTCGGTGATAGTGGTCTCCTTTGCAAATGACACATGGAGATTTAGGTTTGGACGGTGCAGTGTGTGGATTTTCGCTAGACGATGCATAGTTTCCCCTTTTTGTCGTTGGCTCCTTCTTCTTCTTCTCCTTCCCCTTCTTCTTCTTCTCAGTTACTTGGTTTTTAGTTTTAATATATTTACCAAGCGAAGAGGAAGAAGGAGATGGAGAGACAAACGAAGTAGAAGGCTGGGGGGGAACTCTGGTATCATCTAGTTACTCATTCAATAGTTTAGGAATCACGGTGCTTTAAACGACAGAGGTCAAGAAAAGCCATACCGACAGGCCAATTGTCAATCCTAGAAGGGACAATGTGGCCATATGAGGTGCACCAACATCTCCCCAAGAGGAGAAAGGACTAGGACTTCCCCCAAGGGGAAATCCTTGGTTGGTGGACTCCATTTTCTCAACCTAAGACCAATGAGGGAACAGTGATGTTATTCTAATTAAAATAAATTTTAGACGCTTTGACACAACTTGCTTTTTCAATTTTTAAGAGTTGAGAAAAAGCTAAAGATGACTCTAGTCGCCTTCGATTTTTGATGAGCCTGAAGTGACAAGTACTCAGATGGACCTTTTCCTTTAAGGAGTCTGAAAAGGAATGAAAGAGACTACTTTGGAAATCTAGACAGAGGGATTACCAAACCAATCGCAAAACTACAGAATACTTTTTATGGTACGACAGTCAATCTTCCCGAGTGCTATGTTTAGTGCATTGCAATCGATAGGGCAGTAGACACGGCTTCCTAAGGATAAAGGATATAGCCTATTGTGGTCTCCCAATATATACTCAACGGTATGTGGGAGCACAAGTCTGTACTAGAACTTATCGTCTCAAAGAGGAGGAATCACCCAACCTACGATGAAAGCGACAGTTACCAGGCTTTACGACTCCAGAATATGTCTCTAGCCTAGACTTATAGATGTTGTGCATTAAGTTCCAAAGTGTTTTTATGTTCATTGAATTTTTTTACAGTTGATCTTTCTTAAGAAATTTTCCTTTCAGGTTCACCATGTGATGTATAGAGGAGGAATCACCCAACCTACGATGAAAGCGACAGTTACCAGGCTTTACGACTCCAGAATATGTCTCTAGCCTAGACTTATAGATGTTGTGCATTAAGTTCCAAAGTGTTTTTATGTTCATTGAATTTTTTTACAGTTGATCTTTCTTAAGAAATTTGCCTTTCAGGTTCACCATGTGATGTATATATATAATTCCTAAAATGCAATCTAAGATGATAAACAATCATTTGATCTTCTTTTTGGCAAGGAAAATCCTAGCTACTAAGGAAAGAGAAATGAAATCTTTCAACATAGAGCAGAGAGCACACACTAGATGCACCGTCCTAAATCAAAATCAATAAGCAGTCTAAAAGAAAATGCACATGCATGTATTTGCTTTACACTTTCTTAATGTGTGAATGACAAAAGGAATGCTAAATACAAATCTGAATTATTTCTTTTTTCAAAGCGACTGTACTAACGATTTTCTTTTCAAAAAACAACAGGAAGGCAAGATGACACTTTGTGATTTTGAATTGAAAACTGCTTTCGACACTTGAAATACTTATAAATTCAGATAAAATACAAGAATAACAATTTAATCGACTATCAAAAAGATAAGTATTCTTTTCTTTGACTGAAAACGACACTTGCGACACTTTTGAATCAAAAGACGACAGTTCGATTAAGCTACTTCTTCATAGAAGAGAACTGTAAATGGCGCACAATACATAAAAACATTCACAATTCTTTATACAATGGAGGTTGGATGATGCAAAGAATGGGGTTTCAACAGTGGTTTACTGATCATAGACAACAAAACTCCTGAATAAAACTGAAGAGAGGGAAGAAAAAACCAAAATCTGGAGGTAGATCTAGTCTTGTCTGATCATCGCACCTGTAACACAAGGAAACAGGGATGCATCCCACCTACTACACACGGGAGGTGCGATGCATCCAGATTTCCTAAAGGAGAAGGTGCAATGGTCAAGGAACGAGACTTTAACTTGGTTTTTGGTCACAATTTGCAGTTTAGTTGAGGGATTTAGGCTGAGCAACTGATAGTCAGTAATTACAAAGTATAGGGCTGATCTAATGAGGTTACTAAAGCTACCTCTAGGGCACTTAGGATGTTTGCAAGTCAATTGTTCAGTTCATAAACAAACCCAGAGATTGACTAAAGTAGCATTGATCTACTTTGCACTTGCATAGCAAATGTAGTTCAAAGGCTAGCTGGCTTGACTTCAAGCTTCGTCTGTGGTTTATGAATCAAACAAACAGAGACAAGCAATCAAACTAATCGCTCCCCAGCGGAGTCACCATTTTGTTATTGGGAAATCTAGTGTCTATTCAGAGCTGCTAGTCCCAGTAAGATGGGTAGCTATCTTAGAAACAAACAGATTAAAGTCACTTGTTTTTCCTTTACGAGAGAGAAATGACAAAGAAGGAAAGAGTACCAACCTCAGTCTTTTGCTTGGCTCCTTGCTTGTTTTGTTTCCCCTTTGACAGAATATCGCCACTGCTTCCTTACTTGTCCCGCTTCAAAGAGCACCTGTAGATTCACAGCAGAATAATACCATCAAAGCATAGAGATATTTCACTGTAAACAATATAGGATCAGATATATATTTACCATACAAATGCATATATCAACACAATATTCAGAGATACACAAGAATATGGAGGAAAACTCAAATAGCTTTATTAGTAAAAGTCATAGAAGAGAGGATTACAACCACTTGGTCTAACCCAATGTCATCCTCCTAGCTTGAAAGCCCTCTTCACCTCACACAAAGCAAGATCACCCAACAATGCCTTCAAAGAGAAACCAACACCATCTCTTTTGCAAATTACCAAATTCCAACCTCTGGATCTCTTGGATGAGGGACCCATTTATAGATATTTGCAGGGGGTGAGTCAGCTTCTGGGATTTTGATTAGTGTCATCTCTCTAATAGTTCTTAGTTCCACATGGATATTTTAGATCTCTTACTCATCCCTGGGCGAGCTCAGAGAGGCAAGTGTCAAATGAGCAGTTTCTAGAAGATTCTCTAGGCTTCCACCTAGCAAACTGCTTGTGCCATTTGTCTTCTCTCGCTCATCGCACCTTACAGAAGGACTTTTCAATATGCATCATAATTTTTGTATGTGGCAGGTGAGATGCATCGCACCCTTTGCACTGGGCAGCCTGTATGGTCCTGCTTTGACCAGTTCTAAGTGGTTTTTCATGGAAAACTTCTGGGAGATGATGTAATCAGCTGACCTTGCTCCTTTAGGGTATGAAACAACACTTTTAGGGACTTAGAAACCTTCGGTTTATGGACATATGTGATTGGGGTTGCAGTGCCCAAATATGTCTATAACACTGTGATCAAGTGAAATAGTGCTAATGTCAATAATGAAGTGAGTGATTGAGTAAAATATGAATTGTGAGTGATCTTCAGTTATATGGTTGTGATCTTACTTCCCTCTTGAGCAACTAATTGTTGAACAATTCCAGATAGATAAATATTCCTAAATATATATACGAATTGTATTGAATTATTACTAATTTTTTATGGTTTATTTCATTACTGAATTAATTTTTAGGTTTCCTCTCTAACTGCTTGTGTTAGCTGCATTTGTGATTTATGGATTCATGATTAATGGAATGGTTGTGTATTTAGGTTTCATAAATCTATAGTTTCATGCTTGTAAATAGTAAATAGTTAATAAAAGAAACAATTCAGTTCAGTTACTTAATAAATTTCTGTGAATTTGGGTTCACTTTTTGTGTGAATTATTCAGTTCAGTTACTTCATAAATTTATGTGAATTCGCTTGTGAATTTGGGTGTTAAACTGAAGTACCACATCCTCAAAGTGCACAAAAGTTATTGGGTATATTACATGCATGGACCAATACCATGTAGATATGTTTGACATGCATGCCCTAAAAATCTAGCTCCTATAAAATAGGAGAACTACCCACAACGAAAACTGACATGCACCTATAAATGGAACCAACATGACGGAATATGTCACATACAAATCTACGGGCTGAAATGCCCTTAATGCACATTAGATGTTTAATGATCCAAACAACATATGAACGCATTCACCAATTTTAAGAGCTTTAGTAGGCAGACATTGACATATGTAGAGCATCTAGCTCAATGGGCCTCAGAGTTTCTGAGAAAGAGTGAGTAGATCATAGAGTATTGGCTTATTTCAGTCTTTATAGAAAATTTAAGTAATTTTTAGTTACGAATCATATAAGTTTTAAAGTAAATAATACTAATTTTCATAAATTAATGGTTTATTTCAGTCTTTACAGAAAATTTAAGTAATTTTTAGTTATGAATAATACAAGTTTTAAAATAAATTCTACTAATTTTCATAATTTAAGGGCAGTTTCACTGATCCAAAAATAGAGAATGAATAAAAAGAATAGGATCTTATTGATGATGACATCATCGCAGGGCTTATAGAGCATCATTTTTATTCCATTGGAGTTCACTGAGGTGCGCAGTATTTTCATAACAGCCCTGGTGACCACAGTGTTAGAAATTTTGAACATCTAAGCCTCTCATTTGGGTCTTCTACCCCTGCTTCTTTATTATAATAAATGGCTTCCCCAAGTCATCAAATTCCAATGCCATCCCTGCAAATAGTAAAAAAGTGTGGCACAAAGATTAAAGCATAAACTTAAGAGCAAGGATGAAAAAATAGTGAATTTTGAACCAGAGATTTGAGGTGTGTGTGCTCCTCCCTATGTGGAATAAGACTAAAAGTGGGGTGGAAACGTAACGAGGTTAGAAATGAAACATACCTAGGTGCCATTAATGGATTGAAGATCCAATGGTGGGGTTCGATATCAGTATGCTATTGGTAAAACCTTAATTCACAACTCTCTTCAATCTTGTTTTCCTCCCCACCCTGTGAAAAGTGAAAATATGCTACTTGTAAACTTAAAGGCAGGGATGAAAATAATAGGGAATTTTGAACCAGAGATCTAAGGTGTGTGTCCTCATCCCTGTGTGGAAGAAGACTAAAAGTGGGGTGAAAATGCAACGAGGTTAGAAATGAAACATACTTGGGCACCATTAATGGAGAAGATCTAATGGTGGGGTTCAACATCAGTGTGCTGCTGGTAAAACCTTAATTCACAACTCTCTTCAATCTTGATTTCCTTCCCGCCCTGTGAAAAGTGAAAATATGCTACTCGTTTTCTCTACACCTTATGAAAAGTGAAAATTTAATTCATAACTCTCTTCAATCTCGTTTTCCCTCCCGCCTTGTGAAAAGTGAAAATATTTTCTCGTTTTCCTCGGTCCTATGAAAAGTGAAAATATACTACTTGTTTTAGAACGTAAATGAAGATTGGAATTGGGAGGGCTTTGTTACATCAAAATTAAGGCTGAATTTTTTCAAAAATGTTAAAATTTCCCTCCCTAAAAAATAATAAATACACTATTTATAGAGTATAGAATAGATGTGTAGGTGTAATGTATGTAAACAATTCTAAATGTGGGCTTAGTTAAATAATAATAGTAATAATAATAATAAAAGTCAAACTTATGGGGTGAGTGCAAAAATCTAAATGTTGGCTCAACAAAAATAATAAATTTCAATTTGTTATATTTTGATTTTGTTATTAACTTGTGAATAGGTTTTGTTAGAATACCATGAGCCAATACCACGGCTTATCAATACCTCAAGCCCAAAAACCATAACTTATTTCACAACCAAATATTTTATAACAATATGACAAGATTCTTAACCATGGATGTTCACCCCCCACTTTACAGAGGATATTATTAACTTGTAAAAAAATGGTTTTGTTATAATACCATGGGCCAATACTATGGATTATCAATACCACATGCTGTCAAAACATAACTTATTTCACAATCAAAATATTTTATAACAATATAAAAATATTCTTAACCATGGATATTCATTCTCACTTTACCATGGATATTATTAACTTGGAAATAGACTTTGTTACAATATCATGGGTGAATACCATGGCTTATCAATATCACATTCCCAAAAAACACAACTTATTTAAAAATCAAAATATTTTATAAGAATATGACAAGATTCTTAATCATGGATATTCACCCCCACTTTGTCACTGAGATTATGAACTTGTGAATAGGCTTTGTTACAATAGCATGGGCTAATACCATGGCTTATCAATACCACATGCCAAAAAATCATATCTTATTTCACAATCTAAATATTTTATAACAATATGACAAGATTCTTAACCATGGATAGTCACCCCGACTTTACCATGAATATTATTAACTTGTAAATAGGCTTTGTTACAATACCATGGGCAAATACCATGGCTTATCAATACCACATGCCCAAAATCCATAACTTATTTCACAATAAAAATATTTTAATTTAATTTAATTTATAACATTTTTTATTTGAAGCTAATAGGAAAATTAGTTTTGAGATATATATAAACCCTCTCTCCTCACGGCTACTAAAATTATTCCCATATAAATTAAATTAATGTTTTAATAAAATTAAAAATGAGAATACTTTTGTATTTAAAGATGTGAAATTTATATAATACAAATATTAGTAAGAACCAACATAGATCTATCTTAACTAAGGATCGAAGTAATGATATCAAACAAAGTGAAGGGAAGAGAGGGGAAGGGATATAGTGACAAAGATGGAGGGTGGAGAGAGAGTGAGAGGGTGATGGGGGGAGACAAAGAGAAGAAGGTAGGAAGAGAGAGAGGGGAGAGAGAGAAGAAGAGAGATGGGGGAGAGAGATATGGAGTTGGATGGGGAGAGAAAGAAGAAGAGAGGGGGGAGAGAGAGATATGGAGTTGGAGGGGGAGAGAGAGGGAGGAAATAATTAAGGCATAGGGAGATAGAGGTGGAGTGAGAGAGAGGGAGTGACAAGGGTTATATGGATAGAGAGAGAAGGAGAGAAGAGAGGAGGGAAGAGAGAGAATAGGTGGGGATAAAGATAGGGAGAGAAGGGAAAGAGACAGAGAGGGAGGCACAGAGATGGAGGAGGGAGAGAGAGAGAGAGTGATGGGGGGGGACAGAGGGAGGTGAGAGAGAAAGGGAGAGAGAGATGAAGTTGGAGGGGGAGAGAGAGGGAAGGAAGAAGAAAGACATAGAGGGAGAAAGGTAGAGAGAGAGAGAGGGAGTGACAAGGGAGCGATGGAGAGAGGAGAGATAGAGGGAAGAGAGAGTGGTAGAGAGGAAGAGGGAGGGACAGAGAGATAGATGTGGAGAGAGTGTGTGTATGTTTGGGGGGTGAGATAGAGAGAGGGAATAAGAAAGAGATACATAGATACAAATATAGATATTATATAGTATTATATAACCAGCCTAGATCCATCTTAACCTGGATCTATCAAGCACCAAAAAAGAGGTTTTCACATTGAGAGAATGGATCCCTCTCGGCGCTTGATAGATCTGGGTTAAGATGGATCTAGGTTGGCTTAATAAGTTTGTAGTTGTATTTGATAAACTAACAGTTTTTTATGGTTGTGTTTGAAAACATTTTTTCCATATTTGGTGTATTTATCATAATAACAATAATTTAATTTTAAGCTTACCTTTTTTATGCAATGATTTTTTTGTTAGTTTATAGAGATAGACATGTTGTATTTTTGGAATTTGAAAAGGAAACATGTGCTCTTAACTTGGTTGTATTAAAAACATTTAAGTGTAGGAAAGAAACATGCCCTCTTTACTTGGTTGTATTAAAAACATAAGTGTTCTTGTATACTAGGTGGGTGCAAACAAGAGAGAGTATATGGTAAGTGGATTAAATAGTTAAAAACAAATGTTACTTAAGGAGAAAGTTACGAAAATCTAACAAATAGGCTAGGGTTAGGATATTACTGTTTTGGGACATCTAAAGTTGAAGGTACATTTTATGGAGGTGTAGTCTAAGCCCTTTGGTGTAGGGCACATATTATGGGTATCTTGGACTTTTGGTGTGTGTTAGTGGTGTCAACTAGTGGTGGAGAGTCGAACCAATGAGTAGGCAAAATTTTTCATTTACAAGTTTGGAATCAATCAAGTATTCTCCCTCTCTACCCAACTCTAAGATGAGGAGTGTGCATAATGGACTTATTATTGTAACAAATTGTAAATATTTTATTATCTTTAAGTTCAAGGTCTTGAAGTGGCGGCCTCAACCTACAAATATTTAAAGGAGCTATGTGTTTTTCAATTAAACCCTTATGGTCAAGGAGCTACAAAAGAGGAAGGCCTTATGGCTATTTTTAAGGGGTTGTAATGACCCTCGTCTTGTGGTAAATATATAGATATGATGCTAATGGTCCTGATCTTAGTACATTCACGTATATAATGTAGATATTTTCCTATCACCTTGCATTGTATAAATAGGATAAATATTTTATGGTTACCTTGATGCACATGTTGAAGTTCCACTTGCATGATTATGGGAAACACATCTCAGTTATCCTTGTGTACATGGGGAAGATGATAATTACTCTATGCCCACAAATATAATAGTGAATAGTGTCTAACTGAATCAAAACCCTAACCATCGACCTAATATACATTGATGAGGCTTCAACCAATGGTCCTTCCTTAAGGTAATTGTTAGTGTCAGCCTTTGAAGCCTTCCATCAGTGATCAAATATGCTCTTACAAAGTGGTCTCAGGGTGTCAAAGTCAAATTTTGTCATTTCAGTGAGTCTTCAAGTAAAATTTGGTTACTAGGTATTAGGTCTAGGGATGTTTTCACTCCTTCCAAAGTCTTCCAAGTATTGGTCCATGTCACCATTCAGCTGAGTGTACCATCATTAAAATATTTTTCATCATTGCTTCATGTTCCAATGGGTCATTTTACACCTTGTTCACACTTCAGTTGTACTTCGGTAAGCCTCATTTCCCTCTCCTAGTGTTTTGAAGGTAAATTTTCTTGGATGGCCAACTGAACAAAAAAACTTGTATCCTGATGCTCATACACCTTCCCCTATCCTTAATATACCTTCCTAAATTCTTCTCATCATTCATATCCCTTAAATTCATCATTTTCCCACAAACTCTAGATTATTGCTACAATTTAACAATTTTCTAGCCTAGGCCTGTGTTTTGACCTTTTGGACCCCTTCCCCTCACTCAATCTTCGAAATTCCACTCTCCCCTGATTCATAACATCCCTCCCTAGTTCCTAAAATTTTCTCAAGAATCTAGAAGCCCCTTATCCCCTTCGTTTCCCTTCATTTCCACAAATCCCCTCTTCCACACATCAGGATAGGTTTTATTCAAATGATGTTTCTTAGAAAGAGAAGATGAATTTGACAAACGTGAGAGAGTTTTTTGTCCATCGTTGACGCAAGAAGAAAAGCCTTTTTCAGTTTTTACATAGGTTTCATGGTTTGGGAGAAATGTCAAAAATATTGTTGCCTCAGGAGAGTTGCTACACCTCTGGAGTGACCTTGGTAAAATCAATTTTTCTCCTAGATGGAATGCCCAAATGACTTTCTTGATGAGTCAAATGACAATTAGAAACAAAGATATTTCCAATGAGCTATCATGAGCTCAATTTGGAGTTGAGGAAGACCTTCAAAAGTTGATTGTAACAATACTCTGCATTCAGGCAATCGCCTTCTGCACATTTTGACTAGTCTTGGGAGATTTGACTTTTGACAGGGCAAATGAACTCCAAATTTAAAAATTCAAGATGTTCTCGAAAGTAGACTCGACATGACCAATGAACTAACACATGCTCAACTTTGACACTAGGAAGGCCTTCAAAATTCATCTGCAGAAAGGCATTGTGCATCAGAGCTAAACTTCCTTCAGAAAAATACAATGGTGCTGCGCATCAGGGAGGCGTTGCGCATTGACCTGTGAGGCTCCAAAACCCCAAACTTTCATCTCTAATCACCCTAATTGCTACATTTGGCTTCTAAACAAGTAAGTACACTCACTTTTGAGCTTATATAGGGTTTTCATGCTTGAGATATGTTTCTTTTCCTCCTAAGACTCAAACCCTAGTTTGTCTTTCTACCTTATTTTTCACCATTGCAAAATCTTGTTCCTTGTCTCAATATTCCCATTTTCACTTGCCCTAAACCTACCCTTTAATCCTATCTCAGTTCACTCATATTCCCTTCCCCCATTTCCCTATTAAATTTAACCCCTTTATCAAACCGTAAACTCCCTCACATCAAACCCTAGCTCCCTTATAAATCCCACTTACCCTCTTATTTCACTCCATCACTATTTCCCTATCCTAATTATCCACCATTCATCAAACCGTCCCAAGAGAGACAAACATGGAGAAGGACGGTGACTATGATTTTGAGGAGGACACCCTAAGTGACAGCTCTAGGGAAAGGATCTTGCAGCAGCTTGACAAACAAAAAGGAAAGGTTACATAGGAGGAGCTTGGTGATAATGTTGAGAGGGATTTTCAGCTTGAGGAGCATGATTCTGATGTGCCACCTCATCATACTCACCTAATAGACCTAGATAGCCCTTCTTTTGATCAAAGAATGCTTTTGAAAGAATAGGAGGCTTACATTAACATGCTAGAGGATAAGATAGCTCAAGGAAGATATATTATCAATTACCTAGAGGAGGCGAATAAGCAGTTAGAGGGTAAACAAAGCCAAATGGAGTTAGATATGCTAAAAATTAAACGGCAAAGCAACAGAGAGAATCTGGTTCCCTTAACTCCTGTTGAACAAGAAGTGGAGCATGATAAAGAGAAATGGCTTGAAAGGGTAAATATCCACCTTGAGGGCCTTCTAAAGAAAGCAAATAGAGACAATAAGATGCTAACGCATATGGCATATCATTATTTGACACGAAATAGAGTATGTGACAAGAGGATGAAGCACCTTAAGGCAAGATTAAGGACGGCCTTAAAAGGAAAAAAGAAGGATGAAAAGATCAACATTTTGGCTGATGTGACTTTAGCCCAACAAAGTAACCCATGATGTAGCTTTGAAACAAAATTGGGCAAATTTTGAGACAATATTTTCATTTTCCAATTTTTGAATTAGAAACACGGAAAATTTCGATTGAATTGGTGCATCCTCTTGACAAATGGCTTATAGATTTGGACTCAACATTATAAAAAAAAGCAAACCCAGAAAGTTTCATCAATTTTGGAGATGATCTTGGCCACCAAAAGGGCAAAAAACACTCAAAAAATGCCCTCTCTGCCACTTTTTGGACTCACAGGAAGCAGTCTTGGAAGAATTCATTTTTGAAGGGGTAAATCAACTCCAAATCAGGAAATTCAAGATGTTCCAGAAACTAGATAGGCAGAGATTTCCAACAAGCTATCTTGGGCCTTATTTGGATGAGTGGAAGACGTCCAGAAGCTTCCCTAAAGCAACGCTATGCATCAGGCTCAGGGCGCTGCGCATTAGGCAAATTTTTGTTAATTTTGCCTAAAAGTCAAATTTCACCTAGTTTCTTCAGTAGTTGACTTCTTCTTCTTTTATTGGTAAATTTTGCATGGTCAATGATGTAATATGATATAAATATTTATGGAAAACACTTGATGGGGTAGATACATCAAATCAAAAGTGGTTTTGAACTAAATGTATCACTTTCCTTAGTTTTAGAGGCAAGCCGTTCCATTGCCTATTTTCTTGTTCCTAGTTTAGATATTGTTTAAATAGCTCCTTGACTCATGGATTCGACCCCTGATGACTAGCGTGAGTTTTTTTATGCCTATTATGTTTTATATAAGACATTTGTAAAGGTTGGACTTTGGTGGAAGTGGTGGCACTCATTGAACATTTGTATCAGCAGTTTAGCAAGGAATAAAACCAGGTTTAGCTATTTTTGTGGGATTCTTGTGACAGTGAGTTTATGTACTATTTCTTCTATGTAATGAGTTTTTCTTATTTTTTATATGTATCCAAATCCATCTTTCTCTTCTAAAACTAAATGAATCAAGGTGAATGGACAAAATACATTGTTGTGCTTTTTCTTGGGAATGCATTTGGTTTTCAATATTTTCAACTATTTGAAGAGGATTCATAGTTTCTTTATGCCCTCCTCAACTCCTCAGCTGTCTTAATCTACCATCTTAATCCATTTATAGTACATAAACCTTTATCTACCTCGCCCCACAGAACATGACTGTATCCCTGAGTTGATTTCCCGGACCCAATCTGCCTTCTCCAATTGATCCAGCAACCAAAACCTAAAAATCAAACCAGAAACCCTGAGCTACTATACCTAGCCTAAAATCTACATTAAATTCAGTCATCTCAAGCCCTAATTGCCAATATCCTAATTAATATTGACCAAGAGAGAGCCCTCTCCTGACCTGGTAGGGCTAGCTACCAGGTTAAGTGTGGTTTGATGTTACCCTAGACTTGCCTTCCTTCAGCCTGAGGTAGATCCAGGCCCTAACATAGTGCCGACCATACTAGGGAACGTAGTTTTATGTTCATCAACAAAATGTATCAAGTTTAGATCTGATTGTTGATGGTGGACAACGATCAGACATAAGAAGGCTGAAATCATTCACCCATCGACTCCAAATCAGTTTCGAGATGAGATCCAAGGACTCCATTGGAGGATGAACCTGACCAGCAGAAACATGAAAGGACAATATAGAAATATCAAGTATTCAAGTTGGAATTTCATCCAAGACATTATGTTCTTTGTTATAAATTATTTCTTCTCTTTTTCTAAGAATGTCAAGAAGGCTTTACAAAGTATATTGTATTCGAGGAAATATCCTAGATCTGCATTTTATTCTTTCCCTTTGAAGATTGTGGATACAAAATATTCACATGCCTTTGATCTTGATCAAGACCCTTCTTCTAAATTTTATGATGATCGTCTTCAAACTGATGGGCCTCAGGAGACAAAGACTGATTCTACACCTTTTGTACATATTCATATACCTTGTAAAATTCCAGATAGATACAAGCCTCTGATTTTACCTCCTATATCCCATGCTTTCTGTAAAAATCATTGCCTATAGCTACCAAGATTTGATGGTGAATGTGACAACATCACTGCTGAGAGACATGTACTGAATTTTGAGTCTTTTCTTGACCTTTTTGAAGTTGATGAAGAGGATGTCAGTATTAGGCTTTTTTGCTCTTTCTTTGCAAGGAAAATTCAAGAGTTAGTTCAAAACCCTTCCTGATGCGAGCATTTCAGATTTGCAGCAGTTCGTCAAAGTTTTCCTTGACAGGTGGATGATCAGACAAAACCCTTTCTTGACTATAGAAGAGTATAACCAACTAAAAAGTCTGCCAGGGGAGACAACACAACAATTTTCTACCAGATTTAACCAAGTTGACTTTTCGTTAATATAAGACCTCCCCCTAGATTCGTTCTCTTGCACTACCTGGATGCCTTTGATCTGGAAATGGAGTTTCAGCTGAGAGAAAGGAACCTTGCAATGCTTGAAGATGCAAAACAATGCAGTAGATGTGGAGGCTAATTTGTTGATCAGAAGGGCAAAGTTGAAGGAAGAAGAGATGAAGAGCATAGATCCAGAGGAATCGACATCTTTAGAGGTAAAGCTCGACATTTTGGTAAGTGCAGTGGAAGAGATTATGTAAAGGATCACCACAAGGAATGAGTATAATGTTCAAGACCATGGCTCGTTGATTGAAGAGGAACAAGTGGCTGATCCAAAACATTTTCTTTCTTATCCCAATTGTCATAGATCCAATAATGATTGTTTTATAGATCATTTTGGAGAAGAGAGATCTGTTGATATGAAATGTATGCTTGATGATGTGTTTTTACTGATGGTTTGCCTCAGTTTGATCAGTGTGATGATGATTATGTCCTCCAAACAGGAGCTAGTTTTGCAAATAAATCAACAGCTGGTTTGTCGAAGGAGGAAGTCCACTTTAAGTAGCTCGAATACAGTGATCAGCCGATGCATATCAGATATGGAAGTGAGGAGGAAAGTGCAACAAATTTTGAAGTGAAGGATCTTTTCCTCTTTGTTTTGCTTCATTTCAGATCATCAGTGACAACTTTCATTCAATCAGAAATCAACCGTCAATAAGTTTTGAAATGGACCATCTAGAAGGCAATGCGATCCTTGTTCAAGACTTCTCGTATCTAGATTTGTAGCCACCAAATTCCATTTATTGTCAAGTTGTGGATGATTGTCAAGTTGCAGATGAAGACTTGGAAGTTGTAACATATGATCAAATGATGCAAGATGATTCTGTACCATTCTGTTTCGAATCATTTCAGTTTTTGAAGGGAAATTTCCATAGTATATCTTCAATAAAGGATGAGCAGACTATAGAAAATCATGCCATCTCATTGGAACCAATCAAAAATGGGTTGTAATAGTCTTTTCAAGTTTTTCATGATCCAATAGCTAATGTGTTGGATTATGTCTACAGTCAAAGTCCTTCCCCACTAGCGAACTATGATATTAAAACATGTATTGATACAAACTTGATCCGGAAGCCGGTTTCTTTGCCATTTTCAGCAGGAGTCTCGTCACAAAGCTTAAACGAAAGTTTGCATTCATGGTATGAGGAGGAGAAAAGTAATCCACCGGATGAGCTAAGTCCTAGTGCACATGAATTTCAAGATCATTATGCAGTATTTTTGGAGTCGGATAAAGAATCCATATTATTCAATGGATCTGTTTACAACTTTTCATGGAAGTTGCCTTTCAGTAGTTCTCTCTTGTTCCTCATAAGAAAGCGCTTGCAGAGAATTCAAACAACAGCTAGAATGCTTACTTGGTTGCATTGGTTATTTCATTTCACATGATCAGGTGATGAATGGAACAGTTAGAGTAGGTTTTATTGAATAAGCTCCATTTTATGCATATTTTCTAGTTTTATAGTTGTGTTTTAGTATTGAGTCAATTTCAAGTTAGTTTGTGTCTTTGATTTGTTAGTTTTTAGTTATCCATTTAAGTTTGTGTTTTTGACTCCTTGCCCAATGGATAAGACTATTTGGTCTAGGGTGTTTTTGGCACCTCCAAGGAGCTACCATCCCCAATGGAGCCAATTTTAGTGTCAGCCTTTGACGCCTTCCATCGGTGATCAAATATGCTCTTACAAAGTGGTCTCAGGGTGTGAAAGTCAAATTTTGTCATTTCAGTGAGTCTTCAAGTAAAATTTGGTTACTAGGTATTAGGTCTAGGGTTGTTTTCACTCCTTCCAAATTCTTCCAAGTATTGGTCCATGTCACCATTCGGCTGAGTTTACCATCATTAAAAGTGTTGTCATCATTAGTTCATGTTCCAATGGGTCATTTTACACCTTGTTCGTGCTTCAGTTGTACTTGGGTAAGCCTCATTTCCCTCTCCGAGGGTTTTAAAGGTAACTTTTCTAGGATGGCCAAATGATCAAAAAAACTTGTATCCTAATGCTCATACACCTTCCCCTATCCTTAATGTACCTTAAATTATTCCCATCATTCATATCCCTCAAATTCATCATTTCCCCACAAACCCTAGTTTATTGCTACAATTTGACAATTTTCTAGGTTAGGCTTTTGTTTTGACCTTTTGGACCCCTTCCCCTCACTCAATCTTTGAAATTCCACTTTCCCCTGATTCCTAACATCCCTCCCTAGTTCCTAAAATTTTCTCAAGAATTTAGAAGTCCCTTATCCCCTTCGTTTCCCTTCATTTCCACAAATCCCCTGTTCCACACATCGGGATAGGTTTTATTCAAATGATGTTTATGAGAAAGAGAAGATGAATTTGACAAAAGTGAGAGAGGTTTTTGTCCATCATTGACCCAAGAAGAATTTTTTTTTCAGTTTTTACATAGATTTCATGGTTTGGGAGAAATGTAAAAAATATTGTTGCCTCAGGAGAGTTGCTGCACCTCTGGAGTGACCTTGGTAAAATCAAGTTTTCTCCTAGATGGAATTCCCAAATGACTTGCTTGATGAGTCAACTGATAATTAGAAACAAAGATATTTCCAATGAGCTATCATGAGCTCAATTTGGAGTTTATGAAGGCCTTCAAAAGATGACTGCAACAACACTCTTCATTCAGGGAGTCGCCTTCTGCACATTTTGACTAGTCTTGGGAGATTTGACTTTTTATAGGGAAAATAGACTCCAAATTTAAAAATTCAAGATGTTCTGGAAAGTGGACTCGACAATATTTCCAACGAGCTATCACACGCCCAATTTTCACACCGGGAAGGCCTTCAAAAGTCATATGCAAAAGGCGTTGTGCATCAGAGCCAAACTTCCTTCAAAAAAATACATGGGCGCTGCGTATGAGGGAGGCGCTGCACATTGGGTTCAGGGCACTGCGTATTGACTTGTGAGGCTCCAAAACCACCAAATTTCATCTCCAATCACCCTAATTGCTGAATTTGGCTTCTAAACAAGTAATTACACTCACTTTTGAGCTTAGATAGGGTTTTCATGCTTGAGATATGTCTTTTTTCCTCCTAAGACTCAAACCCTAGTTTGTCTTTCTACCTTATTTTTCACCATTGCAAAATCTTGTTCCTTGTCACAATATTCCCATTTTCACTTGCCCTAAACCTACCCTTTAATGCTATCTCACTTCACTCATATTCCCTTCCCCCATTTCCCTATTAAAATTAACCCCTTTATCAAACCCTAAACTCCCTCACATCAAACCCAAGCTCCCTTGTAAACTCCACTTACCCTATTATTTCACTCCATCACTATTTCCATTTTATATATCTCTTCATAATCATCTTTCCCTAACTTAATTATCCACCATTCATCAAACCATCCCAAGAGAGACAAACATGGAGAGGGACAATGACTATGATTTTGAGGAGGACACCCTAAGTGACAGCTCTAGGGAAAGGATCTTGCAGCAGCTTGACAAAGGAAAAGGAAAGGTTATAGAGGAGGAGCTTGGTGATAATGTTTAGAGGTAATTTCAGCTTGAGGAGCATGATTCTGATGTGCCACCTCATCATACTCAGGTAATAGACCTAGATAGCCCTTCTTTTGATCAAAGAATGCTTTTGAAAGAACAGGAGGCTTAAATTAACATGCTAGAGGATAATGTAGCTCGAGGAAGATATATTATCAATTACCTAAAGCAGGAGAATAAGCAGTTAGAGGGTAAACAAAGCCAAATGGAGTTAGAGATGCTAAAAATCCAACGGCAAAGCAACAAAGAGCATCTTGTTCCCTTGACTCCTATTGAACAAGAAGTGGAGCATGATAGAGAGATATGGTTTGAAAGGGAAAATATCCACCTCGAGGACCTTCTAAAGAAAGAAAATAGAGACAACAAGATGATAAGGCATATGGCACATCATTATTTGACCCGAAATAGAGAATGCGACAAGAGGATCAAGCACCTTAAGGCAAGATTAAGGAGGGCCTTAAAATGCAAAAAGAAGGATGAAAAGCTCAACATTTTGGCTGATGTGACTTTAGCCCAACAAAGTAACCCATGATTTAGCATTGAGCCAAAATTGGGCAAATTTTGAGACAATTTTGTCATTTTCCAATTTTTGAATTAGAAACATAGAAAATTTCGACTGATGCAGAGCGCCACCGGCACTGCATTGGTGCATCCTCTTGACAAATGGCTTATAGATTTTGATTTAGCATCAAAAAATAAACAAACCAAGAAAGTTTCATCAATTTTGGAGAAGATATTGGCCACCAAAAGG